>BSBK01000089.1:175000-775000 GCA_027943335.1 Chamaecyparis obtusa
ATTTATTTGGGGCCTTATTCGACAAGTTGCAGAGTTATTGTTCAAAAGGAGAGTTAGGAGACCTGATTAGGCCTAAAAGGCTACTAGCCCTTTTTTGGAAAAGTTTGAGGAGATCGATTGCTAAACCCTGAAGGTTGGATAAATACCACACCTAAACTAGTGGAGATGCTTAGTTAGGAAGCCTTCCATCTTATTTTCAGTGGAAAAAAATTTTGGTTGTGATAGAAGATGGACTTAGTGAGTTGAGTCCATGAAGTGTTAGTGGAGATAGAGTTGAATATGCACTTGGTTGTGAGGTCTTGGATAAAAGAGTCATTGAGGGAAGATTTCCTCTAGATTAAGGTCTTAGAAAGAACCCTAGAAAGGTTAGGAGAAATACCTTGAAGGAGTCCTAAGGAGTTAGGAGTTAGGAGAAAAGAGACCTCCCTATCACTTTCTTTTTGGTTCTTTTTTTGGGATCATTAAGGTACGTTATCTAGGAGCATAGAGGAGAAGTGGCTTACTTTGGAGGCGTTAGAGCCCTAAAATGGTTTCCTGGGTATCCTTTGTAAGTTGACCTAATAAGTGATAACTTAATAAATTTATATTAGGATAGAAATATTAAAAATATAATTGTTCCTTTCCCATGCCTTGAGTGCTAGTACAGGCTAGGATGGGATTCAAAGAAGATGCTTTCTCATTTAGAGAGACATTGAGGTCTAACATAGTTGGTTTTCCTTATCTGTATGAAAGGAATATTGATATCATATAGATTCGTAAGGGGGTCGGGGTCCAGCGAGACTACTAAGTGACGTAGAGTCTACTTATGTGATGACACTTCCCTATATGTGTCCTAGGTTCCTACATTGCATTTGGTACACCTAATTTATGTCATGATCATTTATACTTGATAACCTTATATCCTTAACTACCATTTTATCCAATGTACTTTGGCATTAGTGTTTCTTTTTATAGATGTTTCCTTGAGTGAGGCCTGGTGTTATATCTTCAGCATGGTGGGAGTGGACTTATTGGTTCCACGTGCTCAGATGGTAGTGATTCTATTACCATTGAGATCTGATGTTCATGACTTTGTGCTTGGATGATCCCTGATGTTTCTTCTATCTTCTTTTTCATTTCTTGGAGACTTTATTATTATCATCTTGATGTGTATATACTTGTATTGTATTATTTTTATCTGTGCAACATGTTGATGTAGGGGCATTCTTGGGTCCTCGATGAATCTGCATGGTGGTGTGTTTCTTGGCCGGTGTTACTCAATTGCAATCTTAACCAATGGTCTCGGTTACTGAAGGAACTCGGTGAGACTTCTTGTGCTTGGTGGAATTGGTGCTCAGTAATGCCTACATTGCTTGATGTTGCTTAGCTTGGTTGGTTGTTTCACTGGCGCTCAATGTTTCTTTGGTGCTCGGTATTTCTGGTTTACCGACTGGAGTTATGTGTGATTTTCTTGGCCAACTTGGTTTATTTATTGTTGGTAGTTGTTGTTACAGGCCGACATGTTGAATTTAATTATTCTAAGGCTATTTGAGAGCTGACTTGTGGCTGATGATTAGTATTTATAGGATGTTTGGATAGTTTTTTTAGGCATGGAGATTAGAGGTTCTGAGAGAAGATTTGAGGGTAGCAGATAAGTGAAGTTGTGGAAAAGATCCTGCAAGATCTTGCAGATCAGATTGTTATATGATAGTTTTTGATAGTAGAGCTAGTGGTTTGCACACTTGGAGACAAGGAGATTTCTTGGGGGCTTGCGAGCTCAAGTTTAGATCTGCCTTAGGGTTTCCATTAGTTGTTGATAGTTTTCAGAGCTGAACTAGTTGGAGTTGTATTGGATCTTGATATCTTGCATAATTGTTTCTAATTGTAATTGGCCCTAACCCAGAAGGCCTTATAGTCGGGCATGTTAATGGAAAATATGTTTTGAAACATATCTTGGTGTGTTGTGTTGTGTTATTTCGATGTGTTCTTCTAAAGCTGCAAGGTTTGGACTTTCCTTAATTGGATCCACCATCCCTTGGTTGTATCAGGTGGTATCAGAGCTGAGTTGATCTTGTGGAGTGAAGGTTGACCTAAAAAGGCTGATCTTGCAAAGTTGATCTTGTGGGAGAAGAGATCGCATAATCTGAGTTGCAGATCTGGAGCACTGAACTTTTGGAATCTTGCAATAGTTGTTTGTGTGAGGTGGCAGGCTGATCTGACTTGCCTACAACTTGGAGATTGTCATAAGGTGGTCGGTGTAGGGTTTGTTGTAGAGGGTTTCTCTTATCTTTAAGGATGCCTCTGAGAAGATTGGACCCTAGAGTGATTGCTGACCTTTGTGATACTGTGGAATCTAGGATTACAAAGAAGGTGAAATCAGATTTCAGATCTAAGATGGAGTTAATGAAGAATGACATGGTCGCTGAGATCTTGAGAGCTGTTGCTGGTGTACCTCAAAATGTTGGTACTGAAGATGGTTATGAGGAAGTTGTTGAAGACTTTGAAGCTGTTGGATCTAGTGGTGATGACCGGAGGGATAGATCTGGTGAAGATAGAACTACTCGGTTGCCTAGATCTGGAGCTTGGTTAAGCAATAGTTACCAAATGGAAGTTTCTACTTTCTCTGGTACTTTGTGTTAGGAATAAGGTGTCTCAACCTTGGATAATTCCTATTCTTATTATTTGTTTTGTAAAATGTATTTCTTGCAAATAATGTTGATGTGTCGGCATCTTGAAGTATGTGTAAGGAGATCATGGCTAAAACAGTTATGACGGATTCCTATGACACGTAAGAGCTATGTCAGGAAGATTCAATGATAGGTGAAGACATGTGGCAACTAATAAAGTTGAGTACTTTACACTCTTCCCCAATCGTGGGGTTCGTGGCATCGCCCCAAAAAAAATTTTGGGGTTCCTATTTTCTCGGAGAATGGTAAAACCCTAATATGGTTATCTTTGGGAGTAGCCCTAAAAAGTGAAGCGCATGATATAAGCTTTTTTAGGGTTGCGAAGAGATGTGATGCGAGTGTATTGTTGGAACATTTTATGCTACCGTGATTTGTCTTCAAGGGTTTTGAAATATTCTGAAAGAACTTGCATTGCAAGTGTATTGTAAGCTGTAATAGTTTTGATCAATACACTGTGCAGGTTTTGGAGTGCTGGGGTTTTTACCGAAAGGTTTCCCCAGGGTATATCATTGTGTTATTCTCTATTTTTTTGTATGCATGGTATGTGGTTGCAATATCTTTGTTAAAGTAGTTAATGAATTTGAAATTGTAAGGATTTAAAAGAATTTGCACAATACTCTCCTATAGAGATTAGTGTAGGAAGCTATTTCCGCACCTAAGTTTCCTTACACTTTGAAGCCTAAGAATTTGATTGACTGGATTGCTGAATTTGAAGATTTCTTTGAGCTGGAAGAAATTGAAAATCCTCTTTGGGTGAGGCTAGCACAGACAAAGTTGAAAGGACATGCTACTCTTTGGTGGAAAGAATTACAAAGAGATAGAGAAGATGAAGGTGAAATGAAGATAAATCAGTGGAGTTTGATGGTGACTAAGTTCAAAGCTAAGTTCATACCTGCTCACTATGAGCTTGACTTGTTTAAGAAGTTGTAGAATCTGAAACAGAAGGATTTTTTTGTTGAAGATTATACCGAGGAGTTCTACAAACTTACTATTCGGTCTGGACACAGAGAACTTGGTAAGGAAAAGGTAGCTCAGTCTTTGAATAGTTTGAGATTCAATATTTAGGATGAGCTTGGTATGTTGAAGATTGATTCTGTTGAAGATGCTTATCAGTATGCTCTGAAGGCAGAAGATAAGTTGAAGAGGAAACAACATAGTAATCCCCGAGGGAAGGAAAAGATTGATTACTCAGTGAAGGATAAACTGATGACTGCGAAAGATGAACAAAAACCTGTAGAACCGAAGAAGAAGACAAGTAGAGTTATCTTTAAGGGTACTTTCTATAACTATGGTGAAGAAGGACACCGTTCTTTTGAGTTCACACAGAAGAAGCTTGGTGACCGATGAACTGTTGTGGTGAATCAAAATGTTGAGAATGAACCTGAATCTGAGAACTTGCTACTTCGGCGAACATTGCTCGGTACAAAGGAGGAACCTTGTCAAAGGAGTAACTTGTTTAGGACTCGGTGCAAGTCTAGAGGTAAACTTTGTGATGTTATTATTGATATTGGTAGTACTGATAACCTTGTTGTTGAGAACATGGTTCAGAAACTTGTTTTGAGTAGAATGAGACATCCACATCCTTATAGGATTGGCTGGTTGCAAGATGATCATGCTCTAGAAGTAAGAGAACAATGCTTTATTGATGTTCAGATTGGCCAGTATAAGGATCTTGTGTTATGTGATATTGTGAAGATGAATAGTTGTCATATATTTCTCGATAGACCTTGGCAATATGATTGTAGAGCTATGTATGATTGTGCGAAGAATATGTTTACTATTGAGAAGGATGACAGGAAGTTTTCCCTGATGCCTTTGCTGGATAAAACACTCGGTAGGAGAAGTCTGAGTATTGGTAGTCGAGTTGAGTTGGTAGATCCTGAAGGTATGAATGATCAATTTGCAGAACAGACCTGTGTGTTATCAAGGAAAGACTTGAAGAGATTGAGGAAGCTGAAGTGGAAAGGTATGCAAAGTGAAAAGTTGGAGGGCTTGTATGTGAAGAACCAGTTCAGGGTTTATGTGTTGAATCTTGAAAGATGTTCTTTTCACATATGAACATCTTTTCGAACCTGGGGTGTCTGATGCAGGGGCATTCTTGGGTCCTCGGTGAATCTGCATGGTGGTGTGTTTCTTGCCGGTGTTACTCGGTTGCATCCTTAACCGATGGTCCCGGTTATTGAAGGAACTCGGTGAGACTTCTTGTTCTTGGTGGAATTGGTGCTCAATAATGCCTGTGTTGCTCGGTGTTGCTTAGCTTGGTCGGTTGTTTCACTAGTGCTCGGTTGTTTCTCTAGTGCTCGTTAGTTTTGGTTTACTGACTAGAGTTCTGTGTGATTTGTTTGGCTGACTTGGTGCATTTATTGTTGGTAGTTGTTGTTACAGGATGACATGTTGAATTTAATTATTGTAAGGCTATTTGAGAGCCGACTTGTATTACATTTAATAATTGTTAGGGGGAGTTAATAGTTTCATCCAGCTGACTTATGGTTGATGATTAGTATTTATAGGATGTTTGGGTAGTTGTTTTAGGCATGGAGATCGGAGGTTCTGAGAGCAGATCTGAGGGTAGTAGATAAGTGAAGTTGTGGAAAAGATTCTGCGAGATCTTGTAGATCAGATTGTTATCTGATAGTTTGTGATAGCAGAGATAGTGGTTTGCACACTTGGAGACAAGGAGATTGCTTGGAGGCTTGCAAGCTCAAGTTTAGATCTACCTTAGGGTTTCCATCAGTTTCTGATAGTTTTCAGAGCTAAACTAGCTGGAGTTGTATTGGATCTTGATGATCTTGCAGAATTGTTTCTAATTGTAATTGGCCCTAACCCAGAAGGCCTTACAGTCGGGAATGTTATTGGAAAATATGTTTTGAAACATATCTTGGTGTGTTTTGTTATGTTATTCCGCTATGTTATTCTGAAGCTGCAAGGTTTGGACTGTCCTTAATTGGATCCACCATCCCTTGGTTGTGTCACATGTGCAGTGGAAGTTGTATTTTTATGTATGCCATGATGTATCAGTTGTACTCTATAGATTGCATCTTTGGTTATATTGGTGTAATGAATGTATCTTACTATTCATTTGAAATGAATGTGTTAGTGTACTAAATGATTTAAGTTCTTTTCATTATGATTAATTAAAGGATTAGTAATACTTCGGTTTGGGTTTTAAAATTAGCCTAATATATATCATGTGATTATGTTATGAATTATTCTTAATAGATTAATTTATATTTACATAATTCTACATCATGGAAACCTTGAGACTTGTAATCTGTAAATGAGTTACATTTATGAGTATGTATTATCTTATGTTAGATTGCTTCCACATTGTTGATTGTAAACTCTTAAAGAAAAAAATTATTCAGTAAACTTAGTAACATGTTTTAAGGTTATTTCTCATGGGTTCCCTAGCGAAGCATTACAGTGTGTAGGATACCCTAGAACATGTACCTAGTCTCTATTTGTAGTGTTGACTATCCTTCTCAATTTGACAAATTGGAGAAGAGCATCAAGGCCTTGTCTCTACTCCTATCGCACACATCTGGTAAGAATCTTCTCACTTCTATGTCACTAAACTCCAACCCCCACATATAGAAAATGGATGAAATTTCCATGTTGGTGTGGAATTTATAATCTGCAAGAAAATAATCAATACCCAATAGTCCTTGAACTATGATGAGAAAAAATGTATCATTTGTGGAAAAAATATTTTCTGAACACTTGGTAGAAATTCTGCCCCAAAAAGCCATCTATTGATTGGTTGTCCTGAGACTAAAGTTGTCCTTCTTTGTTGATGATGTTCTTCACAAACACTACCACAAACACAACTGATAAAATGGCATTTCTTCCCACCATTTCAACATACATTTGTGGGTAGAGTGTACATTTACTCCTTGTACCTTTGATCTTGGCAGATCCCCTGCCATTATTCTTTGCATTGAATGCATGTCATCTCGCCATATTTTTTTCATCCTCGACTAACATCTACACCAACATGACAGCCACATGTGGTGTCATCCTCATCTCACCATCCACTCAATTCATATCAAAGCCACCATGGGGTAAGTTGCACACCAAGGTTCCATGTCAACACCACTTCATTATCACAGTGGAGTCACATCAGCTACCATGTCATCTTGCCATGTTATCACACCTCTTCATTATAATGGGTTAATTTTGGTTTCCTCCTTGGATAGGGAATCGACCAAAAAATTGTCTTCCCTATAGATGAGTCAAATTTTGAAGTTACATAAATTCACCATCATGCACCTAATGGTCCTGCGTTTCCTTTTGAAGCTCCATCAAAATTTATTTTGAGCCATCCTTCTTTAGGCCTTTCCCACTCTACCTCATCTCTCTTTTGTTGAGAAGGATCAACCCTTGAGAGCCCATTAACAGGCTTGCAACCCAAACATATTACAATAACATAAATGCATATAGTAGAATTATATATAAAATTTATTTTATTAGAATATTAACTCTCAAAGAGAATTGTTCAATGTCTATTTTTTATAATCTATTTTTTTCTAATGAAACAAAATTTTATGATTAAATCTTTGATATTATTTTTGAAATAAAGATAAGTGTCATATATGAATGTGTACATGTGAGAAAAATATTGGACATTTAGTGTATATGACAAATATTGTACAAATGTCCCACAAACATCCAAAATTTTGGATATGTATCAATAAATATGCATCCTTGTTTTACAAGGATGAATAATACATCTAATAAACTTAGGTACCAAGCACATGTCCCAAAATAATTATATGGACATTTCATATTTGATTGGTGACCTTTTTCTCAATTGTACCTAAAATGATTAATAATTATTATTATTTTATAATTGGCGGTAGATGAGGGATAAATGCATGTTGTAGTGTACTATAAGTGTTTGTTTTTAAATATCTTTTTCATAATCCTAAGTATTAATAGTTCATATTTAGTTGTAGTGTACTATATTTTAGTGTTCATTTATTGAAAATTGGCTTATTGTTCATACTTTAATTTGTAATTTATTACTATAAAAAATATCTTTCTAAATTAGATTGTTAAATATTTGTTTTTACATTTATAAAATATAGCTGACTACGTCAAATCTTTTATATTCTTATTTTATTTAATAAGATTTAATTATATTTGTATCTATTAATTCTCACAAATAATTATCTTCATAGACATAGCTTCTTTTTTCCTAAAGGAGTAGATGTTTTTAACTTGGAGAAATAAGGGACAACCACATCCCTATTTAATCATTCAACAGTAGCACCTAATAAGGTTTCAATTTTGATGGAAAGAAAACAATCACACAACTAAACAATTATAACATGAAGCTATGAACTAGTGAGTTCAAGAATAAGAGACCTCGTCCTTATTAGAAAACATTCAACAATAGCACCCTAACATGATTTGAATCTTAATGACAACAACCCCACAACTTAAAAATCACAACATGCAAATACAAATACATATACCTTTTAATTTTATTTTTCGTCTAAAATAAAATTTATATAAATACTTCATTAATAGGTTCATTTTAACACATACAATATAATAATATTTTGAATTGCATATAAAGCACATGCAACCTTTCTAGAGTTTCCTAATTAGATTAGATGGTTGATTTAGACTTGTGGAAACATAAAAGGTGAAGTAGGGTATTTAGTTATATTTATTAGTATTATTATTATGTGAAGGTCCCACCATAGGACATAAGACAAGGATTCCCTACCAAAGTTCATTATTTCTTTGAGAAATAAATCTCACCATGTGCTAAAAATAGTCAAAATAGTAAAAGGCTACGTGGAAATATAATGGCCATTTAGAAAGAAAGCATAGTAAGCTCCAACACATCACATCTAATGTGGAAAATGTCACTCAAATTTGAATTATTATTATTTCAATAATGACACTAGTGATGTTAATTGGTACGATTTTATTGAAATAAACAAAACATGTGTCACGTGTTTGAAAACATATATTGTTTTTTGAAATGTTTGTTGACAAGTGCCAAGTCACTCTTGGTAATGAAACATGGATCATTTTCATGTTACCCATGTCATCATCCTTGTTCCCTCTAAATTTTGATGTTAAATCTAAATTTTAATCCTTTACAAAGCTCAATTGTTAGTATTTGTTATATTATGATATATTAATAGAACAAGTTCCTATTATCTTTTAAATGAAAATATTATTATTTTTTAAAACTAAAATGAATACAAATATAAATAATGTTTAACAATACATTTTAGATATTAAAATAGATTAGAAAGTATATATATATATATTTGATCAAGGCAGATAATTATAAATAATAAATATGGCAGTCCAAAAGAACTGCAAAGAAAATGAAGAAAAAATTACAATATCAGTATAAAAAATAGTTGAAACCGGTACAAAAATAACTACAATAACAACAATTGAAACCAGTACAAGGAGACTAACTGATCAAATAGTATAACAATATACAACCTTGACACCGTAAAAGGTCATATATACAAACATATTTGAAAGTTTGAAACACATAAATAAATTATTGGCTTGGAAACTAGGAGTCAAAATTTCCTAGTTTAAAGAAAATGCATGTTTCTTCATGTCTTTTTTTGAAGAAGACGTGTACTTTTCTAATTGTTGTTGTATTCTTGTTAGTTATTTTTGGCTTGTGGGATAAGTCTTTTTTTGTTTTCTTTCCAGCAATTTAGTCTTTTAGTTTCTCAGTGCTTTTGAATAAGCACTATAGAAAGTGTTATATGTTGTTGTCACATGTCAAAATGTGTTTAGGATGTCAATTGGTCTTCAGTAAAGGATTTAAGTTTGAAGAAATGAAACTAGTGTGCATAAGCTATTTTTTATTTTTGTTTTATAAATGTTGTACTGTTGTTCAGTTTCTTGTTTGTTTGTTGTGTCGGCATTGTGTTTATGCATCTTAATTTTAAAAAGCAATTTAGCTTTGGTATTTCTGTAACTTCCATCTATTTTTCAATTTCTTTTCTTTTACCTGATAGCATTTCCTACCATTCACAGTTAAATATAATGGAGGAGTAAAGGATGAAAACTCAAACATGGAGCAAGTTGATCCAGATATGGCATCTAAAGTTGTTGTGGAGCTTCAAAATCTAAGAAAAGTGTACACAACTAGGAAATGGTGGGAATTCTGGTCATTTGACAATATGATAGGTTATCAAACTAAGAGAGTCCACAAGGAATTTGAAGTTGTAAAAGGTGTTAGCTTGAAATTCTATGAGGGTGAATATTTTGCCATTGCAGTAAGTGCTTTTTGGTTTACTTGGATTTTTTATTATTTTTACTTTTCAAATGCCTACAACTAATCTTGATTTTGAGGGAAAATTGATAGAAAATATGTAGAAAATTGGCATGTTTGAATTTCTCTTTGTACGTAGGGGTAATATAGGTTTATTTTTTTCGGAACCTGCAAAATCTAACAGTCTTTTGGTGTGTTTCTTATCAAGGAGACGTTAGGCATGGTAGATATTTTTTATAAATTTGTTTAATTTTCAAAGAAACCAGTTAACATTGTATGTTAAAAAAGTAATGTTGAACTAGTTGATTTAGTTACTTTTATTATTTTTTTGTGACCTAGGTATTTGGTCATAATTGGCAAACTAAAGTGTTCAAACAATGATTAGTGATTCCAATGCATTACTGACTTGTGGCATCCTTAAGTAGTTTTAAGGTCAATGTTTAATATTTTGTGTTTTCCAGCTATGATAAGAAAGATGCTACATTATTAGTTATTAATGTATCTTAAGGATTAGTATATAACACAAATAGGAGATCTTGGAAAATGGCTATCAATTTTTATAAGTTAAATTTAGTGTGTATCAAATTTCCTTAATAATACTAATTTTATGATTGATGTATTGGATAGAAGTGCAATAGATTGGTAGGTTATCAGGAGTGTGGACTTCTAAAGCATTAAATCTTTTTATGGGTTAATTAGGAGTGAAAATGTAGAAGGTATGATCATTGGTACATACTTTATCTCTATTTAATGTGGTTGGTTTCCCCTAAAGATATATGCTTGTCATTATAATAAGGGGAACAAGCCACATGTAATGTATTTTCCAATGGCATCATTCAATTCATTCTTATATTTCACATTGAATAACTTCACCATTGAGTTTAAAGTATCACTAGTCATCCTCCCCTTAGGCTTTGCTACCCTTGAACTATAGATGGAAAAACTTGAAATCATGTTTAGTGGAAAGTACTAGTATACATGGTATGATTATTCTTTAAAGGGTACTAGCTCAATGGAAGAGCACCTACTTTACAAGTAGGAGGATGATGGTTCGATTCCATTGTGCCATAATATGACTAAATTAATGACTAAATATATGACTAAATTAATGACTAAATATATGACCAAATAAATGATCAAATAAATGACTAAATAAACGACCAAATAAATGACCAAATAAATGACCAAATAAATGACCAAATAAATGACCAAATCAATGACTAAAATAGTTTAGTCATAAATTTGGTCGCAAGATAAATGACCGGCAATAAACTACTAATGGTCACATGACCAAAATTAGTCATTTATCTACATTTTTTAGTAGTTTATTTAGTCATATATTGTTGTTTTTGTACTAGTGCATCAAGTTTGAAACTTGAGAAACTTATGGAGTTGTCAGTCGCATTTCATCTCTCCTTCATGCAATTGTAAAAACTAGTACTTGATCTCAACCAGGGATCTACTGTATTTGCCGCCATTTATTTGACCGGTCTTCAGCTATGAACATAAGAAAATGAGTTGGAACATAAATTTTGAGTAAAACATTAGAATATCTACTTCTAGATGCATAATATGATTTGAAAATATTGCATAGCATCTACTTTTCCATATATCTAATTAAATACATTGTCTCATAGAATCTGCAATCACATTCTTACAAAGGCGAATTCCAAAAATGGCTTCTTTCCATTTCAAGGCATGCTAAAAAATGGTTGGAAAATGAGTAAAGATGAAATTCAATTTCTTTCTAGCTCTAAAATAGTCCCAAAAAAATATGCTTTAAGCTTTCACTATGCTAACAAAAAGGACACTTTGCTAATTGGGCAATCAACAATTTTAGTTTATCCCCTAAAGGTAGTTTGTGATGAAGTATCTTCCAAGACAGAATTTGAGCATTAGCCTCAACCTTTGATTGCCAGATTTGAGCATTGAAACCCCTCCATTTCCTCTCCTTAAATCTACAACCCCATTTAATATTAAGTCTTGGGTTTAACCTCATAGAGGGTAAAATTTTCAAGTAATTTTTTTTAAAGGAAGGTAGGAAAATGGGATCTTTTCCAGCCATAACTAGTCCTTAATGACACATGGTAAAGGAGTGCACATCTTCATCATGAGCTCCTCAAGAACCAAGGACTTAACAAAAATTAGAAACCCCTTGTACTTGTTATTCATATTAAAGAAATCCTTGGTAATTTTATAGTTGGTCCAATTAAGAGGCTTGAGATCTCAAATGTCCTCAAAATTGCTTTACCCCTTTCTTGAAAAGATGATTAACCTGTTTAGGAAAAGCTATAGCCAATGGTTGTCCTTGGTATTGCACAAGACAATTCCACCAGATAGATGAATTAGAAAAGCTGAAACCACATTGTAATGAATTATTTATCCAATTCAAATATGAACAAACAACTTTCCATGCCTTCCAAATGGATTGCAAAGGAGAGGAAGCTTTAACTCAGAAAAAGTGGGCAAGTATAATTTTATCCATCCAATTCACCAACTGCCATTTTTTATTCATATCAGAAAGAGCTATTCTATGCCTCACAAATATTTTCCATTGTTCATATCCTAAATGGCTCCTATTATCTATTTGGCAGATAAACAAATTCCTTGAGACCTAGGATCCAACAACCCCAACCCCCCTTCATGTTTTGGTTGAATACAATGAAGCCAATAGGAAGGTCAGAATCCAATTTTACCATCCTAGTTTGTTCACAAAAACTACTGAACCAATTTGTTAAGGTCCTCATAGCTTTTTTTAGAAGTCATCCAACAAGATGAATAATAGACATGGGAGGCCAAAAAGATTCAATTAATAACTTGCACTTTATTAGCTAATGACTGGAACTTATTGCCCCAATTTTAAAAAATCTTCAATTTTATGAGGAACCAATTCTATATATCATGGAGAGAAACTCCTAGCCCAAAGGGAATACCAAGATATCGTGCAATTTGTCCATGTTTGACTTGTCTCCACTATTGAGGGATTCAAGATGGTGCCGGATCAAGTTGTATGAGTTTTTAAAAAAATTATTATGTGCTAGTTGTGAACCTGAAACTGAGCAATACAAATCCAAGGCTTCTAAGACATTATTAATTTTGTTTTTAGAATTTTGGAGAAACAATAAGTTTTCATCAAAAAAGTGTGAATTTAATACAACTAAATTATTAGGAATAGTGTGATGCTTTTAAGTAATCCCAACTGATTATATTTTTGCAAAATATCGCAAAGAGCATTTGCAGCTAAAACATAAAGGAATAGAGATAATGGATAGCCTTGTATGATCGAGCATTGTAGAGGAAATGGGTTAGGCATTGAGTTGTCGATCCTCAATATTGCATTAGCATCATTGAAGAGCATTTAAACATGTTTATAAATTCTATGACCAAACCCAACCACTGTAGTATCTTTAAAATAAAATGCCAACACATTCTATCATAGGCTTTATCAAAATCTAATTTGACTAACAAAGTATTTTTCCTTAACTGTTGATCCCATTCACTCATTTCCCAAGCCAATATCAAGTTGTCCAAAATAAATCTTCCCCTAAGGAAACCAGTTTTCTCGGGTCTAACTATCATTTGAGTTATTGGTTTAATCATTGAGGCTAAGACTTTAGTGATAATCTTATAAAACGTATTGATTAGTGTAATAGGACGCCACCCAAACATGTAATCTATATTTTTCCCTTCTGGAAGGAACTAAATTTATCCTCTATTGATGTTTGTACCCAAGGAACTAGCATTAATAACTTCCAAGTAAACTAAGCAGAAGTCATAATTGATGTGATTTCATAAGGTCTAATAAAACTCAACTGAGAACCCATCAATCTGAAGGATTTTATTAGGATCCATGGAAAAAATAGCATGTTCCATATCCTCAATGGAAATATTATGATCAAGAAAATGACTGTATTCCTAGTCTAATTTCCTGGGTACAATATCCTCAAAAATATCTTCTAAAACTAGTTGCACATCTTGCCAATGTGAATCTTCGGTGAAATTGTTTTCATAAAAGGACGAAAACATATTCTTAATTTCATCTTGATTAGTGTGAGTATGACCATCCTCAGATCATAAATGGGACCAATAAACTTTTCTTTATGTTTATAGTTTAACTACTAAAAGAAATACTTGGAACCTTTGTTTCCTTCTTTAAACCAATGTAATCAAACACGAATTTCAGATCCTCATCCCTTGTAATGATCCAACCTAAAAATATGAGTTTCAATAGAGGAAATGGAAGACTTGATAGCAATGCTTCCTGGATTATCATTTAACATTATTCTATGCCAAAAAAGTTTCCCTTGTAAGGATTTTTTTTCCTTTTCTGTTACGATGCCAATCTTCTACTGAAGGAATGTAAACATTTAGCACATTTAGAGATAGGAAGCTACCACCAAGCCCTATTTAAATCCCCTTTTTTGGGCTTAGGAATATAATGCCAAATGTTGACCAAATAATCAACACAAGAGGGGATTTTTAGATGAGAAACATTAAGCTGTAAGGGGAGTTTTGAATCTGAAACCTTAGAGTTTTCCTTGGAAACAATACAAATGATAGGAAAGTGATCAAAAAGAGTAGTCGAATAGTCTACCCTCACATAATTTCCATAATCATCTTGAACTACCCCTATCCCAATTATTTCAAGTGCTTTTATTAAACAAAGGATCAACAATCCCCATGGTGTTATGACAAAACAACCATGCATCAAATTCTTCATTGTTGAGTTTAATCTAAAAGGTCGGCTACAATCAGTATGGTGTTCTACCATGTTAAAATATCCACCAATAATCCAATCAGCATGAGGTGGGACATCCATTCCCATAACTCACATCTTTCTTTATATTACTTAGTGATGGCAAGGGGGGTCGTAATTGGATTGTCTTCAAATATGTATATTTTCAATAGCTTGGCATGGGCATTCAATAATCGATGAAGATAAAGAACACAAAAAAATTGAAGTCAAGTTTTTTTGTGTTTTTGGTTTTATCATTAAAAAAATTAAATAAAAATAATGAAAGTTTAAGTAATTATGTCTATTTTAGAACTATTGTAAGTAGAAGGAAGGTCTTGTCTACTCAAGTGTAGAAAGATATTCCATTATTAAAATCCTTTTATAGCTAAAATGTCTAAAAATGGTCATCGTGATATTTTTGGGGATCTCCTACAATTCAATCCATAAATTGATTCAACAACTAGAAGAGGTGAACTTAGATGTGTATGATTAAAACCTAGGTACAAATATAAGTTGTACTAATGTTGGATTATAATGAGTGCACTTTGTGAATACCAAAACTATCTGAAATATTTCACTATGTTCATATATAATATGTGTTAGCAATAACAATGCACCAACACAACTGAGAGGGGGGTGAATCAGTTGTGTGCCAAATCTTAAACTCTAAATTCCTTTTAAGTTGATTACTTTTAAAAAAATGAAATAGTAATGCAACCATAAGAACACCACAAAATCATAACATCATAACATAAATATTTGTTGTCAAGAAAAAAATTGTTTAGGGAAAAACCCCGATGGGGATGGAACCCACTAATAATGCAGTAAAGATATTGTGTCTCTGTTAGGAGACCTAGCCCTATTAGGAGCTGATTATTACATTTAGTACAATTCCATGTTAAAGGAAAGATCCTATTAGGAGTCTTTCTAACCTTGTTAGTATTTGATTACAAGGATCGGCTCACCATTTGAGCACACTTCCTAAAGTAAAGGTTAAATCCACCTTCTGAAAATTAAATCCACCTTCTAAAAATTAAACCCACCTTCTGGATTCATTGTCCAAATAAATGTATAAGAGCATACAATTATAGTAATGAACTGACTTATAGCAACTAGCTTTTCCCAAATATTTCCAATGAAGTGCTTAATGAATAACCTCTTCTCTACATCTAGAAAACCGTCCAACAACAACTTTGCAACCACTTCCCAATCATCTCACCCTATTATTCTAAGGAATGACTTTCCTTTATACAAGTTACAACAAGCAATTACGTCAGCATGTTAGGTCTTCCCCAATGTAAAATAAATACATAGAACCTTGCTAAGATACACATGATATCTTAAACAAATATACAACAAATATAAATCACCAAGATCCACAATCCATGCTAGAAACCTTCTAAACAAATTATCTCCTCTGGTCAGACCCAAATAGGTCTTCTCAAGACCACACACATCATCTAATGTCACCTAGATCTCAATAATCCAATAATCTCTCAAAATTTTCTCCCATGTGTCTTCTATCAAGCCTCAAGCTCACATACGATAATCCATGCTCACATCCAAGTTATCTTGAAAAATCAGAGACTATATCTGTCATAATCCTTTGTTACTGCACAGTGACTAGTCTTCACCAAAACAATCATAACTCATGTAAAATAATAGATGATGATCTATGATTTTAGACATAAGGTCTACACACATCCTTCATTATAAATTTGAGCTTACATATCTTGAAATGGTGTACAATGTTTGTACCACTCTATCAGACTTTCATGTTCCTTTCATAACCAATATGTCTAAGACTTGTAATTAAACCAACTGAAACATATGTTGACATGAGTGAAAAAATGTGAATGTCGACAACTCAACCAAAAAAAATTCCAACAATCTCCCCCTTTGGCATTGACGGCAACATATGTGAAAAATCATCAACCCAAAAGATCTTCTTAATGACCTATTCAACACTCCCCCTAGCATATTAATGGTTTTTCATCTTTAACACTCCCCCTTTGACTTCAATGGAAAAGGTTGTTAAGTTTATTCTATTTCTCCATCTTCCCACATCCCACCTCTGCAAGGTGTAGCTTTTTCAAATCTTCATGCATGCAAAAAACTAGGTGCTTGATCACCCAAGTGTGTTATGTTATTCTACGATCACTCCCCCTGAGGAGTGCATCCAAGCATCAAGTCCAGGGAATGATATAGCTCTGATAACTAATGGAATGATGCATTTGTGCATCATCTAGTTCATACAAAGAGGGGTTCTCAACCCAAGCATACCTCTAAGATATTTAAAGGCATCTTTTGGAAAAGGTTTGGTGAATATATCTTCTATTTTCTCCTTTGTATTGATGTACTCCAATATGACTTCCTTTTCTACAACCTTGTCTCTCTAAAAGTTGTATTTGATTAAAATATGTTTAGTCTTTAAATTCATAATAGGATTCTTTGACATGTTCAATGTGCTTGTATTATCACAATGAATTACAACAAGCTCTTCAAAGCTTACCCCTATTTCCTTAAACATTTTATCAATCCACACAATCTATGTACAATTTATGGTAGTAGACACATACTCTAACTCAGCAGTATACTGATCTATACAATCCTATATTTTTCTCAACTAAGAGACCAGCCTTTTCCCAAGGAAAAAGGCTCCACCACTAGTGATATTCCTATCAACTACACTTCCTGCCCAATCTTGACGCAAGACAAGGAGCAAGAGGGGCCAAATAGTGGCATACCCTAATTATCCAAGCCTACTCAACACATGTGGAAGCAAACAAACACAACAGTGAGAGGGAGAATGCCAGATCCTTCATATAATTTCATCAAATAGAATGATACATGCCGGGATATAAGGCCTTCCCAGTTAGGGCCTGATATTACAATGAATTCAGAAGTCCTCAAACATGCGAGGATCTGTCAAAATCTCTACTTCTATCTACTACCAAACTCCTATCAAAAACTACTGCCTAAACTCTAAACCAATAACTACATTTATACAAGAAGCTACCGAACTGAGTCGGCCTTCAAATCCATAATCAACGGAAGGAACAGTCAAATTTGGGACCACACGCCTCCCAATGATAGATTCCAATATTAAATCAGTGATCCAATATAAATGCACAAGTCAGCCATAATAGAAACTAAAACTAAACCTGTCGGTGAGCAAGATAACCAAGCAACAGACAAGCAACATTGAGCACCAGTGAAATAACCAGCTGCCCAGGAGATAACTGACCACACTCGGTAACCAAAGGAAACTAATCAACTACCGACCAACTCGGTCAAAGCATAAACCAAGCAACATAGACAAACACCAAATTATTTTTGGTGACACGGGATTGCCAAGGACCTGAGATGCTCCTGCATCAGACACCTGGGGTTATTTTGAAATGATTCTCCAAATCATTTGGTAGGTCTAGTCCAAGATGCATCCAACTCAAACTATGAAATCCAAGAACTATCTTCCATCGGTCAATTCTTCCACTTTACCAAATATTCCATATATTGTTTTCCTCTTGTACTTTTGCCAACTCTCTCCTTCAAAATCTATTCAATTTCTTCATTCTGCTTCTTAGGATATTCCGTCAGTACTGTCACTTCTTCATCAGGCTCATGATACTCATACAAATCAGCAATGTTGAAAATCAGTGATATTTCCATGTCATCAAGTAACTCAATTTCATACGCATTTCCACTGTCAAATTTCTTCAAAATCTTGCAAGGTCCAAACTTCTTCATCTTTAGTTTACCATATGTTCCAATAGGAAATCGGCCTTTCTTCAAATGAACCATCACTTCATCACCAACATCAAAAGTTTTATGTCTCCTTGATCTATCAGCTCTATCTTTGTATTTCTTATTATTGTCTTCCAGCTTCAGCTTCACATCTTCATGAAATGTCTTCATGTACTCAAAAAATTCTACTCCTTCAGTACTTTTCTTATTCTCATCAGCAATGTCTCTCAAATCAAATATACCTCTTGGTTGTGTGACATTCACAATCTCAAACGGTGTCTTTCCAGTACTCCTATTTACTGATTTTTTGTATGCAAACTCTACTTGTGCCAATACAAAATCCCAATTACTCTGTGTGTCTCCAACTAAACATCTCAAAAGATTTCCCAAACTTTTGTTCACAACTTCAGTCTGTCCATCTGTTTGTGGGTGAAATGTAGAACTATATTTCAACTCAGTGCCAAATTTCTTCCAAAGGGTTTTCCAAAAGTAACCAACAAATGTATTGTCTCGGTCAGAGATAATACTCCTCGGTAATCCATGCAATCTGACAATTTCCTTAAAGAAAAGATCTTCTACATGTACTACATCTAATGTCTTTCTACAAGGTATAAAATGTGCCATCTTAGAAAATCTGTCCACAATAAAAAATATTGAATCATTACCTCTTATTGTCTTGGGTAAGCCAAGAACAAAGTCCATACTGATGTCAATCCAAGGTTTCTCAAGAACAACAATCGGTGTATACAATCCAGTATTCTGACTTACTCCTTTTGCAACTTGACAAATTCCATAACTTTTCACAAATTTCTAACCATCTTTATACAACTACGGCCAAAAGTACTCCTTAAGAAAATTCCATATTCTATCAATACCAAAAATGTCCAGCCAAACCACTGCTATGTTTCTCCTTTATTAGATTAGTTCTCATTACTCCTCTTGGTATACACAACTGAAGACCTTTAAACAAGATACCTTCTTGAATAAAATATTCATCCCATTTAGTGTCTTGTTGATCTTGAATAGGTGCTCTGCACTTTCTCCATGGCACAGAAAAATCAGGGTCAAACTCATAAGAATCTCTCATCTCATAAAAACCAAGACCTTCAATTTTCATCTCGGTCATCAAAGATCTTCTTCTACTCAATGCATCAGCAACTCGGTTAGTGACTCCACTCTTATGTTTTATCACAAATGTATAACTCTGCAAATACTCAACCCATTTCATATGTCTCTGATTCAACTTATTCTGACTATCCAAATACTATAAAGCCTTATGATCAGTATACAACACAAATTCACTTGGTATCAAATAATGTCTCCATTTCTTTAGTGCTTGAACAATAGCATAGAATTCTTGATCATACATAGAATATTTCCTTCTAGCATCATTCAACTTTTCACTAAAGAAAGCAACAGGTTTACCTTCTTGACTCAACACAGCTCTAATTAAACTTCCACTTGCATCACATTCCACTTGAAATACCTTACTAAAATTAGGTAATGCCAAAATAGGTAATTCAGCAACCTTCTACTTCAGAGTCTCAAAACTTTTGTCAACTCCATGTGTCCACTTGAATTCTCTTTTATCTCCTCTCATAGTTTCAGTCATAGCATTACAAATTAAACTGAAATTCCTTATGAACTTTTGGTAAAAACTTTCCAAACCATGAAATGATCTTACCTCACTAGCATTCATAGGTGTAAGCCAATCCAAAATAGCTTCAACCTTTTCAGGATCCATCTTCAAACCATCAGCTGCAATAACAAATCCCAAATACACAATCTCCTCTTTCATGGATGAACACTTTTTTAGATTTATCAGCAACTTTTCCTCTTTCAATCTCTACAAAACTTGTCTAACATGCAACAAATATTCTTATCTGGTCTTACTAAATATCAGAATTTCATCACGATATACAATCACAAACTTACCCAAAAATTTCTTCAAAACTTCATTCATCAACCTCATAAAAGTACTCCATGCATTAGTTAAACCAAAGGGCATAACCAACCACTCATACGAACCTTCTTTTGTCTTGAAAGTAGTCTTCCATTCATCACCTTCTCTGATTCTAATATGATGATACCCACTTTTCAAATAAATCTTTGTGAAATACTTTTCTCCAGTCAAATTGTCCATTATATCATCCATTCTCAGTATAGGAAACTTATACTTCACTATTATCTTATTGATTTCTCTGGAATCAGTACACATTCTCCATTCTCCATTCTTCTTCGGTGCCAATACAACAGGTAGTGCACAAGGGCTCAAACTTTCTCTGATCAAACCTTTCTCCAGCAACTCTTGAATCTGTCAATTCAATTCCTGATTCTCGGTAGGTGTCAACCGATGAGGTGCCTTGTTTAGTAAACTAGCTCCAGGGATTAGATCCATAAAATGATCAATGCTTATTTTTAGTGGCAAACCATCAGGTACATTATCAGAAATGATATCACTGTACTCAGTTAGTAACTTATCAATCTCCTCAGGGACATTATCCTCTATTTTCTTACTCAGTTTGTTAGGGATCACAGCAAAACATACATCATTCTTCTTCAAAGATTTAACAAACTTTCTTCCTTCAATCAAACAAACTTTTACAGATGTGAAAACATTACTAACAGGCTCTTCCATCAATGGCAACAAGATTTTTTTCTTTCCTTCAGCCACAATAGTATACTTATGCAATCTCCCATCATATATAGCATGTCTACCATATTGCCAAGGTCTACCCAACAAAATATGACAACAATCCATAGGCATGATATCACATAACACCTTATCATAGTATTTCCCAATCTTCAAATTCACATAACATTGTTCACTTACCAGGAGTGTATGCTAATCTTTAATCCATGAAATCTTATAGGGATTTAGATGTACCAACCTTTCCAACTACAACTTTGTGACCATCTCCTCGGATGCCAGATTCTCTGAGCTACCACTGTCAATGATTACCTTCCAAACTTTATCAGAAACTCTACATCTAGTCTTGAACAAACTTTTCCTTACCGGATCTTCCTTCCTACTTTTGTTCCACAATGCTCTCCTTACCATCAAGTTATTTTCTTTCTCAAGTTCATTCGGTGACTCTTCTTACACCAAAGCATTTCTACTGCTATCAACCTTCTTACTAGCCTACGTACATTCAAAAGATCTATGTCCTTCTTCTCCACAATTGTAACAAGTTCCTCAGAAACTTCCTCTGCTATAACCACCTCGGTAGTTACTACCTCTACCTCTAGATGAACTTTCACCTTTCCACTCAGTCTTGCCTTTGTCCAAATTTGTATTTTCTGGTTCAGATCTACCATTTTCACCATTAGATCTACCTCTTCCTCTAGGGAATCTACCACCTCGACCTCTTTGTCTTTTCTTATGTCTTTTTTTCAATTTCTCCTCGGTCTTCAAAGCAAATTGATAAGCCTCTTCAATGTTCTCCAACTTGACCATACTAATTTCCTCTTGGATGGAAACTCCCAAACCATTCAGGTATCTACCAACTCTTTCCACATCATCTTCATCATGTCCAGATTTGATATCTAATCTATAGAATTCCTCTGTATATTCCTTTACCGAGCTATCTTTTTGTCTCAAACTTTGCATTCACTGAACTAGGTTAATCTGATAATCACAAGGTAAGAACTTTCCTTTCAACTTATTCACCATTTTATTCCATACCTTGATTTTGTCTTTTCCTTTCATCTTCCTGTCCAGCTACAGATGTTCCCACCATAAGGATGCATGACTTTTCAACTTTGTGCTTGCAATCTTCACCTTCTTGTCTTCAGGAATGTTTTCATACTCAAAATACTTTTCCATCTCTATGATCCAATCCACCAATTCAGTAGAATCTAGCTTTCCACCATACTCAGGAGGATTGAAATGTGGTGTTGACTTCAGACTTGTCAAATCCTTCAAAAATATTTCTTCACGTTGATCCATAACAGCTGTAGGTTTTGCATTCACCTGTTCTTCCTCAACTTCATCATCACTAACATCTTCAAGATGTCTACCTCTTCTTTGGGTTGTTTCAACAGCTTCTAATCTAGCAGCAATTTGCCTTAGTATATCTACCAATCCTGGATCTGCATCTCACCTTCCATGAACCATCTTGACAACCCTCTACAATTGCAAATCAGATCGCAATCTACTACCCACAACAATCAACTAGGGCTTCAAGATGAACCTACAAACCTAGATCTGTAGACCTAGATCAAGATCTCACCTCGTTATGATACCACCTGACGCAAGGCAGGGAGCAAGAGGGGCCAAATAGTGGCACACCCTAATGATCCAAGCATGCTCAACACATGCAAAAGAAAACAAACACAATAGTGAAAGGGAGAATGGCAGATCCTTCATATAATTGCATCAAATAGAATGATACATGTCAAGCTGTAAGGCCTTCCCAGTTAGGGCCTAATATTACAATGAATTCAGAAGTCCTCAAACATGCAACGATCTGTCAAAATCTCTACTTCTATCTACTACCAAACTCCTATCAAAAACTAATGCCTAAACTCTAAACCAACGACTACATTTATACAAGAAGCTACCGAACTAAGTCAGCCTTCAGATCCATAATCAACAGAAGGAATGGTCAGATTTGGGACCACAGGCCTCCCAATGATGGATTCCAACATTAAATCCACAATCCAATATAAATGCACAAGTCAACCATAACAAAAACTAAAACTAAACCCGTCGGTGAGCAAGATAACTGAGCAGCAGACAAGCAATGTTGAGCGCCATTGAAATAACTGACCACCCAGGAGATAACCGTCCACACTTGGTAACCAAAGGAAACCAACCAACTCGGTCAAAGCAAAAATCGATCAACACAGACAAACTCCAAATTGTTTTTGGTGATACAGGATTGCCAAGGACCCAAGATGCTCCTGCATCAAATCTACATAAGTATAAGAACACAATGTGAAATCATCATATTTATCATACCATAAACCATATTCTATTGTTCTTTTTATATATCTGAATAACCTTTTAACAACAGCAAGATGAGTCTCCTTAAGTTCATCTTAGAACCTCACAACAACAACTGCACTTTCTATGTTTGGCCTAGCATGTTTTAAGTACTACAAACCTCTAATCATGGACATGTACATTGTCTGAAAGACACTTTTAGATTCATCACTAGTTTAATGATTACACCCAGTCATCATATCACCATAGGTGTCCCAATAGGTTTACAATCCTCCGTACCAAACTTATTTAGAAACTCCTTAAGATACTTGGTTTGTGAGATAAAAATACCATGTTTATTTTGAATTATTTGCAAACCAAGAAAAAATTTCATTTCACTAATCATTGACATTTCAAACTCACTTTTCATTTCTTCAAAAAACTTATTGCTCATCTCATCATTACCTCCAAAGATAATGTCATCCACAAACACCTAAACAATCAAAATACCATTTGTACTAGCTCTTAGATATAGATTGCTATATGCACTACCTTTTCTAAAACCAAGATGCAATAAATACCTATCAAGCCAAGCATACTAGGCCCTTGATTCCTTATTTAGTCCATACAAGGCCTTCTTCAACCTACAAACTATGTCTCCATATTTTGTCAAAGGAAATCCATTAGGCTGCTCTATGTATACTTCTTCCTCAAGATCATCATTCAAGAATATAGACTTCACATTGATATGATATACCTTGAAATATTTATATGTTGCATAAGAAGGGAACAATCTTACTACCTCTAATCTCGCAACAGGTGAAAATGTTTCTTCAAAGTCTATACCTTCCTTTTGTGAATAGCCCTTGCATACCAACCTAGCTTTATTCATCATAATTGTTCCTTCTTCATTCATTTTGTTTCTGAAGACCCATTTAGTTTCGACCATATTTTTTCCTCAGGCCTAAGAACCAATTCCCAAGTGTTATTTTTCTCTATCTGATCTATTTCTTACTGCATTTCTTTAATCCATAATTCATCTTTGTAAGCCTCATTAGTAGTATTAGGTTCAACTTGTGAGATTAAACAAAGCTCATTTCTAGTCGTAGACCTTATTGTCATACCTTGATTGGCATCACCAATGATTTTATTTTTAGGATGGTTCATCAAAACATACATTGGTGTTCTAGGAGCTTCCTTTTGTTTATTTAAGCAAACTTGTACACTATTTTCAATCTCAAAAATCTATCCTACCTCTTTATTCTCAATCTTGTTCTCAGGGGTTGGATCACACTTATACATCCTTTCCTAAATATAAAACTTCTCATCAATCTTAACATTAGCACTTTCAATTATTTTCCTCACAATCAGATTGAAACATCTATATGCCTTACTTTTGGTGGAATACCCAAGAAAAATACCTTCATCACTCCTTGCATCAAACTATCATATTTCATCACCTATTTTGATATAACACTTGCTACCAAAAATTCTAAAATACTTTATAGGAGTATGACCAAACCAAAATTCACAGGGAGTCTTACTAGTACCCTCTCTGATGTGAATGCATTTTAAGGTGTACACAATAGTGTTAACTACTTCCCTCCAATGCATGTATAAAATATTTCCTTCAATTAACATAGTCCTCACAACATCCAATATGGTTTTTTTCCTTCTCTCTAATGTCCCATTTTGTTGTGGAGTTATAGGTGTAGAATTATGTCTATATATGTCATGTTCTTCATGATATGGATTAAATGCATCAGATGTAAATTATCCACCTCTATCTTACCTCAAGCCTTTTATCTTCAACCCTAACTCATTCTCAACTTTTGTCTTATAAATCTTGAACTTATCAAAAGCTTCAAAATTTTCTCTAAGGAAAGCAACCCACATCATTTTAGAATAATCATCAACAAAAAGAATGAAATAATTTTCACAATATTTGGACCTTGTCTTTGTAGGATCACATAGATCTGTATGCACCAAATCTAGCTTTCATTTTCTGAAAATGATTTTCTCTAAAAAAAATTTCTTCATTTTCTTCCCTATTACACACTCTATGCACATGGTGTTCGTAGGCTTGACAATTCTTGGTAGATCTCTAACTGCATTTATGTTACTGGACTTCACAATGTTGTCAAAATTGATATGATAGAATATTCTATGCCACAACCAACTATCATCTACCTTAGCCACAAACCAACTAGCTTCTGCAGTAATCAATTGAAATACATTACCTCTTGTTTTTGTGCCTAATGCGTTCAAGTCTCCTAGCTCACTTTTGATAGTGCATTTCCCATCCTTGAACTGCAAGTGGTAACCCTTTTCTACAAGTTGTCCAACACTCAACATATTGTTTTTAAGGCCATCAATAAAAAAAATATCATCAATGTTAGGTTTTCCATCAAGAGAGGTTGATCCTCACCCAATAATCAATCTAGGAGTGTTATCACCAAATCTAACCACTCCACCATCATATTTTTTTATTTGAACAAACTTGTCTTTATCGCTAGTCATATGATGAGAGAAAGCACTATCTATAATCGATTCTGATTTATTTTCCACATGTGACACTAAAGTTTTATCTTCGTGAATAAGTTCTTCATCCTTAATTGCAACAAATCCAATCTCATTTTCATCATTTGCAAAATCATTAAAAACACCATCACTAGCATAGTAACATTCCTTATCCTTCTTGAAAACCTTAGGTTTGTGTTTAGGAACCCTATTAGGACATCTAGATACAAAATGACTAATTTTATTGCAAGAAAAACATTTTAGGGGAAACTTGCCTTCAAACTTACTCTCACCTTTCTTTTCCCTTTTTGTGATCAAAGCCAAAAGCTCATCCATTTTTATCTCTTCTTCCTATATTTCATCCCAATCATCAGTTTATTCTCAAAGCTCTACATATCTTCTACCTCTACTGGTGCTCTCAAGGCTAGATAAAGTCATCTTTTCATTGTGAACAATATCCTTGAATACGGTTTCCACTTTAGGTAATGCATCTTGTAGTTCTATAGTTTCAAAGGTGGTTAATTTAGCAATCAACATCTCCCTCTTGAAGTTCACAATGAGTGAAATGATTTCCTCAATCGCTTGAACTTTTTTCTTATAAACTAGTGTCAAAGATCTCAAAATCTTTGCGATCACTTCTTCCTTAGTGTATGTTCCTCCATAATTTATAATTCATGTAACAACCTCAATTACCCTCTGTAAATATGCTTTGACATTCTCATCATCTCACATTCTTGGTTTCTCCATCTTTGCTTTCCAATTCTGCAACTTTGGCCTTTTAGTGTACTGATCTCCTTCATATAAGGCTTATAACCTTGTCCATATCTTGTGTGCTAAATCAAGTTCCTTAACCTCTGTGAATTCTGCTTCTGAAATTACACTGATCAATGATTCCCTTGCAACCATGTTGCAATGAAATAATTTATTCTCATCTGCAGTAGAATCACCTACCTCATAGTCGTCCTTGAGATCTTCATTCCTTTTGATAATAATCCAGTAATTAATTCCCATACAAATTTCTTCCAAATGTCAAAGTTTTAAGAATCAAACTTAGGGCTCTCCTTCATGTAGTAAGCCATCTTAGGATCTTCTCAAGTGGTTAAGCTTCCTATTTCAGGATCAGAAGATCTAATACCAATTGTTAACAATAACAATGCACCAACACAACTAGGAGGAGGAGTGAATTGATTGTGTGTCAAATCTTAAACTCTAAATTCCTTTTAAGATGATTACTTTAAATAAAATAAAATAGTAATGCAACCATAAAAATTCCACAAAATCATAACACCATAACACAAATATTTGTTGTCGAGGAAAACCCTGTTAATGGAAAAACCTTGGTGGGGATGGAACCCACTAATAATGAACTAAAGATAGTGTGTCCTTGTTAGGAGAGCTAGCCCTGTTAGGAGTTGATTATTACATTTAGTATAGTCCTTGTTAAAGGAAAGACCCTGTTAGGAGTTGAATACAAGGATAGGCTCACTACTTGAGCACACTACCCAAAGTGAAGGTTAAATCCACCTTTTGGATCTGTTGTCCAAATAAATGTATAAGAGTATATAATAATAGTAATGAACTGACTTATAATAACTAGCTTTTCCCAAATAGTTCCAATGAAGTACTTAATGAATAACCTCTTATCTACATCCAGGAGACCTTCCAACAAGTTCGCAACCACTTCTCATCGCACCCTGTTATTCTAAGCAATGGCTATCCTTTATACAAGTTCCAACAAGAAATTAGGTCGGTCTGTTAGGACTTCCCCAATGCAAAAATAAATATATAGACCCTTGCTAAGATACACATGATATATTAAACAAATATACAACAAATAAAAATTGTCAAGATCTGCAATCCATGCTAGAAACCTTCTAAACATGTTTTCTCCTCTGGTTGGCCCCAAATACATTTTCACAAGACCACACACTTCATCTGACATCACCTAGATTATGATGACCCAAGAATCTCTCAGAATGTTCTCCCACATGTCTTCTTTCAAGCCTCAAGCTCACGTACCATAATCTATGCTAGCATCCAAGTTATCCTAAAAACTCTAAGAATATCTCTATCATAATCCTTTGTTACTTCATTTTGACCAGTCTTTACCAAAACAATCATAACTCATGTAAAAGAATAGATAATGATTTGTGATTTTAGACATAAGGTCTATACACATATTCCATTACAAATCTAAGCTCGCACATCCTGTAATATCATATAATGTTTGTTCCACTTTGTCAGACCTACATGTTCTTGTCATAACCAATTTGTCTAAGACTTATGATAAAACCAACTGAAACATATGTTGACATCAATGACAAAATATTAATGTCGACACCTCAACCACAAATAATTCCAACAATATGTATATTTATTATGCACTTATTCCTTTAGACTCTATTTTATAAGCTAGTTGTAACCCTCTCTTTTTTAAATAAGGGTTTTAAATTTATTCAATCAAATGTGGGCAATACAAAACATTAAAATTTATTATCTTTCCTAACAAAATTTTCCAAAGTCTTTGAATAATTTGGAGGTAGTAGCCACCAGTCTTTGACATCCCATCATTCAAGCTTCTCTTAAGCCCATTTAGTCAAATAATCTACCACATTGTTCCATTCCCAAAGAATATGACAGAAAGAAACATAATCCAAGATGCTACAAAGATTAGAAATCTGATTAGACACTAAATAAATTGGACAATTAACTCCATCCAACCTTCACTTGTTCAACAAATCTACAATAATCAAAGAATTGGACTAACAAATAATTATCCCCCAACCAAGGGAGAATCCTCTCTCAACTGCATATAGAATAGCCAAAGCCTCCATAAAATTATTAGAATGCCTCCATTTATAAATAGAGAAAAGAACACCACCTCTCCATTGATGCATGTTCCAATGCCTCCAATTCCGGCATGGTCAGGATTCCCATGAGAAGAACCATCAATATTAACTTTTAAAATTCCCTCAAGAGGAGGAATCAACCATCTCCCTACCTGATGAATCTTTTGTTTGGCTTGTCAAGGCCTTTTGCCTACCTTGAAGGCCCCATTATTTTCCCCCATATTTAAACTCTTAATAACATCATGATCACTAGGATCAATTGTCACAGAAAGATCACACTTCACAAAAATAGTTTCCTGAAGTCTGCTAATATTTTTTCTCCACATTTGAACCTCTCCCAAATTCCTATCCTAAAATATTTTGTGATTCCTTTCTATCCAAATATTCTAGAGAGTAAGAGAAGGACCAATAACCCAAGAAATCTATAGAAAATATTTTTTAGCTAGAGGTCTTCTCAGACTTCCCAAAATTCCACCAAAGAGATAGCATGAACACAATAGCAATGTCACGACTCCCACCACCAATTCCAAATAACTCTAGATTATTTACTTTGGAAAAAAAAAAAAGATGAGAAGTGCACTCATCATTATTATAACAAATAAATCAATAGAAGGGCTATGGAAGCCTATCTTACATAAGTTTTCCTAGGTGAGACATTTATCTTGTGCTAATAACCATAAGAAGAAATTAAATTTTGGCCAAGAGTATTCATTCCAAACCTGCTTCCACCAAGGTATACCAACCTAGCCATATAGCTTCCTCTCTAGTTCCAAATAGCTTGAGGCAATAGAGAATCTACCTTTACAGTCAGGACCCCAAGAAAGAGTATCCCTCTCTTTAAGAGAACTTAAAAACCTACTTGCTAAGATCATAGACATTTTTTGTTGATCCTACATATTAACCCTATCTAACCACTCTTGAGGATCCTTCCAACAGGGCACCTCTAGATGACCCATTATCTTAACAATCTTATAATCATCAATCTTGTTCCATATAGCTTCAAAAAAAATATTACAAAGAGGTAAAAGATGAGGAAACTTGTACATAATAGGGGGATGAAACTCCAAAGAGTCCAACCAAAAAAGAGAAGGAAAGGCTCATTTACAAATCCAAAATAGACCTTATTTTATCATCTAAGATTCTTGCCTAAGATTATTCCAAATCATAGAGCCCTTTCCAACCAAACCATATCTAGGTACCTCTGAGCCAACATCCGCTCTGAGATACCTAAGTCATAATTCTAACCTAATCTTGATCCTAACAAGTACACCATCACTAATAACATTCAAAACCTAATACCTAACCAATCATAGTAGTCAGTTAGAGACCAAGACCACCTTCTTCCTTTGGCCTACATATAGAATCCCGCTTAACCAAGCTCCACTTTGAGTAAATAAAGATACTAAACCACAAAAATTAGTGAGAGAGCGCATCAAACTCCTTGAAAAAGCTAGTTGGAGAAACATACACAAAGCACCTATAAATAGCCAAACCCTTAACCATAGACTTTACAAGAGTCGCGCTCCTTGTAGTTTAAATCTATCTATAAGTACAATGAATGAAATTTCTATAGAACTTGTCCAAAATTCCCTACCAAAACTCCCTTTCTTGTGATCCAACAGCAATGAGAATCTCAAGATATGCAAAGGAAAGAGATTCAATTTGAAATTTAAGAATTTGAGAAATCCTATTCTAAATAAGTTGAGGGGTATTAAAGAAGATAGAAGAATTATCTTCATTAATTGTTAATCCTATAGGTGTTAGGTAAGTGCCAAAGGCTCTCTAAAAATTCATGGCTTCATTAATCATATCCATACCCATCAAGGTAGTATCATCTATAAATTGAAGATGAGAATAAGAAGGCATTGAACTACTCAAGCTCCATCCCTATATCAAAATTTCTCTCTCCTGAGACTTAATAAATATACTTAGCCCCTCAACCATGATAATGAACAAATAGGGAGAAAGGGTGATGCAGGAGCATCTCGGGTCCTTGGCAATCCTGTGTCACCAAAAACATATTTGAGTTTGTTTGTGCTGCTCGGTTCCTACTTTGACCAAGTTGGTTCGGTGTTGCTTGGTTTCCTTTGTTCACTGGTGTTGGTCAGTTATCTCTCTAACACTCAGTGAATTTCCCTGGCACTCGGTGATGCCTATCTAGTGCTCGGTTTCCTTTCTTACCAAGTTGTTTGTTTTGGATTTCTTTTGAGGCTAACTCATGTAGTTAATTTGGGTCGTAGATTTAATGTCGGTATCCATCATTAGGAAGTGTGTGGACCTAGATCTGGTCATCCCTTTCATTGATTGTGGATCTAAAGGCTGACTTGGTTCGGTAGCCTCTTGTATAAATGTAGTTGTTTGGTTAGAATTTAGGATTCAGCTTTGATAGAAGTTAAGAGATTGTTGAGAGATCATCGCATGTTTGAGGACTTCTATACTTGATTTTAATATCTAGCTGAAACTGGGAAGGCCTTACATCCTAGCATGTATGAATCAATTTGAAGATAATATATGATAGTTTTCTGCATTCTCTCTCTCACTGTTGTGTATTGTTGCTTCTATGTGTTGTTGAGCAAGGTGGAGCTGGTTAGGGTGTGCCATTCATGGCCCCTCCTATCCCTTCTTGTGCCAAAGGAGCTCCCCCTGTTGGAGACCATGCAAAGCACTAAATAATTATGACAACTCCCCATTAATAATAATAGAAAAGGATGAAGAGGTCACACAACTCAAGATCTAGTTGATTCAATCATTCCCAAAACCAAAAGCAAGGTGAATCTTCTACAAAAAGGTCCATTTTTACCCTTTCATAAGCTTTTTCCATATCCAATTTCATGAACATCACCTTTTCCTTTGAATTTGCCATTGAATGAATAGCTTATGTAGAAATCACAATCTCATCAAGAATCTACCTAACTTAATTTATTAATAATTTTGTATGCCACATTACACAAGGCAATAGGCCTAAATTTATCTAGCCTCTTTGCATCCTCTTTCTTAGGGATAAGATCCAAAAATCTATAATTTAAGGCTCTCAACATATGTTTATTTCTATGAAATTCCTTAACAATCTCCAGCAGATTAATTTTTATAACTCCTAGAATTATTGATAAAATTATATCATAAATCCATCATGGCATGGAGATTTACCTTTCTTCATTTGAAACACTACTTCCTCCAATTCTTGCATCAAAATAGGAAAATTAAGGGCATCATTCATCTCATTAGAAACTAATGATGGAATGCAACCCAAGATGAGTCTTTCTTCTTCTCTTGTTGGAGGAGAATCTTCAGTAAACAAAGCATAAAAATACTTAGAAGCCTCCCTAGAAATATCTCCTAAAGAAGATAGTTGGACACCATCTAAAGTAGTGAGAGAGGAAATAAGATTATCCATCCTTCTAGCCTTGATAGAATTGTGGAAAAAGGCAATGTTACTATCCCCCTCCTAGAGCCAATCAATACAAGACTTTTGTTTCCAAAAAATCTCATCTCATAATTCTCATTCCTCTAATTCCTTAACATCTATAGACTCCTCTCTACTTAAATCTAGGATCACTCATTTATCTTGAATTGTTCAAGTAATAGAATCCAACTGAGATTAAGTTGTTATCCTATTGTAATGAAGATTTCCAAAACATTGTGTGTTCCACCTTTTGATCCTATACTTCACATACAATAGCCTTTAAAAATGAATACATGGACCTTCCATGTGAAGGTTTTTGTTCCTATCACCAATCATCCACCAATTTTTTAAGAGGGGTATACCATAGTCACATAAGCTAGAATTTGAAACAGGTATTTTATATATCCTAAAGGAAGCAGTAGAGAGTTTTATAGGCCAATGATCAGAACCTCTCCAATCCAATATCTCAAAGGTGGTAGTCCACCTATCCCTCACCCAATAGGATGAGACTATAAATCTATAAAGATACCATTAATTTATTTCACATCAATTAAAATCACCAACCACAACCAAAGGAAGTAGGGGCATCAAAGAGAACATGTATCTAATATGAGTCCACAATTTCATCTTACCCATGAGATTAGTAGGGGCATAGACATTAGTGAAAAGACATGTCTCCCCAGAATCCAAACTAGAAACAAAAAAAGAAATAGAAGAGTGGCTTGAGATCCACCATAGAGGAATAATCTTCATTTGATTCCAAAAGAAAGCAATACCCCCATAATTTCCTTGAGCACCTACACCTTGGCATATACCACAAGTCTAAATTCTAGTGGCTTTACTTAGAAAACTATCCACAGTCAACTTAGTTTCCTAAATAACAACAATATGTAGAGAATGAGAATCAATTAACTCATGAATATCCTTTTGTCTAGGGATCCTATTCATGCCCCTCATATTCCATGATATGACTATCATTTATGGGAGTGGGAGAAATGAGATTCAATAGTATTCACTAACCTTGATTCAACCAGTGTCTCGCTTATCAACTTGACTTTCACCCGGTCTCGCTTATGACCTAATTTTGAGGTATTCTCCAAAGAAATTTCCTTGAGTGGTTTTTGAAGAAAACCCAAGGCCTAAGAGGATCCATTTTTTTTAATCAGATCCAAGCTCTCTTACCCAGAGGACAAAAGTGAAGCCTATTTTGCATCAATATTTTGCCAAATGAGAGATTTGTTAGGTGCACAAATAATAAAAGGTTGAGAAGGTGAGTCTATATCCATTTTTCCCTCTTGTGATTCATCCAAAGAAAAATAATATTTAATATTCTCACCATCTTCTGACAAAGCCATTCCCAAAGGTTCAACACCAGAGGACATCTCAATAGGGATTCCCTCTTCCTAGATCAAATCCTCCAAAGCCTCAAACTGATTAAAGTTCTCATCATATTGTCTAACCTTTAGTGTGTTATTCCACTCCCTCCCCTTATTATGAGGTCTAAAAAAATTGAAACCATCTTTTTATATATCCCTTTCCACCAAAGGAGCCTTCCCTTTGTCATTCTTAGGAACCACACCTACAGAAGAATTAGTTACAGTAGTAGTTGGAATGAACTAAGGATACTTTCTTTGTAAATGGTCATATTCGTGATAGATATGACATATAACTATAAGCATCTCATAATAAATCTTTTAAACCCAAGAAGAGGATCTGAGACAAACCTCCACATAATCTAGTAAAGGTTTATTTAGATCAATCTTAACACATATGCAAGCATAAGAAATTACCTTTTTAACTTGAGTTTGAGTAGTAGAGCCCATGGGTTTGCCTAGGAGAAAAGCAATCAGATGAAGACTATCCTCTCTCCAAAATTCAAGAGAGAATCTAGAAAGGTGAAAGCACATAGGAACTTTTGAGGGAATCTCCTTAGCAGCATTAAACCCTACATGTCATGGCTTGAAAAAAATCTCAACCTGATTAAAGAAAAAGGGACCTCCCTCAATGGAATTTTTTCTATATTCCGTGCATGTAAAGACTGCCATAAAATAGTTATTAGACTCCAACATAATATCCATTTCCCCTTTAGGATTCTCAACTCTTCACACCCACAACTCCATAACCGGCATAGAGAATCTTAGACCCATAAACTTGCAAATAAGGGTATGATTTCTCAAGTATGTAACATCATCAAAGATCATTTTAGTTTGGATAACTAGAATAGGCCGATCATGAATCCTTTGTAAACATCTATTTACTTTATTGATCTTTGAGGCCCCTGTCTACATAGAAGCACCAATACCTGATGATATTTTATTCAAATACCCCATAACATCTATGTGCAAAGATGAACTTGTCCCTATAAAATCCATACTTCCAAAAACTAAAGGCATGAGTAAAACTCCCCCGTCCTCCAAATAGACAAAACATAGATCTCAATCCCTATCCCACAAGGGCACGCATAAGAAGAAACCCACTACCACATATTTGGTCCTCCAAACACCTCAGAACAGAGATTAAAAGGATAGAAAAACCCCACCAAAAAAGAAGCATGTTGTCACCAACCCTAGCAACCCCCACCACACCCACACACCCAAGAAAACAACAAAAACCAACCCCAAAAACTAATGCACCCCCTAACGCAATCAACAAAGACCCAAAATAAAATGCGGATAACCACGTAGAAAAGGAAAAACATAGCTAGGGCACAGGCCCTAGCCTACGTTGAAGAACTCATCACTTGCCATTTTCTTGACAAAAAAAAAACTCGTTAACTTTATTTTTAAATCTTCTAATAGTTTTAAGAAAATGCGAATAACCACATAGAAAAGGAAAAACACAACTAGGGCACAAGCCCTAGCCTACGTTCAAGAACCCATCGCTCACCATTTTCCTGAGAAGAAAAAAACTAGTTAACTTTATTTTTCAATCTTCTTGAACGTAGGCCCTAGCCTACGTTCAAGAAACCCACTACCGCATATTTGGTCCTCCAAACACCTTAGAATTGAGATTAAAAGGATAGAAAAACCCCACCAAAGAAGAAGAAGCAAGTTGTCACCAACCCTAGCAACCCCCACCACACCCACAGACCCTAGAAAATAACAAAAACCAACCCCAAAAACTAATGCACCCCCTAATGCAATCAACAAAGACCCAGAAGAAAATGTGGATAACCATGTAGAAGAGGAAAAACACAGCTAGGGCACATGCCCTAGCCTACGTTCAAGAATATGTTGCTCACCATTTTCTTGAGAAAAAAAAAACCCATTGAATAGTGGTAAAATGGAATCACCACTATTGAATGTAATGTATGGGGGAAATATGAGATCCACTTCTAAATCCAAATTCCTAAAGGAGAGATTCAATTTGATCAACCAAAAGGTTAATGCACAATCAAATCAATCTATGGAGAATATGAAAGAGAGAGAAAAATGCTATATTTCCCTATGGAGAATTGTGCTTGAAATCTGAAATAATTGAAATACAAGTACTAACCTCAAATTAGGGCAAATCTGGAAAAAATAATTTTTGATATCTATGTGTACTTTCAAGCAATTCTGCAACTTGTAACGAACTAGAAATGTCGAGATGAAGAAAACCCAAAAATCTTTTATCTTTCCAATGGCAGGTAGTCTTTGACCCTCATAAAAGGTCAAAGGCTACATTCTTTATTTGAAGGTTGATTCTGACTTTGTTCACAGATCTCAGAAGTTCACCGAAAAGGGTATCCAAATCCAATCTCATATCCAAAATTCCACACCTGTACCTGCAAGAAAAAGGGGGTTTTTGTTTGTATGGGGGGTTTACCTTGGTCAAACCCCAATTTATGAATTAACCTTGAAATTGAATTGAAATGTAGTGTGCATAAACAAAGCAATTGAAACAATTCACCTCATTTATGTTGAAGTCCTTGTAGAGGATTTGAATCCTCAAATCCACAAGTAGGAATGCTTCAATGGATGTAGGATGTCTCAAATCAATGGCATTTGATCTTCAACACCAATCTTGAATTGATCTTTGCATATGAGGAGGCTTGGATGAATGTAGAAGGATGGATCTTCAAGGGGGCTCCAAAGAGATTGAATCCTTCAATGGCTAACAATGGATCTCCTTGATGGATGAATGCTTGAACACTTGAATGCTTGAAGGCTTGATTGAATGCTTGAATTCACTTTCTTGCACTTGAGAGCTTGATGGTAAAAGAAGATATGAAAAAGTGATGAGAAAATGAGAGAGGAAGGCCTCCTTTTATAGTGAACTAGGGCACAATCCTCTAGAGGGGCCACCTTGGAGAATTAAATCCCAATTAGGTCCTAACCTTTAGAAAATATACCTATATTAAATGCAATTTATGGATTTACCATTTTGAAACCCAAAATGGCAGACTCGAAGGTGGGAAAACCAATATCCCCAAAACTCGACACCCGAAAATCAAGGAAATTTGAAATTTGGATAGGGGGTCAAGGACAAGCTCAAATCTGACTAGGTCAAGGTTGAGGTCAATCCTGACTAGGTTAGGATAGAGGTCAACTTTGACCCCATAAGGTTGACTTTGACCTTGTGGTCAAAAACCTTAGGATCCTGACCCAAAATGCTAGGAAATGCAGACATGAAGTGAAAATCAAGTGCAGAGGAAAGCAAAATAGGGGGAAAATCCAGACACATGCAAAGACCCAATCAAGGTGCTTAACATGACCCTAGACCACTTAATCAGAGGGCTAAATGCTCTTATCATGGAAGTTCTTCCATTTTAAGATGATACATTAAGCTCCCACTTTAGCAAGAGTATGGACTCGATGCAAACTCTTGGTAAAGGAGATCATAATGAAAAAATAATCTTATCATAATCCAAGGGACAAAGAGAAACCTTAAGCCCCCAGGGACTCAAGTCTTCGTCAACTCCTAGATCACAATAAGAGAGACATCTCTAGAGAGAGAAAGAAAGGGTTTGATTACCTCACCCAGTGAGAACTTATATCCCATTGTGAACCACACAAGGAAACGGCGCAACTAGAAAGATGGAATTGAACTGTCTAGTGAATGTGGCTACTCACTAGTCAACCCATCAAGGATTCACCCTTAGGAATATTCTATTCCATAAGAATAAAACCAAAAAACTAAATAGATCCAGTCTTAAGGACACCTCCGACCTTAAGGGATCAAAATATATGTATATTTCAAACCTGGAGGGATCAAGAGATCCTAAAATATAAATCCATTCTTTAAGGATTAGTTACTAATCCAAAAAGGGAGGAAATGAATTTTGAGAAATATGTGCATATCAAAAAGTGTGTGTGTGCAATAAGTGAGCAGAGCGTATGCCCCCATGTTAAAGTCATTTCTGACACTTTAACAGGAGCAATAGCTTTAACGGAAACATAAACAATTCCATTGATTATGTTTCCATGTCGAGATGCCCCCAGACAAAGATAAATCAAGGGAAATATCAAAAAAACATACAAAGAACACAGAAGGGATCTACCTACCATGGGGTCAGTATGATCATAAGATAATATATATATGATATTATTGCAAATGAATTGACATCATTCCCCAAAGAAGGTAGAACTATGATCACAAAGGAGGAAAGATCACATAAGATATACGAAGGAGAATCTTTTCGGACAATTACATGGAGACCAAAAGGAATTAGTGCTACCATATCTCTAATCCAAGCATATTACACAAGGAAACATTTACGAACAATAGCACAATTACAACATAACATTGAACAACACATAGAAGATAGAGATACATATAGAGGAATTTGAACAACTATTTCGATTCCTTTATCACCTTGCACCAACTGAGTAATAAGGATCGTATAAAAGAATCTAACAATATTTAGCAAACACATTATGGGAGAAGCATAGTACAGCATGCAAACACACAACAAAGCTACTACAAAGGACAAGCCGATCAAGCATGCCACCTACTCTCCCCATCTTGTTGTATATCATTTAGAGAAGGTGGGTAACTCGCAAGAGGGACTATATCCAACACGGTAGGAATGATAATCAATTCCAAACAAGGATCCTCTTGAGAATGACAATGTTCGACACTAGGTGTAATAGTTAATTGTGATGAAAGAATATTAGGTAAATCAATGTCAATGTCAATGTCAATAGTCTCATATTCATCATTAACATCATCAATATCATCAAGAGTATTTTCTTCATCCAAATTAATCAAAATAGGATCTAAGATACGAATAGAAATTAGACTCATCATAATAATGCATCTTAACATCATTATTAGTAACAACTTCTAACACATCATGCATAGGTTTATCCGAAGAAGGTAAAGATCTTTGAAGAAGAGAATTACGAGCTTTAGCATGAGCACGACACTTTTTACAACGTTCATTAGAAGATCAATTACATTTTGATTTATTTGAAATAGGTTGAAAACTAGGAGGAACAATCACAGGATCCTTCATAGGTTCTTTAGGAAGATCAATAGGATTATCAACAATAGGAGGAACAATCACAAGATATTTGATAGGTTCTTTAGGAAGAGCGATAGAAGGAACTTGATTAACAGAACTAGAAGTCATAGTTAAAGGACATATAGAAGGTGTAGGAAAAAGACCACGATTAAGATCCATAGGAGGTATGCTTAGTTCAAGAATCTTACGATGTTTATAAGCTTGATATGAAAAAAGATTATCAGGTCGAGGAGGACACGAATTAGGTAGTGAAGGCCAAAAGAAATCAAGAGCAGCACAATCTCTAGGCCTAGAAGGTTGATATAAACTATGATTAACCATCTTCACTTATTCATCATGAATGAACTTAAGACACTTATGGATAGGTGAAGCAACAGCATGCATGGAATTCAACCAAGGAAAACCTAGCTTAACTTGAAATTGATCAGAAGTAGGAACCACAACAAAGGTAGTGTTCACAATTTTTCCACAAAGTTCAATCGATAAATTAATAGAGCCAAATGATGGATAAAGAAAACCATTACAAGTTTGAATCCACACATCTGATGTATCATAAGAATTACATTGTAAGCTTTTCATAAAAATATTTTCTTCAGTAATAACATTGACTAAGGATGTAGGATCAACAAGACAACCACGAGTAGGTTTCTGAGAAATCCTAGCATAAATGTAAAGGGGACCATCACGAGCCTTAATAGTCTCAGAGTCATCAAAGGTAATCAAAAGTTCCCGAGGTCTTTTATTCTTAGGTTGTTGTCAAGGTTTAGGTTGAGTTTTTAGTTTAGATTTAGGTTTTGGTCGAGGTTGAGATTAAACTTGAGATTGAATCTGAGGTTGGGGTTGAGGTTGAGGTGGAGATATAGATTGACCAACATGCTCCACTTGATTGAGCAATTGTATTAGTATCATGCGTAGGTAAAGGATTCGTATAGATTTGAAGGTTTTGATTAGGAGGAGAGATAGATTTGTTCCCACTACCATCAAGATTATCGGCAGATAAGGCATTAAAGTCAATTAAGTCTTGAACCTTATGTTTTAAAGAATAAAATTTCTCAGTATCATGACCATTCTGACAATGATAGTGACAAAAAGTATTTTGATCAAAAGATTTAGAGGCAATCGTAACAGGTAAAAGAGGTCGAATAGGAGGTAAAGTAATCATATTAGCAGTTAACAACCTATTCATAATAGCATGTAAAGGTTCAGAAAGAGGAGTAAATGTACAATTTAATTGAAAAGTAGTGGATGCAGAAGTGGCATTGTGAGATGTAAAAGCAACTTGATCAGCAACTGCATTCTCTTGTTTGTTTATCTTGACATAGTTGTTGAATTTTTTAAAATTGTTTGGATTAGGAGCAGCATCACTCTTATCAACTAGAACAGGAGCCATTGGAGTGTTGCTCTCAAATTGACTCACTTGTAATTGATAATGATGAAGTGCTGCACAAAGTTGTTGAAAAGAGGTAAATTCAGTAAGCAAAATCTTATCTCTAATATCCTTTTGCAAATTTGAAATAAACATTCATTGAATATCAATATCAGGAACAAGTTAGGAAATCTGAGCATACAAATTCTTAAATCTACCAATAAATTTAGTTAATTTTTCTTTAGCACTTTGTTTACAATGCATCAAATTAGTCAAAGACACTTGTGGGCCAATGTTGTTTTGAAATTATTGAATAAAGGCATTAGCAAGTTTTGGAAAGGAATCAATAGAATAAGGAGGCAAGGAACAATTCCATTGTAAGGCCTTGTCATGAAAAGTTCTAGCAAACAGTTTGGCTAAAATCCTATGGTCATGAGCATAATCACTACAAAGGATTTGGAATGTTTTAACATGATGAATAGGATCTCCTTTATCATTATAATTCTTAAGATGAGGCATATTGACTTGCTGAGGAATAGGAGTACAAATAATATCCAAGGACAAAGGACTTCCCATGTCACATGTAGGGATACTAAACTTGTTTTGAGTTAAGGAAGAAAGTTGTTGTAAGGATGACACAGTTTGAGCCAAACTGATGATTTTTGAATCATTAGAGGAAATAGTAGGAGTAGCAACATTAGAAACACTAGGTAAAGTGTAAGAAGCTACAGGAATAGAAGACACAGCTAGAGAAACACTAGGAACTACAGTTGGAAGTGGATTGGAATAAGTAAAAGGAACATTATGATATGAAGGTTGTGATGTAGGAAGGGACACAGGAGGAACACTCATAGGAGTAGAGGGAACTATCACAGTCACCAAAGAAGGAGTATAGGTAGGAATACTAGGTAAAGGATTAGGAGGTTCAACACTAGTGATAAGAGGAATCAACCCTAAATCTTTATCTTCTTGAGCTAAAGGTTTAACATTTGAATGCACAAGGTGAGTAATACCATGCAAGAGGTTAACACCTTGATCACTATCACGGAGAAATTTCTTAAGAGCCTCTATAGCTTGAATAAAATCTTGATTATGGTTCTCTTGAATAAGCCAATTACCCATTTTATCAAGTTCAGTTGAAAGTTTTTGAACTTGTTCAGGAGGAATTCTTAAAGCGTCATCCTCATCATGAGATGAGTGAGAAGAGTTTTTCTCCGTAGTAGGATTGGAATCATGAAGAATCAAATGAACATCTGGGACCCTAAGGAAAGGAGAGGAAGATTCAGGATCAAAGGCACTCATGAGTCTACGACTTCTTCTAACCGGAATATTATAAGTAGGACTAGTAGTAGTAAAGCTCATAAACCAATGTAATGCAAATGAACTAAACTAAAACCACATAAAGCATGAATATTTTTGTAATTTTGAAATCTAATTAGCATGGAAGATCTAACACAAAGGAGAAATCTAATACTAACAAGATAAAAGGAAATCTAACACCAAAAAGAAAGAGAGTAAGCTAGTCGGGTTCACCAAAATGAATAGTGGTAAAATGGAATCACCACTATTCAATGTAATGTATGGGGGAAATATGAGATCCACTTCTAAATCCAAATTCCCAAAGGAGAGATTCAATTTGATCAACCAAAAGGTTAATGCACAATCGAATCAATCTATGGAGAATATGAAAGAGAGAGAAAAACCCTATATTTCCCTATGGAGAATTATGCATGAAATCTGAAATAATTGAAATACAAGTACTAACCTCAAATTAGGGCAAATCTGGAAAATGCCAATTTCTGATGTTTGTGTGTACTTTCAAGCAATTCTGCAACCTGTTTCAGACTAGAAATGTTGAGACGAAGAAAACCCAAAAATCTTTTGTCTTTCCGATGACAAGTAGTCTTTGACCCTCATAAAAGGTCAATGGCTACATTCTTTATTGAAGGTCGATTCTAACTTTGTTCACAGATCTCGAAAGTTCGCCAAAAAGGGTATCCAAATCTGATCTCAGATCTAAAATTCCACACCTGTACCTACAAGAAAAAAAGGGGGTTTTGTTTGTATGGAAGGTTTGCCTTGGTCAAACCCCAATTTAGGAATTAACCTTGAAATTGAAATGAAATGTAATGTGCATAAACAAAGCAATTGAAATAATTCACCTCATTTATGTTGAAGTCCTTGTAGAGGATTCGAATCCTCAAATCCACAAGTAGGATTGCTTCAATAGATGTAGGATGTCTCAAATCAATGGCATTTGATCTTCAACACCAATCTTGAATTGATCTTTGCATATGAGGAGGCTTGGATGAATGTAGAAGGATGGATCTTCAAGGGGGCTCCAAAGAGATTGAGTCCTTCAATGGCTAACAATGGATCTCCTTGATGGATGAATGCTTGAAAACTTGAATGCTTGAAGGCTTGCTTGAATGCTTGAATTCACTTGCTTGCACTTGAGAGCTTGATGGCAAAAGAAGATATGAAAAAGTGATGAGAAAATGAGAGAGGAAGGCCTCCTTTTATAGTGAACTAGGGCACAATCCTCTAGAGGGGCCACCTTGGAGAATTAAATCCCAAATAGGTCCTAACCTTTAGAAGATATACCTAGATTAAATGCAATTTATAGATTTTCCATTCTGAAACCCGAAATGGCCGACCCAGAGGCAAGAAAACAAATATCCCCGAAACTTGACACCCGAAAATCAAGGAAATTTTAAATCTGGACAGGGGGTCAAGGAAAAACTCAGATTTGACTAGGTTAGGGTCGAGGTATAGAGGTCAACTTTGACCCCATAAGGTTGACTTTGACCTTGTGGTCAAAAACCTCAGGATCTTGACCCAGAATGCTAGGAAATGCAGACATGAAGTGAAAATCAAGTACAGAGGAAAGCAGAACAGGGGGAAAAGTTAGACACATGCAAAGACTTGATCAAGGCACTTAACATGACCACAGACCACTTACTTAGAGGGATAAACGCTCTTATCATAGAAGTGCTTCCATTTTAAGATGATACACTCGTTAACTTTATTTTTCAATCTTCTAATAGTTTTAACCTGATCTAGGTGGATCTACCACTAAAAATTAAAGTGTTCCAAAATCTCTCAGAAGTGGTGCTAGATTGAAGAACTCATCAAAATGAACCTGATGCAACTTGAACAAGCTCGAAAGGAGTTTGTTTGTTCAAGTTATGGTTGGTCAAACCAAGTACAAAGCCATCAAAAAGGTGAAAATTTGACCTTTTCAAAATTGGTCACATTTGGTGTCATTTAAAAGATCTCATCAAGATGCATCCGACAATATTTGTTTCATTAAAATTGGATTTTGTATGCAGAAGTTATGACTGGTCAAATTTGGGTTGACCAAACTTAACCTATGACATCAGCATGATGACGTGGTAGAGGTAGTGATGTAGAAACCTCACCCAATTAGTGGTTGACACATGGATATATGATGACATGGTAGTCTATAATGACATGGCAAAGTGCACCCAATCTAGATGCGACACATGGCATTGTTACCAAGCGAAGGTTGACTAGGTTTGTGCAAAATTCATATTTCAAGTAGAATGGTGTGGACGATAATTGAACCCATGACCTCCACCTTTTGAAACACCCTCCTTTACCAAGACGTCACTCAATGGTTTAGCAATATGTTGGGTGCACAATGTATTTAAACTAACTTTCTACAACAAAAGTGCTAAAGGGAGGAAAAAGTGGTCGATGGAGGTTGAACCGTTGTGCTATTAATAGCGATTGAGACATTTTTGGGATAAGTGAGTTTTATCCTTATCTTTTCTTGCCTATCCTTGGTTATTTAAGGATATATGTATAAAACAAACCCCTAAAAATCAAATAAGACCAAATCTCTAAAATGATAAAAGTTTTTTTTTGGGGTCTTTAATTATTTTAAGGGGGTTTATAAAAGATTTTTATGGGATATATTTTATCTTATCAAGATAAAAGAGTTATCTGAAAATTAATTGGCTATAAGCCTATTTTGGCACATTTGTGTGTATAAAAAGGGGTCTTTTGCTCATTGTAAGCAGAGCAAAATTAGTGAGAGCAAGGAGACTTAGAGAAGTCTTTGTGATTCTAGGAAAAACCAGAGAGTATGATCCTCATTTTGTTCAATCAGTGATCAAGTGTGATCCAGAGGTGATTACACTATGATCTAGAGTATTTATTTATTGTAGAAGAATTTATGAAATAGACTTAAAGAGAAATAGGATGGTTTTGATGCTCTGATTCTATAGCAAAGCCTTTAGACAGAGTTTCTTTATGCTCTTTGAAAATCAATCAAGTGGCTTTTGAGGGCCTTTTTGTTGGGTGATTTTGAGTGAAATTTTGCGAATAGGTTACAGAATATTGTAAGCAGTTTTCAGAATTCTCTTGTGGAGATTGTACTACTTTTGGAGCATTGTTAATAGATTGGTCACTCAGTTGAGCTAGACCCGAAGACATAGTCCTCTCGGACGAACTTCGTAATCAAACTTGTCTCTCTTCTCTCTCTTGTTCAGTTATTATGTAACTATTTTGTATTCCTTTCCTTTATTCCAAATTACTATTATAAACAATCACTTTGCAATTAAATTGCCTAGATCCTAAATTAGATCATAACACTCTTTTGATTTTCAAGGTAAATAGAGATTTTTTCAATATAAAATAGTTATGTTTTGTTTGGTAAAGTTCAGTTTGAGTTCAATAGATGCAAGTGTATGGCCATGTCAAAAGGATAAGAGTAGAACATGATAAGGTTGTAGATGTCCCAAAAGTTGAATCCAATTCTTTGAAGCACCTTATTCCATGTATCAAAATGAACTCGAATAGTGAATTTACTCATGAGTTTGGGAAAAATTCAACAATATTACCATGTTATTAATATTTGGTAAGTTTCATTTTTTTATGTGAACCCTTACTATTTCCATCTTGCAATTCTATTATGATATTACTTATTAATGATATTATATCAATAATCTTTAATGTAATGCTCATTATTCTTGTAAAGATAATTAATAATTATGATAAGATTCGTGTGTGTGTATATATATATATATATATATATATAAGTTGTTCAAAAATGAATTTTAATTCAAGACATTCAAATTTATCACAAAAGCATTATAGACTAAGCAACATTCTCAAAATAATATTTACAAAATATATGTATATCTATCATTTTTCTAATACTTCTAACAAAGCTTACAACTTAACATCTCACCTTACAATGATTCAATTTTTCCATCCATCCATCATCTTCAAGCAATGCAATTGACTCTTATAATTGTTTTATTGTAAGAGTGTGAATGTATGCAATGCAATTGACTCTTATAATTGTTTTATTGTAAGAGTGTGAATGTATGCAATAAAGGCAAGTTTGGAAAGAGAGAAAAAAAATGGTTTCCCTCTTTATATGCCACATGTTTTCTCACCTTAGCAATGCCTCACAAAATCCAAACACATCGAGTGGATATTTATATTTGTCCATTGTCTTTTGTTGCATGGTTCTCTCTATTAAATGCAAAAGACAAACATTCCTCCTTGCTAATGCTCATACGTCTCATGCCTATCTTTGACTCAATGCCTAAAAAACAATATTGAATTATGAAACTTCTTCGTTTATAGGCCAACGTGCTTTAATGAAATTACCTATGAAGGAATGAATAAAATGAAGATTGGTTAATAATAATTATTAAATAGAGTGGACTAGTTGATTAGGAACAACCATAAAATTAAGAGAAATATAAGGTTGGTCACTTGTAAATAGTTATTAATAATCTTATGAGATATATGTTTTGTTGTTATTCAATGAGTTTGTGGCATGAAATATGGTAATATGGTTATGTGTTGCATGAATGTTTTATTTGATAGTGTAAAATATTAATTATTTGGGGATTTCATTTAGATCTTATAAACAAGGTGGAATTATCAATAAGTTTAGATTTATTTTTTTTGAAATCTTATTTATGTTTTAATATTTTTATTGAACAAGTTAGAATAGGTTTGAATCAAAAGTTAATCTTGGTGAACATCTTGAAAATATTTCAAAACTACATTTTAAGTGTTAAAATCAACTATTTTTAGTAGATAATGAAATATTGATTAGCTTTGTTATAAATTTGGTTTATCACTTAAGACTTGACTAGAAAGGAATCATGGAGAATAATTTCTTACTTTTCAAGAGGAACTAAGTAAAATCAACTATTTTTTAGTAGATAATGAAATATTGATTATCTTTGTTATAAATTTGGTTTACAAAAAAATGATCCTTATTGAACAAATCACTTAAGACTTGACTAGAAAGGAACCATAGAGAATAATTTCTTACTTTTCAAGAGAAATTAAATGAGCTATCATTTTCTTAGAATTAATTGTGAGTTGTTTGAGATATCAAGTTTTTATGAGTACTTGTAAATAATTTTGTGAATTCAATAGCTTGATTCATCATGTTAAACAAATAAATAAACTATTGCAAATATGTGATTTTTTTATCTTTAAAATCTTATTTGATAATGTTAAACAATCTAAAAACATTTTTTTTGCTTTATAAACAGTGTTTTTGCCTTCTAATATGAAAATTGTGTGTGTTACAAAGGTTTGTGTGGCTTTGATACATTTTGTACTATGTTTTGCATTAAAAAATAAAAAAGCATTTTAAACTGTTAAGTTTTGACAAAGTAAAAAAAAAAAAGAATTATACATTTAGCAATCTAATAAATTTCTTGTATGTTCTCCTGACCTTCATCCTTGAGTTGGATGCTTTGGGGGAAGTTGGGGCTCTATTTGAGTGTGTTTCCATTGGCTCCTCGTCCTCACTGCTGGTTGTGGGTGGGTCTCTTCCTGGCTCTGAAGGTAGAGGGGTTTCTACTTCTGGGGTTATGATGGATGGGGTTCCCCTCTCCCCCCCCAAAAAAAATACTATTGTTTCTAGTGGGTGAATCTATTCTCTCATTGCTAAATCTTCTACCACTATTCCTCCAAAGGTGAAATATTAACCCATTGTCTATGCCAAGACCTCCTCTCCAGTGGTGGATGGATTGAATGTGATGGACAATATGGATTTCTACCAACGTTGTGGGTTGGTTTGTATATACACTAGTTTATGGCCATGTTTATTAGATTTGCATTGTTGGGTGATGGATTCTTGGAGATATCTAGTCGCAGGTGCCATTGATATTTTCTCATTCAAAGGGGGTTTTATTGCTACTTTTACTTCTATTGAAGAACGTGATTTAGTATTAAAAAAATGTGGGTGTGGGGGAATCACTCTCTTCAGAAAAACCCTAGACAATCTCCTTTAACCCTCTTATTGAACCACTCAGTGTGTGTTCAATATGAGTTTGTCTCCCCAATATTCACCATCATTTTTGGGAGAACACTTTCTTTGTGGCCATTAGAAACTCTATTAGTCATTTCTTAAAAGTGGATGAGGATATGGAAACGATGGACCTCTCTACCTTTTCTCATATTATGGTTGACATTAATAACTCAATACCCCTTTTGGGGGATGTGGTTCTCATGGTTGATGTAGTCAGTGATGGAGGGATCAAGAATTATCTATCTAATCCTTGCAGCAACAGTCAACATAACATAAATTAACCATCTCAGATTAATAAGAACACACAATTGAACATCAAACATGCACCTTCACTCATTTACATTATCAAAAAATCAAGATTTACAACAAGTCTGACTTCCATAGGTAGCTTACATACATTTGGCATACATGCCTGATTAAACCTCAATATCCAAATCCATACTAGATGCAAACCTCCAAGAGGTTACTCTACCAAGCACCCATAAACTATGAAACATAAGCCACAATATAGAAAAATCACAAGCCACAAGTCATCCTGAAAGAGATTCACATTCTCCAAGAATAGGAAAACATATTACAAATATAGGTTTGTACCTAAATCATAAGGATTTCCTTTAGATGAATAAACCATAAAGTGTGATCCATAAGATAAGTCAGCCATGACCCAAAGATCATTGAATGATGCACCAGATAGGTTTGTAAATCACAAAGATCCATCACAAGATCCAACAACTAAACACTAGCTGATAATGTGAAGAATGATAGGTATGAATCAAGAATCCAAGAAATCTCCACCAAGATATAATGTAATGTTATGGGAACCAAGACATAGATTCCACATGATGTCTAGAAGATTCCCTTAGGTTCATAGCAGCAAATGCTCCAAGACTAATAACCACAACTAAAAACAATGAAACTATCAAGAAAGAATAGATTATGAACAAACTGAAAAGGAAAATATTTTGGGTTTATGCAAAATTGTTCTGAACCCAAGATCCTCCTGCATCAGACACATGAGGTAATAAGAAAGTGAGCCTCTCACTTTGATGTTGTAAGATGAATCCACTACATGAATAAAATTTTATCACAAAAATTCATCTTGACCTTTGGCTTCCCAATCCTCAAGGCTAACAAGATTAATCTACAAATACCAACTCTAACTCCAATCAAATCTCCAAACCCTCTACACTACAACACACTATCTATTAAACTCACTAACAAGGCCAAACCAATCAACAATAAAACAAACCATCAAATTTTCACTCTCATTCTTAGACTCCCTACAAAACTTTTACAACTCAATTCCATCTTTAGAACACATCTGAGTATTCTCATCCACCATATCATCAGCAACAAGGAACTCAATAATTTCACCACCTATATCCATGATCCACACATCCTCAATCAATAGCACCAACTTTTCCAGCCCAATCTTTATCTTCACTTTTGGGATATCCATTCTCAAGTCCAAGTACCAATTCCTTCCAAAGGAACTCTTCTCTACCTTCCAAACCTACTCTGTAACAATAATCTCATCTCCACAACTAATCACATCAGCATCAACAAGGTAACTCAAACCCTTACATTCACATCCACAAAGTAATCTCTGCAATAAGTTAGCATCGAACTAAAATGCTTTAGTCTGCAACCCTTCACTCAAAACAAGCTCATCCAAAGCATTTTCATACAGCTCAACAATAGAATCATCAGCAACCACACTCTCTACAAAAAAGCCTTTCTTCAATCATCTCAAAAAGATCACCAAATCCACCCATAGGAAACTCTTTCTCAATTAAAGGAAAACAACTCTCCTCAACCTTACCAACCAAAGTATCTCACTCAACTTCTACCCTGGCAATCTTCATCAACAATTATCTTCAATCAAACTATCAAATGGAACTATAGTAAGTTCACCCAAAGGAACCTCATAATCAGAAACATCCACAACAGTAAGTCACTCACTAAATTTCTCATCAAATCCTATAAACCAACTAAGGAACTCATAAATAACCCCTTCTTCTTCATCCACAGACATCTCAGAAGAAAGAACACTCACCGGTGTACTTTTCTCAACAAGCTCCACCTCTAATCTAGCAAGATCCTCCAAGCCTTCACCAAGACTTCTTTCCTCTGCAACATTGACATTAGCAATATCTCCTATGCCTTCATCAACATTAGGTTAGGAAAAACACTCCAAAGAATCCTCTTTCTAACAAAAAAATCTTCTATGCAACTCCATCTCTATTTCCACCACTTGTCTCTTCAACTCAATCATACCAACTCTTATCTATTCTCTCTTCCTCTCTCTAAATTTCTCTAGCATAGGAATTCAAAGAATCCACCCAATGACAAAGGTCGTCTTCCTCTTTCTCTTCTCCATCACATGCTTGGTCCTCTTCATCAGTATCTCCTCTATCCTAAGGTGCAACTACCTCACTTCGGTGGTTGGATTGCAAGACTTCAATTGCCTCTCCATAGGTGATCTATTGACAACCTTCGCAATCTGCCTCAAATCAACGATCTATCCACCAATAGGATACATCAAAGAACACAACTTATTCCAAGGTTTATAACAATCAGAAGAAATATTTCATCTCCAAACCATCTCACATGAATCCATAGCAAGCGCAAGACAAATCCACTTTCTACCACCTTACAACAAGCCTTTCGTAGATTTGCAAGCTTGGGAACAAACATCTATCATACCAAGATCCATAACTCACTCATATCATCACAACAACTCAACCTTCCAGCAACAAATCCCTTTTAACCACCTTGTGCAATCTCTTTGCTGATGCGAGTCAGATCTACACTCTGCCACCTCACAAATAACACCCTAGAAGCTTCACAAATTCAAACACCAAGATTTATGTGTGATAAAAATGTGATGCTTTGGACCTGCAAATCACACACTTCAATAAACCATTACATCAAACATTCCTAATCTAGTAGGAACATGAAATAAATAAAGAAATGTTTCAAAAAGGCTTATTTCTTCCTATTTGAAGTGAGTTTAGTTCTATATTGTTCTCATAAGATTGAGACAATAGAACTAGTGACTAGACAACCCCAAAATGGAAGATTCACAAGATAATCCTAATCTTCTTTGAGTTGCAAGATGAAATGTAAAGTAAACTAGGAGGATTGCAAAGCTATAAAATGCAAGATTAAACTAAGAATGATAATCCAAAGTAAGTTATAGAAATAAACTAGATTAAGAAAATGCAATAGTAATCTATGATGTAATGCAAGAAAGTAAACTAGATTGCTTAGAATGCTCAAGAATTTCAAAAAAGTGCGCTAGAATGAAAGTATGCTTGAATGCTTGATTATGGATCCTTTGTTCAATGGAGAGAAGAGCTTTTAAAGAATTTGCCTCTATAAAGAAGGGTTAAGATTAAGTGGCAAAGAATGTGTGATTGAGATTAAGAGGCGAAAGGAGAATGAAGGAGATGCAAGGTTAGGTAGAAATGAGTGGTGAGGATTAAGAGGAAAAAAAAAAATTATGTAGAATAAGACAAAATAGTAATTTTGAAAGCACAAATCCCCTTTAATTAATAATTAATCAGGATCAAGTATGTCCACACATGTGAATGTGTTCTTTTAATAAAAGTGTAGAAACTTTATATTTAAAGAAATATTATAACAATTAAATAAATATGCAAGCTCTAGAAATTAGACCATAGTATAAGCTTGATATAAAAATTTTGATTTTTTGATTTAATTATGTAAAGGGGATTTTCATGGTTACTCTACACAATTATGTCTAGTAAATTTTGTCATAGGGATTTAGATTTGAAATTAGGAAAATTGATCGAGATCGGGAGCTTAGATTTTACTAGACCAAATTTTGGTGATTAAAAGATTCACACCATCGCAAGATCAAACTAGCTCTAATACTATCTGATGCAATCAAGGATGGAGGGACCAAGAATGATCTATCCAATCCTTTCAGAAAGAGTCAACACAACGGAAATTAACCATCTCGGATTAATAAGAACATAGAATTAAACATCCAACATGCACCTTCATTCATTCATATTTTTAGAAAATCAAGTCTGACTACCACAGGTAGCTTACATACATTCAGCATACATGCCTTATTACACCCCAATATCTAGATCCATACTAGATGCGAACCTCTAAGAGGTTACTCTACCAAGCACCCATAAACTAGGAAACATAAGCCACAATATATACAAGTTGCAAGCCACAAGTTAGCCAAGAAGATATTCACATTCTCCAAGAATAGGAAAACATATTACAAATATAGGTCTAGACCTAAATCATAAGGATTTCCTTTATATAAATAAACCATAATGTGTGAACCATTAGATAAGTCATCCATGACCCAAAGATAGTTGAATGATGCACCAAATAAGTTTGCAAATCATGAAGATCCATTGCAAGATCCAACAATTGAACACTAGTTGATAATGTGAAGAGCAATAGGTCTGAACCAAGAATCGAAGAAATATCCACCAAGACAAAATGGAATGTGATTCAAACCCAAACATAGATTCCACATGATGTCCAAAATATTCCCTTAGGTTTGTAGCAGCAAATGCTCCAAGACTAAGAACCACAAAGTCTAAAAATATTGAAACTGGAAAACAGGAACAAACTATGAATAAACTGAAAGGAAAATATTGTTGGTTGATCCAAGATTGCTCCAAACCCAAGATGCTCCTACATCAATGGTCTAGGATAGGATATGGGCCCAATATCTATATTATGAGGGCCTCCCCTTTTGATGTAGGTGGTACTACTCTACTGGTCTTTTGGATACTAATTATTCTCTCTGCAGTTGTAAAGGTGTTTTTACTTGGTGGAAGGATGCAAATGATGATCATTTGACTATCCTAGCCTATGACTCTTTAGTTGATGACTCTTTATAGGTTGATGATATCTCCCTCAAGGGTGGTGCTCCTACTAATTTTTCATCCTTTGATTCAGTGGAACTGATTCCACCTCTTTTTTTTGGTACAATCCCCTATGGAGACATGGGCCCTTCTTTGATCAATGTTGTTGTTACCTAATTTTACTTTCAGCTCAAGTAGGTGGAGTTGGAAAAAAATTTAAACTGAAAATGGAAAGGTATATATGTAATTTTTCTAACTGTTCTTTACCAGAAATAATTTATCAAGTTAATAACAAATTTAATGCAATTGTTTACAAGAAAGAATAATCACACAACTTTGCATGGGAAATTGCTTTCTTTGTTCATAAATGTCAAAAGTATAGTGTCCCATACAAACTGTGGGAGTAACTGATTCAATGCAATATAAAATAAAACTATACATTTATAGTAGAAAGCATATAAAATGAGTAGGTATTTCTCATTGCCTAAATGACAAATCCCCTAGGTTGAATTGTCACATATCTCTAACTCCTTCTACTCTACTACCAAGGAATACCTACAAGAAATGAAATAAATTAGTGTTAGAGCTCAAGATTCCTAATCATTCCATATGCAATATCATCAAATTTATAGTTTTCATTTATAAGGCATTAAATCAATTTCACAATCATCACATATATTAGAGGAAAGTAGAGAAACGTCAACAATGCTCATTCAAATCTAAATTTCATTGTTTTATCTAACATGTTTTTCACTATGCGGGTATATGAATAATATTATTCCTTATCAAAATTATAACAATATTAGATCACAACATGTGGGATAAAATGGGCTCCCACAAGGGTTGATCCCAACAATTTTCCTTCTTAAATTTTAACAAAGATAAGAATGTTGTAAGAATTTTCCTAAGGGAAAGAATGAAAATGTCAAGATCTAGAAGCTCAATTGATAGCACAAGAGAGAAGGGAAAAATGATTATCAAATGATTTATTTAATATTGATCAATAATGAAATACAATTAATAATGTCCAATTAATCATGGCCAATTGATTAAATACAACATAAATGTGCCTGAATATAAAGGAAACACATGATAACTAGGAGAGATGAAAATGATAACCTATCAACTAGACAAGGTGTAATCACATGTCCACCAAATTTGGATCATCATCCATTGTACAATAAAGTATGTGCAATAATGAGAGGATGATAATGTGATAAGAGCACTAAAGGTGGATATCACACCTAAAGTGGAAATTCTCTTATACCATGTGTTTAAATGAAATGCAAACTCCTAGGTGTCTCAATAACAAACTACTTTGAAATGCATTATCCTAGGTAAACTTAAGTAAAGTGTAATTAGAAATATTTAATTACACCAACACCCCCCCTTAAGTAAAACTTAGGGGAATGCACTTAAGCTCACAAAGATACATGAAAATGCATGATGGGTCCCAACTACTAGGCCATCTTAGGTACCCATGTACAATATGAAAATGCAATGCAATGAAATCTCTCATAAAGAAGAGAAAGAGGGAAAACCTCATGGGAGAAACCCTCCCCAAAAAAGAGAGATGAAAAATAAAACAAGATGCATGGATGGATGGAGTAATCAAGACCCTGCCATTATGAAATGCATCATGCATATACAATCAAAAATCCCCCCATAGGAAGGAAACAAGGAGACATGATATCCCTCCCATAATGAGTAATCTCCTCCAAGGATGGTGAGTGCTTGAAGGAAAAACATAGAACCATGTCTTCAAATAAAATTTCTCCCCTTAGGAAGAAGATACACCAAGTATATATGCAAGAAGGCTCCCCATTGTGGATAGGAAGAAGGAAGGGGAATCCAAACAAAGTATGATGTCTCTAAAGTATGCTCATGTGTCACCATGTTCTTGGTTGATGAAGAAGCTATTGGAAAGTGATCAACTTTGGATTGCATGTATGTTGTCATTTGAAGAAACACTTATCCCCATGATCACTACAAGTCACAAGGACATATCTTTGATAGGCAGTGAAGTGAAAAATGCCTAAGTCCATAGTCGATCACAGGTAGACATGTACAATATTTTGGATTGTGAAGATGCTACATCATAAATTATGGTATGTGAAGTTACAAAATGGTGTATTGATGTATGGAAGAGCTCTATGTGTGAGCGCACATGTTTTGGATGCATGGTTTCAAAGATACAGCTCTCTGAGTATAGTTACAGGCACATAACAGAGCATCAAGGCTTGCGAAGTTGCATAGGTATTGGCCAACCTATGTTAGGTTGTTTTATGTATTGATCAGGTATGTATGGCCAACATAGTGCTACTATAATGTATGTAAGGTTGTGTGTTGTAATGTTATATGGCCGACCTTGGATTATGTTTTGTAATTGCCTTATAGAGGTTGACCTAGTTGCTATACTCTTAATTGGATATAAGTATGATGTAATATGTGATTTCGATGAATGGAAATGTATGGAAACATGATGCAAGAGCATCCTAGGTGTAAGGAAAATCTTGCATCACCCAAAAATATTTCTAGTCTCTTTTCAATAAGGGCTCTCTTGTGCAGAGCCACTATTTTTAGAAATTTACTATTTTTAGTAAGTTTTTCACTTGAGCTCATAATGCTCTATTTTTGTCCCTAGAGGGTCACTTTGGTTATACTAGCCTACCAGTAAATTTTCATTGCAAGATCAAGTCTAGTTTTAAAGATATTGAAAACTTTCAGTATTTGGCAATAGGGTACAAAAACTTTGAACTCGGTTTTGAAGGTTTTAGAGGCTCTAAATGGACTCAAAACTTTAGTTGACTCAAGCTTGTGCATATTAAATGTTGTAGAGTACTTCACACCATTTTTGAAATAGGGTTATAATAGTCGATCGGGTCAACGAGTGATGACTTATGGTCTTTGGAAGTTGCGCTACCTAAAATGGAAGAAAATAAATTTCCTTCAAAAAAAAATTTTGAGTTCTGAAAGTTGTTTAGGCCTATTCTAATGTAATAAAAATAAATAATAATATCTTAGGGATGGTCGGCCTCAAACTTTAGGGTTAAAATCTCTAGAACCTTCTTGGGCGATTAAAATTGTTTATACAATGAAGGCTTGTAGAGTTATCTAGGGCAGTTTTTGGGAACAGACAGCTAGTGGCTTTGGCTTAAAAAATATTGTATTGAAAATGCCCATGTGGTTGTGCATGTTATATTTTTTAATATTTTAATTCCATTTCATTGGAGATAATAGAAAATCTCATTTCCTATTCTTGCAAATTGTTGTTGTGTCTCTATTTATGTTATGTGTTTGTGGTATTAAGAGGAGCACCCTTCATGATCAAGTGGTATCAGAGTAGGAGTTCCTAAGTGTGTAGATAGATCATCGACTCTGACGTAGTTTGCACTAGGACCGTGGTTTAGAGTTTTAGAAATAAGCATGAAAATGCCTCCATGAAGGGAATATGGCAGAAGAGCCAAAGGTGTGCCACCTAAAGTTAGAGCCCTCCATAAAAAAGTGTGAGCATTGCAAGAAGAGAATCATAGAGGAATGAATCTTGTCATAAGAGATGAAATTGAGGATGAAGTCGAAGAAGGAAATTTTGATTAGGAAGGAGAAAGCAAAATTTTGAACCAAGAGCAAGAAAGGCTTTTCCAGGCCATTTCCAAGATTGGGAAAAGACCTAAGATTGAGGTCCCCACATTTTTAGAAAATCTTAACCTAGAGGAATTTATCGACTGGATCAATGAATTAAAATAATATTTTGAGTATGAAAATATCGAGGATCCTGATAGAGTCAAGTTTTTGAAGAACAGACTGAAGGGTCATGCAAAAATCTAGTGGCAGGAGATTCAATTGGAGTGAAATAGAAGAGGAAAGGAGAAAATCACAAGATGGGATCGAATAGTACATAAATTGAAACAATAATTCATTCCTATTGATTATGAGCTTGATCTACTAAAGAAAATGTAAGGTTTAAAGCAAGTAGGGAGATTTGTTTAGGAGTATACAAAGGAGTTCTATCAAATCCTCATTAGAACAGGCCATGTGGAAGCTGATACGGAGAAAGTTTCTCATTACCTCAATGGGTTGAGGCTGAGCATTCAAGAGGAGTTGAATTTGGTTTGAATAAATAGTATTGAAGAGGCATACCATTTTTCCCTGAGAGTAAAGGAAAATTTGAACAAGAAATTTGAGAACAAGAAAAGCGGAAGAGGTCATGGTGGAAGATCCATTGGACAGTCTTATGGAGGCCGAAATGAAGATCAGAAAAAGAAGGATAAGGCCAGTAGCAATCAAAAGTAGAGATAAAATAATTTCAATCATTTCCATGATCAGAATAATAGAGATTACAGAAGAAGAGAAAGAGGACAAGGACCAAGAAGAGGAGGCTTCTGTGGAAAAAAATTACTATGGAGAAGAAGGTCATAGGGCATATGAATGTCCACAACACCAAGGAAGGACGGATAGGAGAACTGAAGGCTAGGATAGAGGACAGATAGGAGAGCTGAAGGCCAAGCTAGAGATGCACATGTGGATGAAGATACCAAATAATCATATTTTGAAGATGTTGAAATAGGAGATGTCCTAGTTAACAAAAGAATCATGTTGAGTGGTGAGAATGAACTTGAGCAAAGGAGGATGTTGTTTCGCACTAGGTGCAAGTGTGAGGATAAGTGTTTTGATGTAATTATCGATAGTGGAAGAATTGACAATTTGGTGTTAGAAGAGATGGTCACAAAGTTAAAGCTCAAGAGGCATAAACACCTGCATCCATACTAGTTCGCCTGGGTGTAGGATGACCACAAAGTCATGGTCAATGAACAGTGCCTAGTGCAGTTCAAGATTAGGGGATACCATGATGAGGTACTATGTGATATCATACCTATGGATGCATGTCATATGTTGTTGGGTAGGTCATGACAGTTTGACAGACATGATATACATGATGGTCATATGAATATCTATTTCTTGGCAAAGGATGGAGTACGACATAAGCTAAAGCCATTGAAGGACATAGAAGCAAAGGTATGTAGTAATACAAGAATAAATTTTGTTAATGTAAGAAAGTTCCTAGAGGGTATTGTGTACTCTAAATAGTGCACTTCTATGAATCATTACAATCAAGAACACTCAAGAATGAGGTCTCAAAAATCGATCCATAGCTCCTTAGGCATGGAGTGCAAGGGTGTTTAAGAATGCTCTCAGCTAGAGTTATTAAGCCAATAACCTTGCTAGTAAACCATGCAATGGGAGATTCAAATGGAGACAAGGGAAAGAATGCCAATATCCTCAAGAATCAAATGAAATGCAATGCAATGCAACTATACTAGAAATGGAAATGCAAGCTAAGCTATGAAAGGAAATATGCAAGCTATGTTATGAAAGAAAATATGCAAGTATTACAAAGCCTCCTAATTAAGCTAGATGAATTAATCTAAAACATAAAGGAAACTAAGCTAAATATGAAGCTATGAATACTATGACAATGCAAGAAATGAAACTATGATAGCATGTCGATGCAAAAGCCAAGAATGCTCCAAATCTTCAAAAGCTCCAAAGTGACCTAGAAAACTTGCAGCATAACATTAGCATAAAAAGTTGGGGATCTAGAATGAAGAAGAGAGCTCACCTTTTATAAGAAATGAGAAAGAATGGACCATGAAGATTAAGAGGCAAAACATTTAATCAATGGTGGAGCATCAAAGAGGAGCAATCCATGTGCACAAATATCCTCCAATGAGAAAATAAGAGTTGACTTTTGTGTCTGTATGAGATAAAAAGTGATTTTCTTCTTTTTATAAAATAAGAATAATGCTTTATTTGTACAACTTAGGATAAGAGGGAAAGTGGGGGCTTTTTATTTATTAAAAGGGAATTCCTTTTAAATAAATAAAGACTTAGGATAAAATGATTAGCCCATAAAAAATAATCAAATAAATGATAGAACTAGGATTTGATCAAGAATAAGCAATTGATAATTTAGCAAAACGGGCTAATAGTCTAGATGACCATTTTTAGGTGTATACATTTGCCCCTCTTTGACTAATGTGTGATCGATCTGGGAACACATTACGTCAAAGAATAGATTAGCCAAGAAGGCAAGCAATAGTGATCTGACTCCAAAGAATGAAGTGCAGAGAGATAGCAAATCCTGCATGGTCAGCCTGGTAGCGACAGTACTGAACACTTAGGAAAGAGATGGACAGTATCAAAACTCGAGATGAGAACTAACATGTCAAGTGCAAAGATAGATCGATCAGAGCAAATGGAATGGTCAAGCATATGCTTTGGAGAATAGCCAATAGGATATGATGTGTCTGCCCCCTCGGGATGGAAAGCGAAATCAGGTAGAGGGAATGCAGAAGCAAGAGCAACATGATCAAATCACTAGAAATCATTATTGAAGATGAAAGATGATAGAATAACCATCAAGTAGTGAAGATATGCCCTAGTTTGACTATAGGATAAAGATGAAGCATAAAATGAAATAGAAGACTAGAAGTTTGAAAAAGATGGGGATGAAGAAAGAAAAGATGCCCCAGCGAAGATCAAAGGGTCAGGCCTCAAAAGTTCAGTCAACTATGCGGAAGAAAGAGGAATGTGATTTGGACGATCAAGGTGAACACGGATTTCAGTTTCGATCCTAAAATGAATAGAAAATGATGTGATATGAAAGGCAAGAAGTGAAAGATATGATCTGGAAGAAGTGAAAGGTGAGAGCAGTGTGACTAATAAGTCCGTGAAAGATGAAAGGAGAGCTCTCTCCATATGCAAGATGCAAAACTATCTATCATGAACCTAAAAATGCAAGCTACTATGAAAAGTGGTTTACTTGCAAGGTCACAAAGTTTTTAGACTCTAATAATCATGATCGAGCGTTATTGGTAACATCGCAAGATCATACAATACACACTAGCATAACTATGTGAATCTAAATATGATCCATATCAGATAGAAATGTGGAAATCTCACCTAGGCATCAAAGACATGTAGGTCAAGATGACTAGTGCAATGAGGTTCCCTAAGTTTGATATAGCAAGATTATGCTCACATCGAGACACAAGAAAGTCAAGATGACTATAAGCATGCGCTTGCAAAAATAGTCAAGGATAATACCTTGTAGATCCCAATGTCAAGTGGAACAAGCATAAATGCTAATGACAGTGAGGACCAACAAAATATACCCACAAGCAGAAAGCAAATAAAACATGTTCTCATGCCCCAGTCTTCTAGCTCAGCATCATTGAAAACTTCTTAGGGATAGAACACTCATCAAAGAAATCATCGTAGATAGCACACAAAGAAAGAAAGTCCAATAAGTCTCAGCAAGTCAAGTGTTTAAGTGCATGTGTGTAGGTCATAGAGTCAAACGTTGAGTATCGCATCTGTCAGTGAGAAATATTACATCATTCTAGACTGCGGGTAGGATATCTGATAAGTGTTGAGAAACACTCGACGCTAGGAAAGTGTTAAAAAAATACAATTGGGGTGGTGTTGAAAAACATCGTCTACAAGGTGCCTAAGAAACCCAAATGCACAAAGAGACCCAAGATAAGCTAGAACAACGTATGCCCCCAAGACTAAGACAAGAGTCAATTCCAGGCTAGGGAAGGAAAAGCAAGAAGTGGAGCAGAGGAGCGCCACGCAAGACTGATAGACATAGGTGCAAGGGTCTCAAGCAGCGCCTGTTTCCAAGTTTTCACCACTTAATAGATTTTTTAAGGACTTTTTTCAATTTTTTTGTATTTTTGCTTCCAAGGTGCCTATTTCCAGGTTTTCACCAAGGCACTTTTTCTTTTTTTTTGAATTTTTTGATTTTTTTGATTTTTTTGGTGAGACATCAAAGCGTCGATTGCTAGGTTTTCACTAGGATACTCATTTTTTTAAGACATTTTATGCTTTTTAGGATTTTTTCAGCATCATATATGATTTTTTTTTTTTGAGATTTTTTTCAGGATCCATAAGATATGTACAAAGAGCTCTAGAACTTCAGACATAGTACTTCTTCTAATGTAGAGAATTGGTAGGCCCAGTAAGCTCTTCTCCCTCTAGCGTAGATAACTGATAGACCTCAGACCCAACTGCTGCAGTGATAAGATAAGGTCCTAACCAATAGGAACCAGCCCTAAGAAATTTCCAAGCTAGCGCAGGATCATTAAAGTGTGATCTACATATACTGTCGTGGACTTCAACTAACACTTCATTTGACTCCTCTATTTCTAGACACCAAAGGAGAGTTCCGTCTAGACCTTTCCTATATAAGTCACTAGAGATGAGGTTAAAGTGTGAGGCGTGATGGATGGGATGTTCAAGGATAACGTGATCTTGAAAATAGGAAAATATGATGGCATTGTAAGGACTATAAGCAAGATAGTGTAATTCTTCCACCAGGAACTTAAAGCGTGATTTATGCTTTTTCAATTATAAATTGGATGTCAAAGTAACCATGACATTAGCAACTTTATTTTCAGATAAGTTCACCATGTGCTTGTAAAGAATCAGCTTGTCATCTTTTATTTGATAATCATCATTTTTTAGCAGGTCTTTATTTTTACTTTTTTTAGGTTCGGATACCACCACAATGTGGTTTTTGCCATCCAACCATTGATCTTTTCTTTTGATTTGATGATTGAGATACTTTATTTTTTATTCAGTCCTTTTTGTTGTTGGTTCACTGGTGAAAGAAGTAACAGGTTCAATGGCATGTTGATCCTAGGTGGACCAAGCTATGAGATTTGATTTTGTGAGATGAAATGAAGTGATTGGTTCAATAGCATTTATGTGAGGGATGTCATCTCTGGTGACAAGAGAGGTCAAGCCTATAGGCTAAGCTCCGAAAGTGTTAAGATCTAGACTTGTCATAGAAGGACCAGCATGGTCCACTAAAGCAATATGTAGATTAAACTCATAAGACCCTATGCGAGACTCATCAACTACGTCGGGTTGGTCACCATAACTATGAACCACATCCACTTCCATATCCACTATGTAAGTTCCATCGGAGAGAGTATCCCATTCATATTCATTTGAATCTATTGTTACGCTTCTACTGGGATGCTTGCACCAAGAAGGTTTAGGACCTTTAGAAGTAGAGGCTTCAACATCATTATTTGTGAGATCTCCTTGTTTCATTAACCGCAAAATATTTCTTCGTTGTCAAGCTCGGGGATCAAATTCATTATCGCTAGAAAAAGAAGCTTCAGCTGAATCATGGGTAGGTATGCATTCTTCTCCCCAAAGGAGTGAAGTAGAAGGAAGATCATCTCCTATTTGAGACATAGTGTGTAGTGGTGACTCATCTATATCTATGTCTGAATCACTAAGCATGGGAGCATTTGTAGAACATGTAGGGAGGTCATCATCGACACCATATCCTAGACCTGTTGTAATCTTAGAGGGTCGGCCATTAGTATGACTCAAAGGCTCGACTAGGGTGTGCCCATTATCATTGATAGATCCTTGACCTTGATAGCCCATTTTCTGCAACAATTTGTAGCCTTTACCATAGCGCTTAGGGGAAATAGGAGTAGCAATTGTCGTACTACCCTCTTCATCTCTATAGATCCATTCTCTAACAACTTGTTCTTCTCTTTCTACCTCTAGGGGTACAAACGCTTGAACAAAATTACCAAAAATTGTCATGGCAGAAGCAGAAGGCTTCATCTTATCAGAAGGTCTCCCATATGATCTTGGAGATATTGGCATAGCAGCAATGGAATCCAGTGTGTATTCACCCATACCAAGGCTCATCATTTTAAGAGTTTTCTCAGTGGAAACCAGGGATGCAGTAGGATCATTAGAGGGTTTGTTGTGAGGAACAAACATTTCAGTAGCAGTAAGAGCATTGATAGCAATAGAATGATCCCTGGGAATCACAATTTCAGCTCCATTATGTGGGAATTTGACACACTGATGGTATGTAGAAGGCACAGCTTGCATGTCATGGATCCAAGGATGACCCAAAAGGATGTTATAAGCAAGTGGGATGTCCAATACTTGGAACATAATATCTTTCGTGACAGGGCCCACTCGAACAGGTAGCGTGACAAGACCTTTGGAAGATCTTTCAACTTCATCATATGCTTTTATAGTGATATTCCATTTAGGATCGACAGCAAATTCTAACAAACCCAACTGTTGTATGACATTGAAAGAGACAATATTTAACCCAGCACCATTGTCTATCAGGACTCGGCAGACTTGGGTGTGGTAGACCATAACTTCAATGTGTAAGGCAAGGTTGTGAGGGTGGTTAAGAGATGTGTCATCTACTTCAGAGAAGGAGAGATAATGAGGTGATGAGATGTGGTTAACCATAGCCTGGAACCTATCTGGGTCAATGTCATTAGGGACATTAGCTATACGCAAAGCCTTTTCAAGGATCTCCTTGTGCAAAGGGGATAGCTCAAGCAACTCAAAAATAGATATCTGTGCACGTGTCCGTTGCAACTGATGGACAAGATCATAGCTAGACAAAGCTAAAGGGACTACTAGTTTGGAAGATGAGGCTTGTTTAGGATTAGGTGTAGTTTTAAGGACCAGCTTAGCTTGCCCCCTAGTAATAGCATTCAGTGCCTCACTTCGGGAAGATGAACTACCACGTGTTTTCAAGACCAACTTTGGCATACCATGATTGACTTTATTATCATCTTGAGGTCTCATCATAAGAACACTCTCAACGGGCTCTACCATGTTGATCACAGGCAAATCAGAAGTATATGTATAGTTAATCTTAGCATCATGATTCTTCTTATGTGCTTGAGAGGTTTCACCTTTTCCATACTTAGGTAGAGGATCTTTGAAAGCTGTGTGATCAGAATTTTTAACTAAGCCATCTATGAGAATTGTGCCTCCATCAATGAGATCTTGTATAGCATCTTTAAGCATGAAATAATTGTCAGTCTTGTGTCCCTTGTTTCTGTCATAGTGGCAGTAATGATCCTCTCTCCACCAATCAGGTTTAACTGGCGGATCATAGGGACGAGTTTTCTTAGGAAGTGTAAGATAATTATTGGCAACCAAAGTCTTAAGAATCACATCATATGGTTCAGCCAATGGGGTATAGACCCATCGTTGGAATTGCATCTTTGGCTTATCTGCATTCTGAGGCTTAGGAGCATTTTGAGTGTTGGCAACTTCTTGTTGTTTTGCTGCGTAGATGGCATTAGAAAGGTTGAAAGCAGACTCTTTAGCTTTAGGGACATCTACAACCCCATCATTAACAACATACTTGTTTCTATTCCAAGGTTTGCTCTTGTCTTTGCCATTGCCTCTAGTATATTTATTTATAATGATATCTCCCTTTCTAATGGCCACATCCTCAATCCGATATACACTTTCAACCATGTCATTGAAAGAGGAGAATAGTTGTTTCTTTAGATCATAATACAACTCAAGCACAAGAGTGTTGACAAAAATGTCAATCTTTTCTCTCTTGGGTAGCTAACGAGGATATCGAGAATACAATGACCTCCAACGTTGCAAATAAGTAGCAAATAACTCTCCTTGGTTTTGTCTCAAAGCACCAAGATCTATAATGGTGATAGGTTGTTGGATATTGTATGAATAGTGTTGTGTGAAGTGCATAGCCAACTCATCAAAAGTATTCAAAGGAGGTGTCAACTTTGCAAACCATTCTAAAGCTTGTCCTCTTACGCTTCAAGGGAATAATCGTAGCAAAAATGTGTCTTCATGAAGAAAGTCCATGCTAAGAGCGTAAAAGTGACGCACATGGTCATGGGGATCACCATTTCCATCATACTTGTCATATTTGGGAACCTCAATATCCCTAGGAAATGGGACCATGTATAGACTCCTATCAAATGGAAGAGCACAAATAGATTCTACAAAGGAGACCTTTGGAGGCTCTCTTTCTATTGCCATTTGGGTAAGGCATTGATTTGTCTAACGTAGTTCTTCCTTAAGGACTTCCAATTCAATTAGTACTCTTTGTTGAACAATTTGTCTGACATCATAGCCGGGAGGAAGCTTGTATCCTCTAGAAGTCATATATTGGAAATATTGGTCGTCATTGCGCTCTAAAAGTTTAAGCATCTTTCGTTGGGAGTCTTCATCTTGTTCAAATGCAATAAGATCCTCACTAGAAATATCATCAACGACCTCTTCCTCATGGTGAGAGGGAGGTGGTCTAGGAGGTGAAGAAGGTACATCAAAAGTCCATCTTGGAGGGGACCTTGGTGGCATGTTGTTTCTGTTGTTGCCACTGATGCCAAAGAAAGGTCTATTTTCATAGCTTCTAGTCCCGGGTTGTTCACAAGACATCCCTATTGAAGTCATGTGCCTAGTAGCTTCCATTAAGCTTTTACTATACTCTCTATCCAAGAGTGCTTGTTTATCTCTTTGCTCAAAGTGTTCTTGCATACGATGATATCTCTCTTGTTCATTCATAGTAAGTGAGACATTGTCTGTGTTTTTTGGGGTTTTGAATGCATAAAAGAGGAAGCCTCCTTTATACCACGGGGTAGCCTTAGAATCCTTAGAGTGGTCAGAACTAGAACTGTCATTGCGAGCGGGTGCTTGTGAGCATCTGGTTGGAGAAGGTAACTGAGTGTAATTGAACGGAGGATGATTCTCCTGCTCAAATTGAGACCAAGTTGTAACCGGCATGAAAAAGAATTGTTGGTTGACTAATAGAATGAGACAAAGTTTCTTAGATGTTGAGATAAGAAAAAGCCAGTGATGATCACTCATCGAGATAGAATAATAGAGATGGCTAGTCAAAGTGCTCAAGAACTTACAACAGTCAATTGACACAAGCCTAGATGTGAGTAAGAAGCTCGATTAGCAAGTAGCTAGATAGGTAACCGTGTTTTGACAAGTGATCAAAAGTGACATTCAATAGGCTCAAATCCAATATTTTTAGCTCATTTGTTTCAGTCTAGAACAATCCTAAGCATGTAGGTAACAAACCAGCTTCAGATAAGAACAGAAAAAGACACTCTACAGTAGGTTAAAATGCAAGTGTAACAGCTCCGAATTGCAACAGTAGCAGGACAACAGAATAACTCAAGATTTTTGGTTGAAGGTATGCGATGATGTTTCAGTATCGTATGACTCTTGACCAGTGAATGTGAAAAACTTAGTTTTGAAAGCAATTTGGTCAATGTTGTAGATTGCAAGTACAATTTCTTAGTTTCAAGCACAATAATATCAAGAAGTAGACAAGTTTGCAAACAGTAGGTGATCAAACATGTCATAAAACACTTGAAACAAGGGCAAAAGCAACCTTTCCAAGACAAGCACTTGTGATATCAAAATAGAAAACCTTATGAATGCTACCGTTTTGTTTGAATGTTGAGAACGTTTACACTGGTATAGCACAATGAAAACACTTCAAGCACTTACTACCTAGAAAGTCAAGGCTCATTACTTAACAACTTGGCCCACAACTTGATGCTTCATTGCCTCACACAAAGTGGTTGCCCACAATAGATATTGGCTTTGTCATGGAAGTGTCAAAGACATTGTGTGCTATAATTGTGTCACACTTCTATGAATCATTACATTCAAGAACACTCAAGAATGAGGTCTCAAAAATTGATCCATAGCTCCCTAGGCATGGAGTGCAAGGGTTTTTAAGAATGCTCTCAGCTAGAGCTATTTAGCCTATAACCTTGCTAGTAAACCATGCAATGGGAGATTCAAATGAAGACAAGGAAAAGAATGCCAATATTCTCAAGAATCAAATGAAAATGCAATGCAATGCTATGCTAGAAATGGAAATGCAAGCTAAGCTATGAAAATGAAAGATGCAAGTATTACAAAGCCTCCTAGTTAAGCTAGATGAATTAATCTAAAGCATAAAGGAAATCTAAGCTAAGAATGTCATGATAATGCAAGAAGTGAAACTATGATAACATGTAGATGCAAAAGCCAAGAATGCTCCAAATCTTCAAAAGCTCCAAAGTGACCTAGAAAACCTGCAGCATAACCTTAGCATAAAAAGTTGGGGATCTAGAATGAAGAAGAGAGCTCTCTTTTTAAAGGAAATGAGGAGGAATGGACCATGGAGATTAAGAGGCAAAAGATTTAATCAACGGTCGAGCTTAAAAGAGGAGCAATCCATGTGCACAAGTATCTTCCAATGAGAAAATAGGAGTTGACTTTTGTGTCCATATGAGACAAAAAGTGTTTTTTCCCTTTTTATAAAATAAGAATAATGCTTTATTTGTGCAACTTAGGATAAGAGGAAAAGTGGGGGCTTTTTATTTATTAAAAAAGGAGGAAATATTTCTTTTAAATAAATAAAGACTTAGGATAAGATGGTTAGCCCATAGAAAATAATTGAATAAATGATAGAGCTAAGATTTGATCAAGAACAAGCAATTGATGATTTTAGCAAAAATACTAGCAAGGGGCTAATAGTCTAGGTGAACATTTTTAGGTGATTACATTTGCCCCTCTTTGACTAATGTGTGATCGATCTGGGAACACATGTAGTCAAAGAATGAAGTTGAAATGTGAGATCAATTTGAGATCACAAAGCAACTCAGATCAGCCAAGAAAGCAAGAGATAGCCAAGAAGGCAAGCAATAGCATTCTGACTCCAAAGAATGAAGTGCAAAAAAATAGCAAATCCTGCATGGTCAGCCTAGTAGCGATAGTACTGAACACTTAGGAAAGAGATAGCCAATAAGATATGATGTGTTTGCCCCCTCGGGATCGAAAGCGAAATCCAAGTAGAGGGAAAGCAGAAGGAAGAGCAGCATGATCAAATCACTAGAAATCATAATCGAAGATGCAAGATAACAGAATAACCATCAAGCAGTGAAGAGATGCCCCACACATGGGACACGGGGCACAAACCTATCGGTCCCTCAACCCATAAACACCACAGAGAGGGGAAGAATTTGAACTTGGGATTTGAAAGTGAATGAAAGACTAGAAGTTTGAAAGAGATGGAGATGAAGAGGTGAAGAATGCCCCAGCGAAGATCGAAGAATCAGGCCTCAAAAGGTCAGCCAACTGCGTGAAAGAGGGGGAAAAGGTGAACGTGGATTTCAGTTTCGATCCCAAAATAAAGAGAAAATGATGGGATATGAAAGACAAGAAGCGAAAGACATGAACGGGAAGAAGCGAAAGGTGAACGCAGTTGATTAACAAGTTCATGAAAGATGAAAGGAGAGCTCTCTCCATATGCAAGATGCAAAACTAAACTAACATGAACTTAAAAATGCAAGCTACATGAAAAGTGGTTTACTTGCAAGGTCACAAAGCTAATAGACATTTAATAATCATCATTGAGCGTTATTGGTAGCGTCGCAAGATCATACAATACAAACTAGCATAACTATGTGAATCTAAATATGATCTATATCAGATAGAAATGTGGAAATCTCACCTAGGCATCAAAGACATGTAGGTCAAGATGACGAGTGCAGTGAGATTACCTAAGTTTGATATAGAAAGATTATGCTCGCATCGAGACACAAGAAAGTCAAGATGACTATAAGCATGCACTTGCGAAACAGTCAAGGATAATACCTTGTAGGTCCATAGTGTCAAGTAAGACCAGCATAAATGCTCGTGATAGTTAGGACCAACAAAATATACCCACAAGCAGAAAAAGCAATAAAACATGTTCTCATTCCCTCAGTCTTCTAGCTATGCATCATCGAAAATGATCATAGCGGGAGAACACTCAGCAAAGAAATTATCATAGACATCACAAAGAAAATAAAGCTAAGCAAGTCTTAGCGAGTCAAGTGCGTGTGTGTAGGTCATAGAGTCAAACTTTGAGTATCGCATCTGCAAATGAGAAATATCATATCATTGTTAGACTATTGGGTAAGACATCTGATAAGTGTTAAGAAACACTTGACGCAAGGGTAGTGTTGAAAAACACTGTTTGAACCAAGTTGCCCAAGAAACCTAGACGCACAAAGAGACCCAAGATAAGCTCAAAACAACGGATGCCCCCTAGACTAAGACAAGAATCAATTCCAGGCTAGGAGAGGCAAAGCAAGAAGTGGAGCGAATGAGTGCCACGCAAGACTGATAGACATAGATACAGAGGGTCTCAAGCAGTGCTTGTTTCCAGGTTTTCACCAAGGCACTTTTTCTATTTTTTTTTATTTTTTAAATTTTTTTTATTTTTAAGATTTTTTCAGCATCATATATGAATTTTTTTGGAATTTTTTTAGGATCATAAAGTATGTACAAAGAATGCCCCAGACAGAAATGGGCATCAAGAATATGTTTCCTCTGATGTAGAGAACTGATAGGCCCCAGGCCCAAATGCTGCAGTTGTGACGATAGGAGGTCTCAACCAGTTCGACCAATAATAACCAGCCCTAAGAAATGTCTGAGCTAGCGAAGGATCATTAGAATGTGTTCCACATATGCCATCGTGGATTTCAGCTAGCACTTTTTCTGACTCCTCTATTTCTAGACACTTAAGGAGAGTTTCATCTAGACCCTTCCTATACAAGTCACCAGAGACAAAGGCAAAGTCTAAGGGATGGCGGAAATAATGGCATGGTGGATTGTCAGGAAGAATATGAGGTGGAAGACAAGAAAAGATGGCAAGATTGTAGGATTTGTAAGCAGGATAGCGTAATTCATCCACCAGGAACTTGAAGTGAGATTTATGCCTTTTCATTTGTAAGATGGATGTTGAAGTAACCAAGGCATTAGCAACTTTGTTCTCAGCTCTAGGAATGGGCTGAAGTGTAACAGATATGAGATCATGCTTGAAGTAGTGCACCAATTTGTTGTAGAGAATCAGCTTGTCATCTTTTATTTGAGAATCATTATTTTTTAGCAAATTTTTATTTTTACTTTTCTTAGGTTTGGATACCACCACAATGTAGTTTTTGTCATCCGATAATTGCTCTTTTCTTTTGACGTGATGACTGTGATACTTGATTGTTGATTCAATCTTTTTTGTTGCTAGTTCACTGGTGGAAGAAGTAACAAGTGTTGATGCAAGATGAAATGAAGTGATTGGTTCAATAGCATTTATGTGAGGGATGTCATCTCTGGTGACAAGAGAGGTCAAGCCTATAGGGTAAGCTCCAAAAGTAGCTAGATCTGGAGTTGTCATAGAAGGACCAACGTAGTCGACTAAGGCAATATGGGGAACAAACTCATCAAACCCGACACGAGACTCATCAACTACGTCGGGTGGGTTACGAGAGGTACGAACCACATCAACATCCATATCTATCATGGAAGAATCTTCTGGAAAAGGCTTAAGATGCCGAGAAGTAGACATACTCATGTCATTATGTGATATATCACCTCTTTGTAGCAGTCGTGCAATGTTGCGACGTTGTCTATCATAGTGCAATGATTCTTTAGGCACATAGGTTCTAGACATAGAGGCCTCAGCCATATCATCAGTAGGTATACATTTTTCTCCCCAAAGAAGTGAAGTAGAAGGAAGATCATCTCCCATGTGAGCCATAGTGTGTAGTGGTGACTCATCTGTATCTGTGTCTGAATTACTGAGCATGGGAGTATTTCTAGAATCCTCTCTATAGATCCACTCTTGAACAACTTGTTCTTCTCTTTCCGCTTCTAAAGGAACGGATGAAGCAACAAAAGTATCAAAGATCACCATAGCAGAAGTGGAAGGCTTCATGTTATCAGAAGGTTTCCCATATGACCTAGGAGAAACAGGTATAGAAGCAAAGGAACCCAGCGTATATTCACCCATACCAAGGCTCATCATCTTAAGTGATTTCTCAGCAGCAGCTAGAGACGTACTAGGATCAACAAAAGGTTCATTGTGAGGAACAAATTTTTCACCAGCAGCAAGAGCATTAATAGCAATAGTATGGTCTCCAGGAATCACAACTTTAGTGCCATTGTACAAAAATTTGACGCACTGATCATAAGTGGAAGGAACAGTCTGCATGTCATGGATCCAAGGACGCCCCAAAAGAATGTTATATGCGAGTGGGATGTCCAATACTTGGAAGTTAATATCTTTCATGACAGGGCCTACTCGGACAGGCAGCGTGACAAGACCTTTGGAAGATCTTTCCACTTCATCATAAGCTTTTATAATAATCTTCTTCTTAGAATCCACAACAAATTCTGACAAACCCAACTATTGTATGACATTGAAAGAAACAATATTTAACCCTGCACCATTGTCTATCAGGACTCGGCGGACTCGAGTATTGTAGCCTAGAACTTCAATGTGTAAAGCTAGATTATGCGGGTGAGCAATAGATATGTCATCTTCTGCAGAAAAGGAGAGAGATAGCGGAGATGAAATGTGGTTGACCATAGCCTGAAATTGATCTGGATCAATGTCATTGGGAACACGTGTTGTATGTAGAGCCTCATCAAGAATCTCTCTATGCGAAGGGGATAACCGAAGCAAATCAAGGATAGATATCTGTGCTGGTGTCTTTTGCAAATGTTGGACAAGATCATAGCTCGGGGTGGCTGAAGGAGCCACTTGTTTGGAAGGCAAATCTTGCTTGGGATCTTGCACAGTTTTAAGGACAATCTTGGCTTGCCCCCTAGTAACAGCATTCAGTGTCTCACTTCGGGAAGATGAACTACCACGTGTTTGCAAGACCAACTTTGGCTTAATATGATTGGCTTTATTATCATCTTGAGACCTCATCATTAGAATACTCTCAACGGGCTCTACCATGTTAATCATAGGTGTATCAGAAGGATACATGTAATTGATCTTAGCATCATGATTCTTCTTATGTGCTTGAGAAGTTTCCTCCTTATCATGCTTAGGTAGAGGATCTTTGAAAGCTGTGTGATCAGAATTTTTAGTTAAGCCATTAGTGGAGATTGTGTTGTTATCAATGAGGTCTTGAATATCATCCCTAAGCTTAAAAAAATTGTCTGTCAGATGTCCCTTGTTTCTATGATAATGGCAATAATGATCCTCTCTCCACCAATCAGGCTTATTTATCAGATCCTAGTTACCAGGTTTATCAGGAAGCGTAAGATATCCATTATCAACCAAAGTCTTAAGGATCACATCATAAGGTTCTGCCAACTTGGTATAGACTTGCTTTCGAAATGACTTCTTAGGCTTATCTGCATATTGAGGTTTAGGAGCATTGTGAGTTTTGGCAGCTTCTTGTTGTTTTGCTGCATAGATAGCATTGGAGAGATTGAAAGCAAGATCTTTAGCTTTAGGAGCGTCAACAACCCCATCATTAACAACATACTTATTTTTATTCCAAGGTTTGTTCTTATCTTTGCCATTGCCTTTAACATCTTTATTAATAACAATATCCCCTTTTCTTATAGCTACATCCTCAATTCGATATGCACTTTCAACCATGTCATTGAAAGAGGAGAACAGTTGTTTCCTTAGATCATAATACAACTTAGGCACAAGAGTGTTGACGAAAATGTCAATCTTTTCTCTCTCGGGTAATTGACGAGGATACCTAGAATACAATGACCTCCAACGTTGTAAGTAAGTTGCAAATGGCTCACCTTGATGTTGTCTTAAAGCACCAAGATCTATCATGGTGATAGGCTGTTGGATATTGTATGAATAGTGTTGGGTAAATCGCTGAGCCAACTCATCAAAAGTCTTAAGCGGTGGTGTCAATTTCGCAAACCATTCCAAAGCTTGGCCTCTTAAACTTTGAGGGAATAATCGTAGAAGAAATGTGTCTTCATGAAGAAAGTCCATACTAAAAGCATAAAAGTGATGCACATGGTCATGGGGATCTCCATTTCCATCATACTTGTCATATTTGGGAACCTCAATATCCCTAGGAAACAGGACCATGTATAGACTCCTATCAAAGGGAAGAGCACAAATTGATTCTACAAAAGAGACCTTTGGAGGCTCTCTGTTTATTGCCATTTTGGTAAGGCATTGATTTGTCCGACGCAGTTCTTCCTGAAGGACTTCCAATTCAGTTGGTACTCTTTGTTGGACAATTTGTCTAACATCATAGCCGGGAGGAAGCTTGTATCCTCTAGAAGTCATATATTGAAAATATCGATCGCCATTACGCTCTAAAAGCTTATGCATCATTCATTGGGAGACCACATCTTGTTCAAATCTCATAAGATCCTCACTAGAAATCTCATAATCAGCCTCTGCCTCATGTTGAGAGGAAGGAGGTCTAGGAGGTGAAGAAGGCATACCAAAAGTGGGTCTTGGAGGAGATCTTGGTGGCGTGTTGTTTCCATTGTTGCCATTGATAAAAAGAGGTCTATGCTCATGATTACTAGTCTCAGGTTGCTCATGAAATGTCCCTCTATAAGCCATGTGCCTAGTAGCATCCATCCTTTGTTGATTGTGTTCTTTGTCTAAGCGCGCTTGGTTATCTTTATGCTCAAAATGTTCTTGCAAGCGTTGAAATTTTTCTTGTTCAGTCAAAGTAAGTGAGACACTATCCATGTTTTTGGGGGTCTTGAATGCAGAAAAGAGGAAACCTCCTTTGTACCATGGGGTGGCCTTAGAATCCTCAGATTGGTTAGAACTAGAACTGTTGTTGCTAATGGGCGCTCGTGAGCGTCTAGTTGGAGAAGGTAACTATGTATAATTGAACAGAGGATGACTCTCCTGCTCAAATTGAGACCGAGTTGTAACCGGCATAAAAAGAGATGGTGGTTGACTAATAGAATGAGACAAAGTTTCTCAGATTTGGGATAAGCAAAGCTAATAAAGATCACTTGTCAAAGTAGAACAATAGAGAGATGGTTCGTCAAAAGTGCTCAAGCACTTATAGCAATCAATTAACTAAAGCTGAGCAGCGAGCAAGAAGCTCAATAAGCAAGTAGCTAAAGAGGTAACCGTGATACGACAAGTCATCAAGAGTAGCATTCGTTAAGCTCAAATCCAATAGTTTTAGAGCTTTTTTTTTCAATCTAGAACAAATCTAAGCATGTAGATAACAGAACAGTTTCAGGTAAGAATAGAAAAAGACACTCTACGATAGGTTAAAGTGCAAGTTTAGCAACTCCGGATTGCAGCAATGACAGGACAGTAGAAATGACCTAGGCGATAGTTCTCAGGCAAACAAGGCGATACTTCTCAATCGGGCAATACTTCACCTTATACCAGGCGACAGAGCTTAATATACCAGAGCGATAGACTTCAGGCAAAGAAAGCGATAGATAGCAGGCACGAACTATCGCGCGATATTTCTCAGTAAGGTGCGCGATACTGTTGCAGATTTGGGTGATTTGTTGACCAGTGAACATAAAAATCTCAGTTTTAAAGTATTTTGATTGATTTCAAAGATTGGATAGTGCAATTTCTCAGTTTGACAAGCAGTAATAGCAGATAAAAGACAGGTTTGCAAACAGTATAGGATCAAACATGTCATAGAACACTTGAAACAAGGGCAAAAGCAACCTTGCCAAGACAAGCACTTGTGATATCAAAATAAAAAAATTCTATGAGTGCTACCGTTTTGTTTGAATGTTGAGAACATTTACACTAGTATAGCACAAGCGAAGACAATTCAAGCAATTACTAGCTAGAAGGACAAGGCTCATTACTTAGCAACGCGGCCCACAACTTGATGCTCCCTTGCCTCACACCAAGTGGTTACCCACAAGAGATATTGGCATTGTCATGGAAGTGTCAAAAATACAACTAAAGGAACACATATGGTGAGTGTCTTGGGGTGATTCGGGTAAGTCCACTTGGATCAATCCTTGCACCAAGAAGCTAAGCGGCTAAAATAAGGTGGCCTCTATCTAAAGGTTCGTAGTAAGGGCTTTCGTTCATAGCACCCCTCTTGCTCCTCATAAAGGACTAGGACCTCACGGCCTCAAGAGTACCTTAAGAATTCTTGCTCAATGCTTTCCTCATTGTCACAATCCCACAAGTTACTCACATCAAGCGAAGATAAGTACTATGTCTACCAAGGTTTTGTCCTTGATAGCCTTGAGATTATAGTGGGTTGGAAGAGCCGACAAAAGGCTTGTCCCCACTTGGGTCGTTCCTCTTGATTGCTCAAGAGCAAGCCCGCTAAAGGATTCTAAATCTAAACAAAAAGTGGATCAATTATTGAGGTTCAAAGTTTTTGGTTCACCACAAGGGTGAAGAGCATACTCCCCTATTTCAAAAACTTCACCCAAACACATCAAGCAAAGATTTAGTTACCCCCTTGCTTTCAAAATTCCAAGATGGGTCAAGATTTCTGTTTCACCACAAGGGTGAAGAGCATACTCTCCTACCATCTCAAAATTCCTACAACAAGGTATTAAGTGCCTAATAAATGAAACAACTAGTTTTTGCCACACTTAAAAGGAAAGCAAATAAACAAGCAAGATTTTTTTTATTTTTATGCTTGGGCAGCCCTACAAAAACCGTTAGTAGCCCTCTTTGACATGCATTTTTTTGGCAAAATATCTCAACCAAGTGCACCTACAACCACAACTTGTTAGACCCACAAGGGTTAGGAAAATCCAAAATCTAACAATGGTTAGCACATGAAAAATCAGATAATCTACAAAAAATAACTAATCAAATGACAAAATCTGAGAATGAAACCATCATAATTGGATTAGGCTCGGAAAGACCTTTCCAATGATATATCACACTTCAATTTTTTATACCATTTGCAAAAATTTCTCAAAAATAGGCACCCATTTTCTAGAGTAGCACAGATTTGAAAATGCTAAAATTTTTAGAAATTTTCAAAAAGTTAGCAGAGAACCTGAAACTTGCAAGATATAAAAAAAATAGCTCAAAAATAGCTCTCTGTTAGGTACAGGCGATATATCTCAGACTTCACCAGTATCGCGCGACACAGTTTCCTGTAGCCGGCCGATATACCTCAATCTGGGCGATATACTGCACAAGAGGCGGGAGATACTTCACCGACACCAGGCGATAAACCTCAATACATGTGTGTGATTCTTCTATGACATGAAGTGTCACACTGGTATTATAAGGTATATCATGTGATATACTTGAGAAGTGTCGTGCGATACTCTAAGACAAAAAATCAGAGAATGCATAATTTTCGCAAATTAATCTAAAAAATCATGAAAATGAAAGAAACTAAAAGACAAAGTTTATCTACTTTGCCCCACGGTGGGCGACAAAAATGTGTGCTATAATTGTGTCACACTTCTATGAATCATTACATTCAAGAACACTCAAGAATGAGGTCTCAAAAATCGATCCATAGCTCCTTAGGCATGGAGTGCAAGGGTTTTTAAGAATGCTCTCAGCTAGAGTTCTTTAGCCTATAACTTTGCTAGTAAACCATGCAATGAGAGATTCAAATAAAGACAAGGGCAAGAATGCCAATATTCTCAAAAATTAAATAAAAATGCAATGCAATGCTATGCTAGAAATAAAAATGCAAGCTAAGCTATGAAAATGAAAGATGCAAGTATTACAAAGTCTCCTAGTTAAGCTAGATGAATTAATCTAAAGCATAAAAGAAATCTAAGCTAAGAATGTCATGATAATGCAAGAAGTGAAACTATGATAACATGTAGATGCAAAAGCCAAGAATACTCCAAATCTTCAAAAGCTCCAAAGTGACCTAGAAAACCTGCAGCATAACCTTAGCATAAAAAGTTGGAGATCTAGAATGAAGAAGAGAGCTCTCCTTTTAAAGGAAATGAGGAGGAATGGACCATGGAGATTAAGAGGCAAAAGATTTAATCAACGGTAGAGTTTAAAAAAGGAGCAATCCATGTGCACAAGTATCCTCCAATGAGAAAATAGGAGTTGACTTTTGTGTTCATATGAGACAAAAAGTGATTTTTCTCTTTTTATAAAATAAGAATAATGTTTTATTTGTACAACTTAGGATAAGAGGAAAAGTGGAGGCTTTTTATTTATTAAAAGGGGAGGAAATATTCTTTTTAAATAAATAAAGACTTAGGATAAGATGGTTAGCCCATAAAAAATAATCGAATAAATGATAAAGCTAGGATTTGATCAAGAATAAATAATTGATGATTTTAGCAAAAATGCTAGCAAGGGGCTAATAGTCCAGGTGAACATTTTTAAGTGATTACAGACATAACCAAAGGAACACACATGGTGAGTAATCTTGGGGTGATCCAGGTTATTCCACTTGGATCAATCTTTGCACCAAGAAGCTAACCGAAAAAATAGGGTGGCCTCTACCTATGGTTCTTAGTAAGGGCTTTCGTTCGTAGCACCCCTCTTGCTCCCCAAAGGGACTCCTTACCTTGCGGCAATTAACGAACCTCACGGCCTCAAGAGTACCTTAAGCATTCTTGCTCAATACTTTCTTCATGGTCACAATCCCACAAGTACTCACATCAAGCGAAGACAAGCACTACGTCTACCAAGGTTTTGTGTCCTTGATAGCTTTGAGATTATAGTGGGTTGGAATAGCCGGCAATAAACTTGTCCCCACTTGGGTTGTTCCTCTTGATTACTCAAGAGCAGGCCCGCTAAAGGATTTTAAAGATCTAAACAAAGAGTGGATCAACTTATGAGATTCAAAAAATTTGTTTCACCACAAGGGTGAAGAGCATACTCCTTTATCCCAAAGCTTTCTCCCAAACACACCAAGAAAATGTTCAATTACCCTCTTGCTTTCAAAATTCAAAGATGGGTTAAGATTTTCTAGTTCACCACAAGGGTAAAGAGCATACTTCTCCTACCACCCAAAAATTCCTACAACAAAATATTATGTTCCTATGAAATGAAACAATTAGTAATTGTCATACTTTGGAAATGAAATAAACAAGCACTTGATTGGGTTTTTTAATGCTTTGGGCAGCCCTACAAAAATCGTTAGTAGCCATTGTGCATTTGAAGCTTTGACATGCATTCTTTTGGAAAAATATTTCAAGCAATGAGAGCACCTAAAAGCACAACTTGTTAGCCCCACAATGGTTAGCACATCAAAAATCAGATAATCTGCAAGGAAAATAGCTAATCAAATGGTAAAATTTGAGAATGAAACTAGCATGGTTGGATTAAGCTCGGAAAGACCTCCAGTAGATAGCATGTAGATGCAAAAGCCAAGAATGCTCCAAATCTTCAAAAGCTTCAAAGTGACCTAAAAAACCTGCAGCATAACATTAGCATAAAAAGTTGAGGATTTAGAATGAAGAAGAGAGCTCACCTTTTATAAGAAATGAGAAAGAATGGACCATGGAGATTAAGAGGCAAAATATTTAATTAACGGTGGAGCATCAAAGAGGAGCAATCCATATGTACAAATATCCTCCAATGAGAAAATAAGAGTTGACTTTTATGTTCGTATGAGATAAAAAGTGTTTTTCTTCTTTTTATAAAATAAGAATAATATTTTATTTGTGCAACTTAGGATAAGAGGGAAAGTGGGGGTTTTTTATTTATTAAAAAGAAATTCCTTTTAAATAAATAAAGACTTAAGATAAAATGGTTAGCCCATAGAAAATAATCGAATAAATGATAGAACTAAGATTTGATCAAGAATAAGCAATTGATAATTTAGCAAAAGGGGTTAATAGTCTAGATGACCATTTTTAGGTATATACAGGTATGAGGCATGAGCATATGTGTTTTACTTTAATTCCACAAACTGGTAAAGAAGAAGTAGAAGATGTATTTGCAAAAGTTGCAAATTTATTGAATAAGTTTCAGGATATTGTATCTGATAACGTGTCTAATGGATTGCCACATGTAAGGAAAATCATTCATCAGATGGACTTGATTCTAGGAGTCAATTTTTCAAATAAGGCAACACACAGAATGACACCAATAGAAAGTGAAGAGTTGAACAGACAAGTACATGAGTTGTTGAAAGAGTTGATTTGAGAGATTCTAAGTCCATGTGTTTTACCAGTAGTATTAGCACCAAAGAAGAAAGGAGAATTGAGGATGTGTATAGATTCTAGGGCTATCAACAAGATCACAATCAAGTACAAGTTTACATTGTCGTGGATGGATGATATAATAGATTTTTTGAGAGGAGTTGTGTATTTCACAAAGATAGATCTAGAGAGTGAATATCATCAGATTCAGATCAGAGAAGGAGATTAATGGAAGACTGCCTTCAAGACAAAGGAAGGGTTGTATGAGTGGTTAGTTGTGTCTTTTGGGCTAACCAATGCACCGAGCACTTTCATACGACTCATGAACGAGGTTCTGAAATAATTTTTGGGTAAGTTTGTCATTGTTTATCTAGATAATATTTTGATCTTTAGTAAGACATTGGAGGAGCATATAATGCATATTCGTAAGGTGTTTGAGAAGTTAAGGAAAGAGAAATTGTTGATTAATTTGAAGAAGTTCAATTTTCTAAATAAAGAGTTAGTGTATTTGGGATTTGTAGTTCTAGCAAAAGGTCTAAAAATGGACCTAAAGAAAGTGAAGGCTATCCTCAAATGACCTACTCCAAGGAGTGCTACTGAGGTAAGATATTTTCATGGTTTGGCTAGCTTTTACAAAAAATTTATCAGGAGTTTTAGTAGTGTTTTTGGGCCCTTGACTAAAATAATGAGAGGGGATAAGAAATAGTTTCAGTGGACTACACGAGCAGATAAGAGTTTTAAACTGTTGAAATAAAAAGTTACAGAACCTGTTTTAGCACTTCCATATTTTAATAAGGTGTTTCAAGTAGACTGTGATGCTAATGGTAATGCAATAGGAGTTGTTCTAAGCCGAGAAGGTAGACCTATTTCTTATTTCAATGAGAATTTAAATTATTTCAAGAGAAAATATTTTTTACGATCAGAAATTTTATGCTATAATTCAGGCATTTAAAAAGTGGAGACATTATCTCCTTCCTAAGGAGTTTGTTTTGTATACTAATCACCAATCTTTGCAATATTTGAACAGTCAAGGAAATTTGAACTAGAGGCATTTGAAATGGGTTGAGTTTTTATAAAACTACACATTTATTTTAAAATACAAGAGTAGAAAGTCTAACAGGGTTGCAAATGCATTTAGCAGGAGAGAACTTTTCTTGACAGAGATGTAGATTGATGTGGTTGGGTTCAAGGAACTCAAGAGTTTGTATCCTAAGGATCTTAATTTTGGTGAAGCTTGAAAAGCTTGTACATAGCCTATTACTCTAGACAGAATGAAGTGGTTGGATTTCATCATCTAGGATGGCATGTTATTCAGAGGGAGTCAGTTGTGCATTCCATGAAGTTCTATGAGGGAGAATCTTGTCAAAGAGAAGCATAGTGGAGAATTGGCTGGATATTTTGGTTGAGATAAAACCCTTGCTCTGGTTAGTGAGAATTATTATTGGCCACAGTTGTAGCAAGATGTCAATAAATTTGTACAGAGTTGCAGAGTATATTGTCAAATGAAAAAAGGAGAAAAGAAGAATATAAGGTTGTATCAGCCATTACCTGTACCAGAGAATCCATAGGAGGATATCAGTATGGACTTTGTTCTCGGTTTACCAAAGACTCAGTGGAGACATGATTCATTTTTTATGGTGGTTGACAGGTTTTCAAAGATGACACATTTCATTCCCTGCAAGAAGACTAATTATGTTGTTCATGTAGCAGAATTGTTTTTCAAAGAAGTGGTGAGACTACATGATCTACCAAAGAGCATAGTTTCAAATCAAGACACTAAGTTTGTTGGATATTTTTAGTGCACACTGTAGAAGAAGTTAAAGATAAATTTGAAGTTCAGCTCATCACATCATCCACAGACTAATGGGCAGATAGAGGTGGTGAATAGGAATTTGGAGAATTTTTTGAGATGCTTGGTTGGATTTAAACCAAAAGAATGGGATTTAATTTTACGACAAGTAGAATTTGTATATAATAATTATGTCAATAGGAGCACTGGTAAATCACCATTCCAGATTGTATATGGAAGTAGTCCCGAAAATGCTTCTGAGTTGAGGAAGATAGACAAAAGAGGGATAAGAAGTGTTGAAGATAAGGATTTTGCAGAGCATTTGAAGAACATCCATGAAGAGGTGAGGAATATTACCAAGATGAATACACAGTATAAGGCAAAGGCAACTGAGAAAATGAGGCATAAGGAATTTCAGGTTAGGGATGAAGTCATGGTTCATTTGTGGAAGGAGTGATTGCTAATAGGTAAATATAACAAGTTGAAAATGAAAAAGTTTGGGCCATGTAAGATATTGAAGAAGCATGATTCAGAAAATGCCTATGAAGTAGAGTTGCCTACTGAGTTGAATATTTCACTAATCTTTAACATTTCAAATCTAACAGAGTATCATGAAGGGGGTATTGAAAATGGGGTCACAGAAGTACAATGGAGTATTCCAGCAACTAATTCATCTACCAAGGAGATTGAGGATATACCGGATAGTCATGTTGGTTGAAGCACAAGGAATAAGACATGAAGAATATTTGGTTAAATGGAATGGACGACCTATAGAAGATTCATCATGGCTGACAAGGGAGGAGGTTAATCATCTTGGTTTTCCTTTGCACACCTGAGATGTGGCAAGGTCACTTCTCAAATTACCCTGAGTATCTGATACAAGAGCATCTAGGGTGTAAGGGCAATCTTGCATCACCTAAAAATATTTTTGGTAACTTTTCAATAAGGGCTATTTTGTGTAGAGCTACTATTTTCAAAAATTTACTATTTTTAGTAAGTTTTTTTGTTTGATTTTAGAATGCTCTATTTTCTTCCATGGAGGTTCACTTTGGTTATATCAGCTTTCCAATAAAGTTTCATTGCAAGATCAAGTCTAGTTTTGAAGATATTGAAAATTTTTGATATGGGCAGCAGGGTACGGAAACTTTGAACTCAATCTTGAAGGCTTTAGAGGCTTCAAATGGGTTCAAAACTTCAATTGAATGGAGCTTTCACAAAACATGCACTAAAGAGAACTTCGTGTCATTTCTGAAATGGGTTTATAATAGCCAATCGGGTCAATGGGCGGTGACTTATGGTCTCTGAAAGTTGCACTACTTAAAGTGGATGAAAATGAATTTCCTTCAAAATTTATTTCTGAGTTCTGAAAATTATTTGGGTCTATTATAATATAATAAAATGAATAATAATATCTTAGGGATGGTCGACCTCAAACTTTAGGGTTAAAATATCTAGAACCTTTTTGGGAGGTTAAAATTGATGGAATATGGATGAAGTGACTGAGAGGGGGGGGTGAATCAGTCAACCATAAAAACTTTGACAATTAATTCTTTGTAGATCCCTTAGGATATCCTAACACTGTTATTTGTTTTAGCACTCGGTAAATAGATTGCAGTAACTTTGAAGATGCAGAAAGTATTAGCAATAATATCTTTAGATATTTATCAGTGCATGTAAATGATTGAGAAAGTAATTAAGAACACAAGAGACACAAGTTTTAACGTGGAAACCCAATATAGGAAAAACCACCAATGTATCTAGATACTGATTTTCACTTTTCTGAAGTGATGCCCGGTTAGAAGCCAACCCGGTAAAAGGTTACAAAACACACTGTTAGGTGTGACCTTGTTAGAGGATTTAAAACACCCTGCTAGGAGTGGCCTGGTAAGAGGTCTTGAAAACAATTCAATGGAATTGTCACCTTGTTAGAGGATTTATATTTTGGTTGTTAAACCAACTCGGTTAAGAGATTTAGAATTCACTGTTACAATGATAAGAAGGTAACAATGAAAAGTGACCTGTATGATAATGCAACTGTCTTGCTGATTACAGATCTCTGTTCTGCATAAGTCTGATCCTCTCTGATCGAATAAATCCCTGCTGCTCCTCAAGGATATCTGAACATTCTTCACAAACTCGCATATATCTTTCCTTTTCTTCTGTAAATCTTCTACTATATATCCCTGTTGCTTTTCACATTTGACCTATTATATATATGATTTTGGATTAGTCAAATCGTCATTTATTAGAATAACAGTCGGCTGAATTAAGTAAACTCTATTTGCAAAAATCCTTCAAAGGCCGACAGTGCTCGGTGACCATATCTTTTATAATTTTCCAGAGACCGAGGGAACTCGGTAAACACCAACAATCCTTCTCCTTTGATAACCGACTGAACTCAGTAAATACTAACTTTCTTCGATGACCGACTGAACTCGGTAAGCACTAAACTTTCTTCGGCAACCGAGTGAACTCGGTAAACACTAGACTTTCTTCGGCAACCGAGTGAACTCGGTAAACACTAGACTTTCTTTGGCAACCGAGTGAACTCGGTAAACACTAGACTTTCTTCAGAAACCGAGTGAACTCAGTAAACACTAATATCCCTGACAGGCAGACCGACTGAGCTCGGTATAAGCAGATTGCTGTGGATTATGACATAGTGTGACATCAAAGACAATACATAATTGAGTAGCAATTTCCTTCAGACAATTGTTTCCAACAATCTCCCTCTTTGGCATTGATGGCAACACAATATGTCATAACACAAGAAATTTGAAAGAGTTAGCTCGGTTTAGATTCAAATCTCCCTCTGTCAGTAAACTTCCTGTATCCTGAAAATTCTTTCTTCTGACTATAAATTTCTTGAAAGCAATAGTAAAGACATAGCAAACACTCCCTCTTTGACAACATATGCCAAAGATAATTCACATATTACCGGTGAAAATTAATGTACCTCAAGTACTGATTCATATGCAATGATTCCTTTAATATGCTGCATCAACAAGTTGATTTTCAATCATGTTCTGGTTGATGCATCACTAAAACTGTATTTAGTGAGCCTCGGATAGGGGAATGACCCCTAACTTACCTCTTAGATACATAAATGCATCCTTAGGTAATGGTTTGGTAAAAATATCTGCAATCTGTTCTTTTGTATGAATATATTCTAATCTGATTTCCTTGTCCTGCACCAATTCTCTGACAAAGTGATATTTAATGGCAATGTGCTTGGTTTTGGAATGCATCACTGGATTCTTAGAAATGTTTATTGCACTGGTATTGTCACAAAATATAACAACTGGTTCTTTGATTTCGACCTTCATACCTTCTAATAGCTGTTTAAACCAAACAATATTTGAACAGTTTACTGCAGCAGCAACATATTCTGCTTCGGCTGTGGATTGAGATGTGCAATTCTGCTTTTTACTAGTCCAGGATACCAGTCTTTTTCCAAGAAAAAATGCTCCACCACTTGTGCTTTTTCTGTCATCAATGTTTCCTGCCCAATCAGCATCAGTAAACACTTTCAAGTCTAGATTGCCTCCAAATTTATACCACAAACCATATTCTTCAGTTCCTCTTAAGTATCTTAAGATTCTTTTGATTGCCATCATGTGATTTTCCTTAGGTTTAGCTGAGAATCTAGCTACTATACCGACTGCTAAGGCAATATCAGGTCTAGTATGTACTACATACTGCAATTTTCCAATCATAGATCGGTATAGGGTCTGATCAACTTCTTTTGAATCATCATTTTTGGTAAGTTTCAGTCCAGTACACATGGGTGTACCAACTGGTTTTGAATCTTCCATTCCAAACTTCTTAAGTATCTCCTTAATGTATTTTGATTGAGTAATGTATATACCATTTTTGCTTTGCTGAATTTGAAGACCAACAAAGAATTTTATTAAACCAAACATAGACATTTCAAATTCTCTGTTCATTTGTTCTGAAAATTCTTTGCACTGATCCTCATTCCCTGTAAATATAGTATCATCCACAAATATTTCTGCCAGTACAATTTTGTTATTCGGTCCTTCTTTGATATACAGATTGCTGTTATCATTAGCTCTTTTGAAATTAATCTGGATTAAATAGTTATGGAGTCTTTCATACCATGCTCTAGGAGCTTGTTTTAAGCCATATAATGCTTTGTGTAATCTGCAGACCATGTCCCTTTTGTCTGGATCAACAAAACCTTCAGGTTGTTCAATGTAGACTTCTTCATCAAGAATTTCATTGAGAAATGCAGATTTTATGTCCATCTGATATACCTTAAATCCTTTGTGTGCTGCATAAGCAAGTAGAGTTCTTACACCTTCTAATCTTGCAACAGGAGCAAAGGTTTCTCCATAATCTATACCTTCTTCTTGAGAGTAACCTTTACATACCAGTCTAGCCTTGTTTCTAGATACTTGACCATCTTCATTCAGTTTATTTCTAAATACCCATTTTGTTCCAATTACATTCTTATCTTTAGGTCTAGGTACAAGAGTCCAAGTTTTGTTCTTTTGTATTTGTTCTAATTCTTCATTCATTGCTTCAATCCAACTTTCATTCTCTAATGCATCTTTGATATTTCTAGGTTCAAAATCAGTAAGTAGACATGTACCTTTTAGCTTGCTTCTTGTCATAGTACCATCTGATTTGTTTCCAATGATTTGATCTGGTGTATGATGTCTTCTGACATATTTGGCTAGTATAGGTTCCTTGCCTTTTGAATGATTCATGCTGTTGTCTTCTAGGATCTCTTCTTCAGGTTTCTCGGACTCGGTAGATATTTGCTCGGTAACTTCAGGCTGAGACTCGGTCTGAATTTCTTCCTGTGACTCAGTTTGAACTTCTTCCTGTGACTCGGTCTGTGACTCGGTAACTGTGCTTGGCTCGGTAGATATAGCTTCCTTATTGATAGTTGTGTCTGTCAATGTTTCAGGTTCAATGTAAACGAATCTTCTGTAGTTCTCAGGTTCCCTTTTGCTTTCTTCCTCAGTCTTTTCTGCAAACTCATCAAATTTCACATGTATACTTTCTATGACTTTGTGAGTAGATAAGTTCAGACATTTGTATTCCTTGCTTTTGCTAGAATATCTTAGGAATATTCCTTCATCACTCTTCACATCAAATTTATTTCTTCTGAATTCCTTTAAGATATAACACTTGCTACCAAATATTTTCATGTAACTTACATTAGGTTTATAGCCATACCATAATTCATAAGGAGTTTTGAATGTGTCTTTCTTCAGTTGTACTCGGTTCAGGGTATGAACTGCAGTGCTGATAGCTTCCTTCCAGTATTTTAAAGCAATGTTCTTTTCTATCATTAGAGTCCTTGCACAATCCATAATAGATCTGTTTCTTCTTTCTGCTATTCCATTCTGCTCAGGAGTTCTAGGAGCTGATACCTGTCTTTTGATTCCTCTTTCAATGCAGAAGTTGTTAAAATCATGGGAGATGAATTCACCACCTCTGTCTGATCTTAAGCATTTCAATCTTTTCCCTGTTTCTTTTTCTACTCTAGCTAAGTACCATTTGAATTTTTCAAATGCCTCTGATTTTTCTCTTAAATACATAACAGTCATCATTCTAGAATAGTCATCAACGAAAAGAATAAAGAATTTATCTCCAGTATAGCTTTGTATTCCAATAGGTCCACATAAATCAGTATGCACAATTTCCAAAATTTCTTTAGACTGATAGTTCTTACTTTTGAAACTAGTTTTACTCATTTTGCCAATCTGACAATTCTTACATAGACCAGTGTCAGGTTTCTTCAAGGTAGGAATGCCTCTAACCTTCTTGAATTTGCTTATCTTTATCATGTTATCAAAATTTACATGACATAACCTTTTGTGCCATAGCCAACTTTCTTCTATTTGAGCAATAAGGCATGAATATTCATTGAGATCAAGATAAAATAAGTTACCTTTTGTTTGTTTGCCTGATCCAATGAGTTTTCCTTTTCCATCCAGCAGTCTTGCTTGACCATTCATGAATTCAACCTTGAAACCAGTGTTGATTAGCTGTGCTACACTTAGAAGATTATGTTTTAGTCCTTCAACCCAGTAAGCATTATCACATATGAGTTCTTTGGTTAATGAGATTCTTCCTTTTCCTTTTATACAACAAGGTTCATTGTTTCCAAATCTTACATTACCATTGTCACAGTCTTCTAGATATTCAAATTTTGTCTTATCACCAGTCATGTGGTGTGAACATCCGCTGTCTATTATCCATATATCATCTTTGCTTATATGAGAAATAAGTGCTATCTTATCTTCATCATCATCAGATTCATCTTTTATAGCAATAAAGACAATTTCTTCTTCACTATCATCAGAATCTTTAGCCATAAAACATGATTTCTTACCTTTATCCTTGTATGATTTGAAATTCTTTTTGCCATAGTACTTGTGACTTCTCTTTTCTTCCTTGACTTGCTTGTTTGGGCACCTAGCTGCAATATGTCCAATTTCTTCACATGAAAAATAGATTAAAGGAGTTTTACCTTTATACTTACCTTTCCCTCTAGAGTACTTCTTTGCAAGTAATGCTTCTACAATTTCAAGATCACTATCAGAACTTTCTTCTGATTCTTCTTCACTTTCTGTCTGAACTTCTTTAATTTTCTTGTTCTTCTTTAGTGAAACTTTGGCCTCAAATGCTGATTCAATATTTTTGGAACTAGGAACATAGTTGTCATAGTTGTCTAGTTCAAAAGCTGTCAATCTTCCAACTAAAGCATCCAAAGTTATACTGTGGTTTGCTTCACATCTTCTTTCTTGAATAGCTGATACTCTTATTGCATAGATAGGGAGTAGTGTTCTGAGTACCTTACTTATAACCGTCTCATCTGAGATTGTTCCTCCAGAAGCTCTGATTGCACTTACACTTGCTTTGATTCTTTCAACATATTTTGCAATGTTTTCATCTTCCTTCATATTCATCTTGTCAAACTGTCCTCTTAGGCTTTCTGCTTTTGCTCTCTTAACATTTGCATCACCACCATATATCTTCTTCAGTGCCACCCACATTTCATATGCAGTAGTGCAGTCTTTAATATCATCAAATTCTTCATAGCTGAGAGCAGATGCAATGTCTATCATCATGGTGTTGTGAGTCTTTTTATCTGCAATGTCTTCAACAGTTAATGCGCCATTAGGAATTGTGTATTCTTCATCAATGTATTTGCATCCTGAATCACCAATGGAACCCAGATGAAGTCGCATGAGACCTTGCCATGCTGAAAAGTTTTCTCTGTTAAGCTTTGGAATTTCCCTCTTGTAAGACATCCTGATCTTTAGCTTAGGTCTGTGAAACCCTTCCTGCAAGCACCAAATGCTCTGATACCAATTGATGGAATATGGATGAAGTGACTGAGAGGGGGGGGGTGAATCAGTCAACCATAAAAACTTTGACAATTAATTCTTTGTAGATCCCTTAGGATATCCTAACACTGTTATTTGTTTTGGCACTCGGTAAATAGATTGCAGTAACTTTGAAGATGCAGAAAGTATTAGCAATAATATCTTTAGATATTTATCAGTGCATGTAAATGATTGAGAAAGCAATTAAGAACACAAGAGACACAAGTTTTAACGTGGAAACCCAATATGGGAAAAACCACCAATGTATCTAGATACTGATTTTCACTTTTCTGAAGTGATGCCCGGTTAGAAGCCAACCCGGTAAAAGGTTACAAAACACACTGTTAGGTGTGACCTTGTTAGAGGATTTAAAACACCCTGCTAGGAGTGGCCTGGTAAGAGGTCTTGAAAACAATTCAATGGAATTGTCACCTTGTTAGAGGATTTATATTTTGGCTGTTAAACCAACTCGGTTAAGAGATTTAGAATTCACTGTTACAATGATAAGAAGGTAACAATGAAAAGTGACCTGTATGATAATGCAACTGTCTTGCTGATTACAGATCTCTGTTCTGCATAAGTCTGATCCTCTCTGATCGAATAAATCCCTGCTGCTCCTCAAGGATATCTGAACATTCTTCACAAACTCGCATATATCTTTCCTTTTCTTCTGTAAATCTTCTACTATATATCCCTGTTGCTTTTCACATTTGACCTATTATATATATGATTTTGGATTAGTCAAATCGTCATTTATTAGAATAACAGTCGGCTGAATTAAGTAAACTCTATTTGCAAAAATCCTTCAAAGGCCGACAGTGCTCGGTGACCATATCTTTTATAATTTTCCAGAGACCGAGGGAACTCGGTAAACACCAACAATCCTTCTCCTTTGATAACCGACTGAACTCAGTAAATACTAACTTTCTTCGATGACCGACTGAACTCGGTAAGCACTAAACTTTCTTCGGCAACCGAGTGAACTCGGTAAACACTAGACTTTCTTCGGCAACCGAGTGAACTCGGTAAACACTAGACTTTCTTCGGCAACCGAGTGAACTCGGTAAACACTAGACTTTCTTCAGCAACCGAGTGAACTCGGTAAACACTAATATCCCTGACAGGCAGACCGACTGAGCTCAGTATAAGCAGATTGTTGTGGATTATGACATAGTGTGACATCAAAGACAATACATAATTGAGTAGCAATTTCCTTCAGACAATTGTTTCCAACAAAAATTGCCTATATAATGAAGGCATATAGAGTTATCTAGGGCAATTTTAGGGGAAGAGACAGCTAGTAGCTCTAACTTGCAGAATATTCTAATGAAAATGTCAACGTGGTTGTGCATGTTATATTTCTAAATATTGTAATTCCATTTCATTCGAGATAATAGAAATCTCATTTCCTATTCTTGCAAATTGTTGTTGTGTCTCAATTTATGTTATGTGTTTGTGGTATTAAGGGGAGCACCCTTCATGAAAACATGTGGATGTGAGTTCACGTTTGAGAAGACCAGAGCATTTTGCAAGGGGATTGAGAATAGGTTGCATGAATTTGCAGTAAGAGTTCTCAGATATATATGTAATCTCTTTGTATATCATGATAGAAAGTCCACCATTTGTAAATGTAGTGAGCACACATTTTGTATACCCCTAACAGGTTTCATCAGTCCTTTAACCAGGACCTTCTATGTGTAATAACAAGCTCCTAACAAGGCTAGAACTCCTAACAGGGTCACTAAACTTTATTGCAAATATTATCAAATCCTAACAATTGGTATCAAAGCGTCAGGCCCTTAGAAGGAAAGCTTAACAGCTTAAGGGAGAGCCAAATGGATTATAGCACTTTAAAGAAGAATTATGAAATTGCATTGGATGATCTTGATGAGACTATTATACAAAATAAAGATCTAAAATACAAATTGAAAAAAGGCATATGATTTTATTAGAAAAATACAGGAGTGGTTAAGACATGCAAGAAACCAAAGAGAAGAACTACTCAAGGAGCAATCAGAAACATAACAAGTTGAAAAACTCAAAAGAGAGAATGAAGAACTCAAGGATGAATATGAAATTTCAAAATTAGAATTGATGATAGATCTTGATGAATAAAAAGATGAAAGCAAGAAAATGAAAGGTGATTTGGATTTAGCATAAACAAAGGAAACGAGATTAAAACTATAACTGGAAGAAATGACTGTGAAATATACAATATCTTGGTAATAGTAGAACTTGAAGAAACTAAGGAACACACAAAAGGCTTCATAAGAATAGTTTGAAGATTGATGAGCAGATATAAATGCGGAAACCAGTTGGAGATTTGATTGGATTTGGATTTTTTGAAGACATATTTCCTAAGAAAGGTCATGTGATCATCAATGTTGATTCACCAAAAAGGGATGGAGCTGAAGAATCCAAGAAAGAGCAGAGAAAATCCTCAGAAGACAAATTCCAAGAATGCAATCAAGAAGGTCACTTCAAGGAAAATTGAAAATGTACAAGTAAGAATAAACCCTTTTCTGGTTATTGCTTTAATTGTTTCAATTATGGTCATAAAGTAAAGGAATGTAGAAAGCCTAATATGATATCTAGAAGACCTAGCTATTCCAATTTGAAGAAGAATGATGAGAAATAAAGTGAAACCATTACGTCAGATAAAATTGTGAAAGAAAGTGATGAGAAGGACAACCAACTTGATGCAAGAAAACCTGAGGATAGCAAGCAAGATAAAAAGAAACCAAATAACAAACCTAAGAAGGTTATGTGTTACAAGTGTAGTAACTTTGGACACATCGCCAAATATTACAAGTTGCAGATTGATTACAGTCACCTCAAACCTAAGAAGAATGTTTCATGCTTTAAGTGCAATAATGATGGACATATTGCAAAGTATTTCAAGTTTAATGAACCACTGAAAAGGACACCTAGACCATTAGCAAGGAAAAAGGAACTCAGTGAATACGAAAGGACACTTGTAGAGATGAAGGAAAAATACAAAGAAAAGTGGGTTAAGAGTAGCAAAGAAAAGGACAATAGTAATGAGACAAATAAAGGAGTTGCGAGAAGTCGGGAAGGCCCAGTAGACCCTGCTACACCTTTGCATGGGTTGAAGACATCTTAATCAACATGAATGACCTTGCAAGCCTTAGGGGGAGCATTGTCAAACTATCACCAGAATCTCATTCTCCCCCTGAATCAGTGTTTGGAGCTATGCGAGCTTAGATATAGATGTATTTGAACATGTTATAACTTTAGTAGTCATTGCATGGATCTATATTGTTGGATTTATGGTCGCAGATGAAGGAATAGTTTCCTAGAAGTTATCATATTTACAAAGTTGCATAGATTTTTGTGCACTACGAAGTATAAGATTTTATACTTGAATGTATTAGTCACCATTGTGATCAGAGAGAAGTTGAAGAGAGAAGATTTGAAGCTAAATTTGTAGAGTTACTAAAGTGTTTGAAGAGTACTGAGAAAGATCTTGGTAAATGCTAAAGGCCAAACCGTACATTTTGACGAGTTGTGAACAAGGTATTTTGTGAAACCCTAAATAAAATCTTGCATGACTATCCCATTAGTGTAATTAGAAGGATGGATGCACCCAAAGTATTTGATATCAAAGATAGGGCTCGGTATGAATTTAAGAAACACCCATATAAGTCTATGGAGGATGATCTGGAAGGCGCATTCTCTCACACAATGTCTGGTGTGCTACATGTAGAAGACATTAGGGCATTTATTCATTGCAAGTATGAGGAGATAGGATCAGTTGAGATTCTTAATGAGTTGGGTGAGATGTACGATGAGGATGAGCAATTAAAACCTGAGTATGTTTTTCTTGATGGCCTAGGTGTAATAAAATACGCAAAACACCACAAATTTGAGGAAGTAGAATGGATGAAAATAGTACTGAGTAGATTCCATGATCAGTTTTTTTGGAATGGTGCAGATCCCATTAAGATTTATAAGGAATTAATCCATGAAGTGACAGGTCTCCCAAATGAGGGTAAACTACTTGTGACTGCGAAGAACACAAAGAAAAAGGTAGAAACCCTAACAAGTTGTAAGTCCAACATGAGAGATATGAATGTCAGAGATGTGAATCAAAAGGATGTGAGGACTGTAGAAAAGATACTTGGCTACAAAATTCATTATAGTAGCAGACCTAATTCTGTGTCTGTAGGGTTCATAGATATGGCATACCATATGGTCAAGGAAAGTAAAAAAATATGACCTATGTGAAATACTGAGCTAACAATTGGTGGACAACATCAAGGAAATTAAGAGGAATAAGTCAAGTATATATTTTAGATTTAGATCTTTAATCTTATGCATCTTTTTCCATATCACACACAAGTTTCCAGGACTATACCTTTGGAGGGATGGAGTGTCAACTATGTAACTGGTCAGTGACATCTATAGGAGACATAATGAAAAACATATGTTCACCAATCTATTAGGTATCTTAAAAAAAATTCATAGATACATGCATGAGAGGGAGAGGATCCCCAGAGCATTAGTGGAGAAACACAAAGACACTATCTATTTTATGATGGAAACAAATCACACCTGTTTTGAGGTAGTGGAACCCAGAACCATATGGAGTACTCCCATGGTATACGAGGTGGATGAAAATCTCTTGACACTACATGTAAATCATGTACTTGCAGCCCCCAGGGACCCCCAAGGGGGAGAGATGGGGAACTTACATAGAGAATTTAGTTGAAGTAGATGAGGAGCTAAACAAGAAGAAGAGAGCCAAGAAAGTTGAGAAAATGGTTGACAAACTTGCTTAGGAGTAGGGTATATCCAAAGAAGAGGAAGGATCTGAAACACCACCAAAGGAAACACCACAGAAGAAGAAGGAGAATGAACCTAAAAAGAAGAGTGAGGAAACAAGACAAAAGTAAGAACAGGACCCTAAAAGATTATGGAAGCCAAACCTTTCATCATTAGAGAAGAGGATAGTGAAAGAAGGTAAGCTTATACACCTTTCATGATTCCTTAGGATGATCTAGGATTATGTGCTTAATGAGTTGTTAGCTTACATTGATCAAGCTGACCAAGTTCAATAGATTTAAGTTATGTTTTAAAGTCCTTAGCCGACATGTCAAGAAAAGTTAATAAAATTATTAATGTGAGATCGGTAAAATGTTTTGGGGTTATGTTTATGATCTCGAGGTGTTCTTGATGGATCCAAGGAATGTATGGCAAGATAACAATGATCTTGATGGCTTCTTTTTTTTGCAGAGCGCTGGATGATTAGGGATTAGGTTGTGTCTACCTAGTTCTTGATAAATATGGTGAATTAGAGTTTGATTTTTGTTTCTATGTGTGTGCTAGTGTTTCAAAGATAACAGAAGCAAGAGGTTGCTAGTGAAGCACTTTTACAAATCTACTAAGGGATGGATTACTCATCTAAAGTGTGACAGAGAGAATTACAGAAAGGGATCTAATTGTACTGTAATGGAATTGAACAAGACATACTAGATGCTACTATACAGTTCATAAATTATCATAGTGGTGTTTGAAGTGTGATTGTACGTTAGTGAGACTTCCTTAGGGTTGTAGCCCAAGTAAAATTGAGTAGTGAACTCTAGGAAGTGTTCCTTAATGCATGTGCATTTTCTATATTACAATAATTCTATACTTTTAACAAGGTACTAGTCTTATTGTGGGTTTCAGCCCCACCATGGTTTTCACCCTAGTTTGGGTTTCTATGATAAAAATCGTTGTGTAATGTGGTGTTAATGTTTTCTATTTTATGTATTCTTGCCATTGATCAACTAACTGGAAAAGATAACAAACAATGATACATGTTTGATCAATTATTTTCATTGATAGTCAAACACACTAAACAATCTACCAACACAATTGACAGTGACTGGTAATGAAGAATCTAATCTGAACAACCTAAGATTGACTAAGTGACACAATCGGTAAGAAGGAAGAACAACAGCATGATGGAAAACTGATAAATGAATATGAAGATCAAAGTATTATGAGGATTGGTTTCACAGGATGACGTATTACATGTTAGAGATGAATTGCACGACCGAATCTTTAAATGTTAATGTCTTGTTTGGATTTGAATAATTAATCAGTATCTTGGAATAAACATTGCAACATTATTTCTTCGATCGCTAAACGACAAATTAACACAAATTTTGAGGTGAGGTTTGTTATGAAAGTTATTTGAGTTGTCAAGATTCTATTGGTTTAATTGAATGCATGATTTTATCTAAGTTTAACGATGATCTGGAACATTCTACAAGAAGTTGAACTTAAAGTGCAATATGACTTAAAAGTAAGTTTGAATTCTAAGAGCAAACTGTATTACTATCTCGAGATTGGTGAATTGAGCAAGAGCAAAGATAAACACTTAAGAGAAAAAATCAATGGTGTTGTTTAAGCAAAAAAATAGTAAGAAATCTTATAATAGATTATATGTGAGAAGGATACATTGGGTTAGACAATTTTTTGAAGGAAAATAATTGTAAGATCAATCAGCGACCAGTATAGAAGATTGTGGAAAGATTGGAAGGAGAGGTTTGAGTCACAGATAGTATGGAAGTGTGAGAAGCTATAGGACATAAAGGATATTATAGGAAAGGAGTCCCACTATAGATCAGTTACTTGTTGTTCTCTCACAATTGCAGCAAGTTAAATCCTTTCAAAAGGTAGACTCTTATAGGTCTTAGTTGCTAAATCCTTTTACAAGGTGAATCTCTAGATTGATATTTTAATCATCACACAAGGTATAATTTCAAAGGTTTTTATTGTACATCTCATAGTGTACTAGGCATCTCTCACAAGATGAATAACTCTCAGAAAGATTTTTTGTAAGTCTTTCACAAGGCACCTTCCACACTTCAGTAGAGAAGATTATGGGTACCATCCCCACTGTGGTTTTTCCCTCTTACGAGGGTTTTCACAATACCAAAATCATTGTGTCACATGTGTTTATGGTTGTGATGTTTTGGTTTTCATTTATTGCTTTATGTTTATGAGTATGATCAGCAATAATGGTTAATGCATCAATAATTAATTTATTATTTTATTTGTAACTGGTGATCAGAATTAGTTTAAATTGTTGAATTGGTTACTGCACTGATTCAACCCCCCCCCCCCCCCTCCCTCTCAGTGCATTACATAGTTCTTAATGCCCAACAATTGGTATCAAAGTGTTGGTACTATGAAGGAAAGTCTAACAACTTGAGTAAAAGGTCTTGAGTTGAGCACTATGGAAAAATGAAAAACTCTTGAGTAGGTAATTGATGATTTGAAAGAAAGATTAAGGAAACCCCTTGCTATAAGAAAGCAGTTGACTAAAAGGTTAAGAGGTGCACAAGACTATTGTGACCAAATGTCAAAAGGAAGTATGTCTGATGAAGCACAAGAAGCCCTAGATGAAGTTATGAAGAAAAATGCAAAATTGGCAAAAGAACTATCAAATGTGAAGAATGAATTTGAAGGACAATCAGTAGCTATGTGTGAATATCTTCAACAGAAGAGAGTTGTAGAAGATGCAAGGAAAGAACTTGAAGAAACAATGAAAGTAAATGAAGAAGAATGGTATCATATCAACAAAGAGAATGCTATAACGCATGAACATTTTCATGATGCACATGAAGAAAATGAACAAGTTATCAGTGAGAATGAAACTCTAAGAGAAGTGAATGGAAAATTGAGGGATGAAAATGAAATGTTGAAGAATGAATTGAAGAAAGCACAAAAACAACTTAAGAAAGAAAGAGAGGTGCATGAACATTTTAAGAGAGGACATGATAGTACCCTGAAGATCCTTGAACAACTTAATCATCAAAGTAGACCTAATGACACATCTGGATTGGGATACACTGGAAGAAGTACACATGAAATAGGAGAATCATTAAAGACCAAGGAGAAACAAGAAGAATATAAGTCACATGTCAGTATTCAAGGAAGAAAAGAATCAAAGCGTACATGCTATAACTATGGAAAGCTTGGAAACGCATCAAATGTTTGCAAATACCGACCGGTAAGTCCTAAAACTCAATCTTTTATGGATATTATTATAACTATAATCAATCTGGACATAGAGAAAGTGAGCGTAGTCCTAATGCTAAGTATGGAGAAAGATTTGAGGGATATTTCTATAATTGAAATAAGTATGGACATAAAGCTACAGAGTGCAGGTCAGTATTGAACAATTCTATATCATCTAAGCCATCGGTGAACACTTATGGTAGAGAACAACAATTTGGTGTAATTTGTGCAAATTGTGGAATTCATAGACATATAGCAGAAAATTGTAGAAGAATGAACTTGAGAAATTATTATGGACCATGGAAATCAACTAGAATGATCTATTATGCATGTAATAGAGTAGGTCATCTAGCAAGAGATTGCAGAAATAGTCTAGTGAACCGGTCACCACAAAATGAAGGAAATAAGATTGTAAATTTTGAAGAAGTAAGAAGTAATATGAAGAAAATTTGGATTAAGAAAGGAGGATTGAGTTCATCTGAATTGGGATCTCAACCATCGAGCGTTGAGAATTCATCTTTTAACTAGGTCAAAAAATTGACTAAAGGGGAAGAATACAAATGTCCTATCCATCGATCCCCTAAACAATATTGGTAAATAGTCCAAATTAACATACTAAGATGTGAGGTCATGTCATTGTAACTATCCTTAATGGTATTATGAAAATGCTACAACCGTTGTAAGAGATTACTGTTGGAAGCGAACCGAATGGTAGAATTATGCATTTAATGAATGAACGGTAAGATGGTTAACTGTTTGAATAGGTAACGGTAACTGGAATGAATGGTAAAACCCCAGTGGAATTATAAATACATGAGACGAGATCATTTACACACTTTTATTTCATGATAATTTTTTATGAGCTAGTGTGAACTAAATTTGAGTGACCGTCTACTTGAATTTCGTGAGTAAAAATTGAATTTGAAGAGTGAGAGTGTTAAACCCTATGCGAATAGAGAAAGAGTTGAAGTGAAGAATTTGATGGATTGGAGTTGAGTTTGTGATTTTGATTATTGAGGAGAGTTGTGTTAGGAATGGGAACACTGAGAGGGGGAGGGGTGAATCAGTGTTCACTGTAATTTAACTTTTTACTTTAATCTTTATGCAGAACATAAATGCTTAAGAATTGAATTAAACATTCACACAAACATGAAACATGAAATCAACACATGACACCAATATGGTTACGAGGAAACCCAAATAGGTAAAAACTCCGATGGGACTTGATACCCACTAATATTATGCACTAGTGTTTTGTGATCCTTGTTAGAAGATCATTTACCCTGTTAGGAGTAGCTTTACAATGCTTTAAGTATAGTAGACCTTGTTAAGGATCAGACCCTATTAGGAGTCTTTTACAATGATCCTTGTTAGGGGAGTGGACTCACTATCCTAGAGCTCACTGCTCAAATGGTGAAGGCTACAACCTTCTGAATTCAGATACACACTATATATGTTGGTGAACTACCACTATGACATTGCTTGTCAGATCAGTTCCTTTGGTGCATTGATGCTTTGACCTCTAGCAAAGCTTTAATACATCTTATGATGTCTTCGCATACCTCTTCTCTACTTATCACAACTCTATTACAACTTCCATACCGAATACAATGGGCGCACCTTATATTTATGCGCTCATACAAAATACATAAATAGGTCGGCCCTATAACTAATTACAAACAACGCTTCCAAATGAATTGTCTTAAGCGTGCTTACAATTATACATATAAACATGTCAGCAACTTGAATACAATAGGCGCATGGCCTTTACAATATTACATTACAATTGTAAACCAAAATGCTAACTGTCGGCTCCAAGCTCTGTTCTCTGCTGGCACACACTAGCTGTGCAACTTCAAGTGACTGTAACTTTTACATCTTTGCATATCTACTTATGCACTCATAGACTAAGCATAAGTATAGTCAAACAAGCTTAAATTTCAGGGTGCATACCATAATTCATCTATACACACGTGCGTTGATGCTCTGAGTTGCAGGAACTCTGTACATTGTCTAGTCTTCAACACTTAACTGAATTCTGATCTTTACACTAAGTGCGCTGACTCCAAACTACTATATGACTTTGTTACCATAATGACAACACTTTGTCTAGTCATATACTTCAGTATAGAAAACTTGCCAACAATCTCCCCCTTTGTTATTGATGGCAACAAAGAAATATGGCCAAGTTGCTAACTGTTCCTTTACAAAAACTTTTGTCTTCTATACATTTTTTATACATAATCTTATATCTCCCTATACATATATATACTCCATATTCTATCTACAACTCCCCCTTTGACATTAATGACAAAGGTGCATCAAAAAACTGTATATACACATACTCACTGAGGGAAAACATCTGGATATGCAATCTTGAGGTTCTGGATCTCCTTCTTCCAAAAGGTTATCAGAGAGTTAACTATCTGGAGATGGGCGCATAATGCATATTGAAGCTTCTCCATCTTCTCCAAGTCATTGATGGGACCATGATCATAAGTTACCATGGTGGCATCAATCTCCTTTATATTTTGATTGAGGATGTCTAAAGAGGGCGCAAGACCATTCCTCAACTGAGTTTATCTAGACCTTATCCTTGTTATCTCTTTTTCTTCCTTCTCAATCTTGTCTATCTGTCCTTGGTAGACATTGTTGCACATATTCACATCAGTGGATGTGTCTGACACTGAATTCTTTACCTGCTCAATCATAGCTTCTGCTTCTTTTATCTTCTTGAAGTGAGCATCGGTGAGCTTGTCTTGATCCATGCATGCTGCAATGATCCTTCTTCCTTCATTAGAAAATTCTTTCAAGGATGCTTGACCAGACTTAAGAGAATTCAAGTCTAGTGCAAAGTTGCTCATTAACTCATTCAGTCTCTTCTTTAAGTACTTTTCTTCTACTACTATGGACGCAAATTCTTCGAGGCTAGAAAAATTGCCTTTTGAACTGTGAGAGGATTGAACTCATATCATCAACCGAATGTACTTTTAGCACTTTCTTATCCTCGGGCAGCAAACTGTTCAAAATATTCACTGATTCTATCAGGAGAGGATTCCTCATAACTTGTTTTTCTTTTGCCTTCTCCATAGCCAAGATGCTGAACTTAATCAGGTCTTCTTCTTTCCAAGAGTCCAAACTGCTTGTGTCAGGTGTCAAACTTGACAACAATGTTGAGGAGGGAGTGATGGGAGTGTTGTCCATCACTTCTGGTTTTACCTTTGCAAGATCAACAGAGGTATCTTTTGCTTTCTTTTCAACCTCTTCTTCTTCTTTCTTATCAGATACATCTTCTATGAGTACTTCTTGCTGAGTGGGAGGAGTATTGTTGCATAAGATTTCAGCTTCTTCAGTACTAACAAATGCTTCCTCAAACTTGTCCAAATCCTTATCAGTAGCCGCCATGGCTATCTCCACATTATCTATGATAATAGTTCTACCTTCATGAGATTTTGAGATGGGCACAGACTTGTCTGCTTCTGTTTGAGTTTCTGCTATGGGCGCTGAGTCCTGAGGACCTATCACTAGTACATTGAAGGTCTCTGCTTCCTTGTCTTGCTTACTAGGTGCATGAGTGATGGGCGCAGTAGGTGGTTTTATTTGTTGTTCCAATAACACCTTTTCAAAGGCCTTCTATGTTTCCTTCACTATCAGCTCATAGTCTTTGTTCATAATATGAAGAGTTCTCATCTTTGTCCTTAAGTGCGGCTTCACCAAATTTAGTAATAATGACCTTTCTTCAATAGAACATACTAGAAGAGTGTCTTCTAATAATTTTTCTCTGATCCTTAGATCTTCTTCATTTGCTTGTCTCTTTAGGTTTTCTAAAATATCTCATACTTTATCTAGAATGGAGGTTTTCAACTCAAGGACTGTCTTCTTGAACTTGATCATATGTTTGACAATCATACTATGAATTTCTGATTTTTCAAGCTCACTGTATGTGTCATAATACTTCTCTACTTGATCAATTCTGCCCTCATCAACAATTCTTGAATTCAAAACTTTAAGGCTTGGTATGAATCCTGCCTGAGGAGGTGCTTGAATGTTTTTCTTGCTCCTTAACGCTTGCGAGGATGGATGACTAGTGCTAGCTTCTTTCTTCTTGTCCTTCCTCTGCTGCTGCTCCTTTCAATTCTAGGGCAATCTTTTCATCCCTTACTTTATCAAGGTCATCTTCAGACACACCATGTATTCTCAAGATCTCAAAAGTGACCTTTGCAACCTTTCTTTTAGTTGTTGCACTGTTAAGTTTTGCATCAACTTCATAGGTTCCCCACCTAGGTTCATTAGGATCTTTAGGGGCTGTTAGAAGTACCTATGCATAAGCTTCAAGAACTTGTTCCTCTAACTCATACCCAAGTGGATGAATCCACTTAGTTCTAGGCTCAACAGCTTCCATACATGTAGTATCAATCTCCACCATAAAGCATATTGAATCCTTATACTTTTCTACAATGCTTTCTGGAATCCTATACCTCATCTGCATCTTAGCTCTAAAAGTCTTTAATTCCAATGTGATATAATCCCTTAGAGTACTCTCTATGGATGCTTTGTTGGATATCTGAGGCATGGTAGGAATGGACTTGTCCAAGCACAAATCTGATATCTTCCCAACAATATGAAAGTACATATAGATGATTAGGGACCCAAACCTGAATATCATTGTTTTGTCATTTTTGATGGCCTTGATGTTATCTATCAATTATGCGTGCAAGATCTCACACAAGTTGAATTCCACATCTTACTTCACTAGTCTGATGGTAGCCAGAATAGTGCCCATAGATACACTATTCACCCTACTGGTGTGATGAAATTTGTACCCCAGTATCATTGACATTAATTTGATGTCTACTTGCTCAATAGGCTTGATGGTCATACCGTGCCTATCGCTCCTTGACTTACATACTTGTTCTACCATTTTCTTGACATCCTTGCCCACAGGAAGGACGGCGCCTATTCTAGAAAGGCATGTCATCTCATGAATTAAGTCATTTGTGATTCTAACTGGAACATCTCCAATCCAAAATAGATCATCATGGATTCTGCTCAATAAGATCTTTATCCATTTTGTCTTATAGAATTCATATGTCGTAACATACTCAACAATAGGGTGATCATTCCATTTGGCGTATTCATCCATGAATGTTTTGTCTTGTTTCAACATAGTATCCATGTGCACCCTTAACCTATCGAGTCCAATAGGTTCTTTCTTACAGTAGATGTAAGCTCTTATGTCTTCCACATGCATGACGCCCATAGGCGTGCGGGAGAAAGCTCCATCTAAATCATCTAGGGTGGATTTAAATGGGTGCCTCTTGAAAACATATCTTTTCTTCTCAGCGACATCATATACAATGGGAGTGGCCATGACTTACTTTTTAATCACTTTCCAACTAAACTTTAGAGATAATCTGACGGCTTCCGAATTGGCGCAACGAGCTAGGGTTTCTGCAACCGATCAAATGCATTGATAACTGCAACAAATCTCTGATAGATCAATCACCAAGACTTCACAACAACTTCCAAGGCTTCTTTTTCTCTCTATCGCTCTGAAATTGAATACAATGAGCAATCAAATGACTTTTGTGTACTTTAAAAGTGAAAAATCTGCCATTAATGCACGTCGTGTAAACCAAACTACCACTTCAAAATTTCAAACTTGAGCTCCGCAAACAATCAGCATGTGCACTCTTGCACGAGGGTTCCTATACACTCCAAAAGCTTAAGTCCAAAGGTGCATACTTTGAGGATGAGTATAACAACCACGCAGGGGTCTAGAGCTAAATTAGCTCCCCCTATGACCCTAAGGGCCATTCATGCAGATGTAGAGGGTGCATCCACTGGGGATGCATCCAATACATTCTCATTAGTCTTCTTCTTTTTCTCTAACCAAATCATGCTCGCATCTTCTGAGGCTTTAACAAAGTTAACTTCTCCTACGGGATCCAAAACTATTTCTTCAGCCTTTTTAGGGCTTCCTTGACCTTGCGTTCTTGATTTATAGAACCTTGAGATATGTTCAGCCTTGTTACAAGAGTGACAAATGACTGGAGGTCTTATATTCCTCGGCACATTGACATGAGTCACCATTTTGCATTGCTTTGTTGTGTGACCATTATAGTTATATATCTGGCATGTAACGTTCTGAGCACTTCTTACATTTGTTTGGTTTTGATTTCTCTAATCTATCTGAATTCTATTCTTCTTACTAGTCTTGCAATTCATATCTCTATGACCAAACTTTTTGCATGAATAACAGTAACCATTAAAAGGTTTTACCTCTGTACAGTTCCTTGCAATGTGTCCATGCTTGTTACAAGCAAAATAGGTGTGTTCTACTTCTTGCGCTCATTCTTAGGTGGTTCACCATTATCTATGGTTTTATCTTCAGTCTTTTCAACATCAGTAGAGTCATTTTGTGAATCCTTTCTTGCTCGCATATTGTCAATCTGATTTTGTGCTTCATTGTATCCAATACAACTAGTGTATCCTTTGCTTCTTCTTGCATACAACTGAGATTCTACCAAATCAGCACTGGTGTGTAATTTATCAATATGATTCTTTGCTTCTTTCAATTTAGATTCCAAGCTTTCTTTGTTATTTCTTAGCTCCAAGATTTCCATGTTTGCTTTCCTTAGTTCTTCATTCAGCTGAAGGTTCTCTTTGATCTGTTCATCAAGGACTGCCTGATTATTAGTCAGCTTATCATCAACCTCTTCGAGTTTTTCTTTTAAGGATTTGTTTTCTTCATTGAGTTTCTTTACCATTGTCCCTAGATCACTCGTAGAGCATTATTTCAAATCTTTCCTTAGCTTCTTGATGACTAACTGAGCATCACTGAGTTTATCCTTTAGTTCTTCAGATTCTCTTTCTGACTTGTCTAGATCTTCAAGAGCAGCTTCAAGATTTCTTTTCAGATGTTTCATTTCTGCTTTGTCCATGATCTCCTCAAGTGGTTAAACTTTTATGCTGACAACCAGAGCTCTAATACCAATTGTTAGGAATGGGAACACTGAGAGGGGGGGGAGTGAATCAGTGTTCACTGTAATTTAACTTTTTACTTTAATCTTTATGCAGAACATAAATGCTTAAGAACTGAATTAAACATTCACACAAACATGAAATATGAAATCAACACATAACACCAATATGGTTACGGGGAAACTCAAATAGGTAAAAACCCTGGTGGGACTTGATACCCACTAATATTCTGCACTAGTGTTTTGTGATCCTTGTTAGAAGATCCTTTACCCTATTAGGAGTAGCTTTACAATGCTTTAAGTACAATAGACCTTTTTAAGGGTCGGACCATGTTAGGAGTCTTTACAATGATCCCTGTTAGGGGAGTGGACTCATTGTCCTAGAGCTGACTGCTCAAATGGTGAAGGCTACAACCTTCTGAATTCAGATACACACTATATCTGCTGGTGAACTGTCACTGTGACACTGCTTGTCAGATCAGTTCCTTTGGTGCGTTGATGCTTTGACCTCTAGAAAAGCTTTAATATATCTTATGTTGTCTTTGCATACCTCTTCTATGCTTATCACAACTCTATTACAACTTCCATACCAAATACAACGGGCACACCTTATATTTATGTGCTCATACAAAATACATAAATAGGTCGGCCCTATAACTAATTATAAACAACGCTTCCAAATGAATTGTCTTAAGCGTGCTTACAATTATACATATAAACATGTCGGCAACCTGAATACAATAGGCGCATGGCCTTTACAATATTACATTACAATCGCAAACCAAAATGCTAACTGTCAACTCCAAGCTCTGTTCTCTGCTAGCACACACTGGCTGTGCAACTTCAACTGATTGTAACTTTCACATCTTTGCATATCTACTTATGTGCTCATAGACTAAGCATAAGTATAGTCTAACAAGCTTAACTTTCAGGGCGCATACCATAATTCATCTGTACACACGTGTGCTAATGCTCTGAGCTGCAGGAACTCTATACACTGTCCAGTCTTCAACACTTAATTGAATTCTGATCTTTACACTAAGTGTGTTGACTCCAAACTACTATATGACTTTGTTGCCATAATGACAACACTTTGTCTAGTCATATACTTTAGTATAGACAACTTGCCAACAAGTTGATGGCATAAAATATTTATACACCTAACCTAATTACACATGTTGAAGAACTGCGACCGCAATTCAAGTTGCATCCTATGAAGGCTAACAAGGTTGACAAAGCTAGAGCGTAGTCGTCGATCCCACATGGAGTCAAATTGGTCAAGGACGTTTGTTCTTTCATTCATAACAAGATGGAGGAGCTTGGATAAAGAAGATATCAAAACAAGGTATGTAAAGTTGTGTGAAGATGGAAGCTTGAAGGAGCATGCACATATGATGAACAGTGGTATTCTGAATGCACTTGATTTCCCTAATTGTTTTCATGACTGGAAGACATATCTATTGAGTAGGTTTCGCGATTAATTCTTATGGTTGTATGATAACCACAAGATCATTGGCGAACTAATTAAAATGGTTATAGGTTTTAGCGCTACCGGTTGTTAGAATAACTGATAGGGGGGTTGAATCACTTAGATCAGTTATCCTACAGTCCCAAACTCCCAGATGTACCTTACAAAACAATTTCAACAATTTATGCAGCTTGGTAACATAAAATATCAATCTTTCTATTCACTTTACTGAATACCAGTAATTATCGAAACTATGATTATCGACTAAATCAACTATGCAGTATGTAAAGTATGATAACAAAACAATCATAACAAATAACACATAATACAATGATTTAACATGGAAACTCTGCTAAGGGAAAAATCACCTGGTACCAGTAACCCAAAATAATTCACTCTTCTGAAGTGAGCTTGATAAATAGCCAACCCTGTTAAAGGTTACAATGCACATTGTTAGGTATAACCTAGTTAGAAGATTTATCACTAACAGTTAACTTTTGACCAGCATTCACTATGAGGTCAACAAGATAACACTTTGCATTCAACGAATGTCATAGGATAGTACAATATGATTGTTAAGTCTACTTGGTTAAGAGATTTTCTGAATCAATGGTTAAACCGATACAATACTGATCTGATTCAAATACAACTCAATTGCAAATATTCAGATCTATGCTATGCTCATAAAATCTTTTGATCATTAATCAATTTCACTTCCTCAATATATCTCAACTTACTTTCACTCGATAAATAGTTCTCTAACACTCGGTTCTTTCTATAACTAGTTTGATCAGGAATGCATGAATAAAATCTTCACGTGAAATCTCTACAGTCTCCTTTTGTCCGACATGTTTCAATAATAAAACTCATATCTCTTAAATAGACAGGTAAACCATTTTCATATCAGCCATCAGATTTTGCCTCATAATCTTCTTTGTCCATTTTGTCGCTTAAACCTTCCTTAGCAGATGTGTCTTTAACACATTTCAATATCATCTTTTAGATCATCTCTGAATTATGTCAATCATGGATCTCATAACTAACTTCATCATTAACCTTGAAATCATAACAATATCCAGCTCATCAATTTTAGTCGGTTGTTTTTAGCATTTAATATTTTCATCCATACTCGATTAATACTGAAATGCGTCGATGATAACTAGCTCGGTTATTACTGTCACTTGTTATACACTGCACTGGCTCGGTGTATACAAAAGTCTTCAATTACTGACCACATTGACTTGTTCAAATTCAAATCTCTTCTTGATAATAGATTAATGTAACATGCTCAAGTCAGCAATATAAAGCCATAGACTCATCAATAAGTTACCCAATGTTTACCTTATCCTTATCTGTCATATCCATCTTTTCCTTATGTAGATATTTAAGTTCTTCATATTTTCTTCCTTTCACAAATGTTCAAATGTTTGTAACTATCATGATAAGTACTGTCAAGACTAGTTGACATCAATAACAACATATTGACTGATTTAATCATCTTACATATCACTTCAATAGCTCGATGATCTCTAATCATTATTTCTTCAGTTCATCCAGATATTCAATCAGTTGTAGTTCATTAATCTCTCCCTTTGGCATTGATGGCAACACAAGCAATATGAAAATATGTCAAACACATACCAAACATGTATTCTACAACTATGTAAGTAAATGTTGTAGCTCGATAAGCTCTCCCTAACTTGATATTTAATGTGTTTAATCACTACAAAATAAAATAACATTCCATGTAGACTCTCTTTGGGGATTTGATCTTTTTCAATTCTCATATTTTTTTTGTTCTCAACAACAAATATTCCAATATGAAGTCTCTCTCCAATTTTGTGTTCTCGCTAACTGATTTTTCATATTCATTTTCTCTCCCTTTGACAACAATGCCAAAGAAAATAAACAAACAGCTCTTCAACAGCCAAGTAATTTTTTGTTGTTTGGTCCAGATCAAGTACCTTCATGTACTGATAAACAAATTCTTGTTCCAACTTCTACAATCTTTCACAACCTTAGAAAAAACAAAAGTGTGAGCTATGTGCATCAAGATGAGTGATCTTCTAATAAAGTATAGGTTGATGCAACCTTCTGATCACCTTAGTGACCGATAGACAGGGGACGAACCCATAGTCTAGTCCTCGAATATTCAAATGTGTCATTTGGTAAGGGTTTGGTAAAGATATCAACAAGTTGTTCTTTAGATGTTACAAATTCCAGTTTCACCTGCTTCTCTTGAACTTGTTCCCTTAAGTAGTGATACTTAATAGATATATGCTTTGTTTTTTAATGCATCACGGGATTTTTGGAAATATTTATAGCACTAGTGTTGTCACAATATGTAATCATCAGTTCAGTGATTACCTCATTCATTCCTTCCAACACTTGTTTGATCCAAGCAATATTTCAACAATTTGCAGCAGCAACAACATACTCTGCTTCAATAGTAGACTGAGAAATGCATGCTTGTTTCTTGCTTATCCAAGTCACAAGCATGTCTCCTAAAAAGAATGCTCCATCGGTTGTGCTCTTCCGATCATCAATGTTTCCAGCCCAATCTACATCTATATAAACTTGGAGTTTAAATTTGTCTTCCATTGTGTACCATTAACCATAGTCTTCCATCTTCTTCAAGTATCTCAAAATTATTTTAACTACAAACCATTTGTGAATCTTTAGGATTGGCAGAAAATCTTGCCACAATCCCAACTGCATGTGCAATATTAGGCCTACTGTGTACCACATACATCATTTTTTCAATCATAAATTTATACACTGTCTGATTTACTTCTGTAGATTCATCATCCTTTGTCAACTTACATCCAGTTATCATCAATGTTCCTACCGGTTTTGCATCTTCCATGCCAAAAAAATTTAACACTTCTTTAATGTATTTTGATTGAGTGATGAAAATCTCATCATTCTATTGTATAATCTGCAAACCTAGAAAGAATTTAATCTCTCCAAACATTGACATCTCAAATTCCTTTCTCATTTCATCAGCAAAAGATTTGCAAATCATATCATGTCCACCAAATATTATATCATCAACAAATATTTCAGCAATCAAAATATTATCATCAAATTCTCCTTTCATGTACAAATTATTGTTTTCACTAGTTCTTACAAAGCCAATACTGATAAGATAAGGATGTAGACTTTCATACCATGCCCTCGATGCTTGCTTCAGTCCATACAAAGCTTTGTGTAGTCTACATACCATGTTCTTCTAATTTGGATCAACAAAGCCTTCAAGTTGCTCTATGTAAACCTCCTCCTCAAGAATTTCATTCAAAAAAGTTGATTCCACATCCATTTGATATACTTTGAATCCCTTATGTGCAGCATATGCAAGTAGTATACAAACTCCTTCAAGTCTAGCAACAAGTGCAAAGGTTTTACCATAATCTATATCTTCCTCTTGTGCATATCCCTTGCATACAAGTCTTGCCTTATTGTTAGTGACCTCAACATTTTCATTTTTCACCAGTAAACAAGAAGTTTCAGCATTGTCAAGATAAAATAAATTACCTTTTGATTGTTCTCTACTACCGACAAGCTTTCCATTTTCTTCATATATTTTCACCTTCTTGCTTTCCAATGCAACTCGGTGACCTAAGTTATTCAGTTGTGCTACACTCAACAAATTGTAGTTAAGTCTTTTTACCCAGTATGCATTATCACATCTAATTCTATCATTCAATAAGATAGACCCTTTTCCTTTCACCTGACAAGGTGTATCATTTCCCATTTTCATTGATCCTCCATTATAATGCTCAAGATTATCAAACTTATCTTCATCATTAGTCATGTGATGTGTACAGCCACTATCAATGATCCAAGTATCATTCTTACTAACTTTAGAAATAAGGGTTGTTTCTACATACCTTTCCTCCTCTTCTGAATCATCTTTCATTGCAACAAATACCACTTCAATTTCATCATCAATGTCGGTGTTGGTGTCATCTTCATTTTCTCCTACAAGGTAACATGCATTTTTGCCTTTGTCTTTGTAACCTCGGTTGTCTCTGTTGTAGTGTCGATTTCCTTTGTTATTCCTTCTACCAAACTTTCCATCACCGGATCGGTCATTGTCTTTATCTTCCTATTTCCTGTTAGGACATCTAGCAGCAATATGGCCAATCTCTTTACAATTAAAGCAAGCTAAAGTTAACTTTCCCTTATACCTTCCTTTACCTTTTTGAAGTCTCCGGGCCATGAGTGCTTCAAGCTCATCTTCCATGTCACTGTCACTTTCATTCTTTATATTATGCTTACTGCTAGATTTACCAATCTTAAGAGATGACATAAAAGCATACTCAACACTTGGTACAACACTATTGTCATAATTATTTAGCTCAAAAGTAGCTACCTTTCCAATCAGACTATCAAGAGTAAGAGTGCTATTAGGTGCAGACCTCATTTCATGAATAGCAGATATTCTGATTGCATAGATAGGTAACAAAGTTCTCAGTATCTTACTTACCACAGTATCTTCATCAATAGTACATTTTGCTCCTCGGATAGCATTGACTACCTCTTTGATTCGGTTTGAGTATTGTGTGATGTTCTCACCTTCCTTCATCTTCATGTCATCAAATCTACCTCAAGATTTCAGCTCTGGCTCTCATCACATTCACGTCACCACCATAAACTAGAGCAAGTTTATCCCACATTTGCATCGATGTAGTGCAATCATTGACATCCTCAAATTCAGCATCAAATAGAGCAGTAGAAATCTCTATCATAGTAATATTATGTTCATGTCGGTCTCTCAACTGATCAAGAGTCAAAGGTCCAACATTCGGTTGTAAGTAGCCATTGTCAAGTAAATGTATAGCAGATTCTTTGGTTCCAGATATGTGAAGCCTCGTCCAACTTTGCCATGTGGTGAAGTTATCTTTGTTCAGCTTCGGCACTTCCCTCTTATACATCTTGTGATCTTTCTGCTCAAGTCCTTAAAACTTTCCTCCAAGAAACCAATACGCTCTGATACCAATTGTTACAATATCTAAGAGGGGGGTGAATTAGTTAGATCAGTTATTTTACAGTCCCAAACTCTCAAATGTACCTTACAAAACCATTTCAACAATTTATGCAGCTCAATAACATAAAATATCAATCTGTCTGTTGACTTTACCGAATTCCAGTAATTATCCAAACTGTGAGTAACGACTAAATCAAATATTCAGTATAAGTATGATAACAAAACAATCATAACAAATAACACATAACACAATGATTTAACGTGGAAACCATGCTAAGGGAAAAATCACCTGGGACTGGTAACCCAAAATAATTCACTCTTCTGAAGTGAGCTCGGTAAAGAGCCAACCCTATTAAAGGTTACAATGCACACTGTTAGGTGTGACCTGGTTAGAGGATTTATCACTAACAATTAACTTTTGACCAGCATTCACTATGGGGTCAACAAGATAACACTTAACATTCAACGAATGTCATAGGATAGTACAATAAGACTATTAAGTCCACTCGGTTAAGAGATTTTTTGAATCAATGGTTAAACTGATATAGTACTTATCTAATTCAAATACAACTCAATTGCAAATAATCAAATCTATGCTATGCTCATAAAATCCTCTGATCATTAATCAATTTCACTTCCTCAATATTTCTCAACTTACTTTCACTCGATAAATAGTTCTCTAATGCTCGGTAATGTCTGCAGCTCAGTTCTTTCTGTAACTAGTTTGATTAGGAATGCATGAATAAAATCTTCACACGAAATCTCTGCAATCTCCTTTTGTCTGGCATGTTTCAACAATGAAACTCATATCTCTTAAATGGACAAGTAAACTGTTTTCATATCAGCCATCAGATTTTGCCTCATAATCTTCTTCGTCCATTTTGTCGCTTAAACCTTCCTCGACAAATGTGTCTTTAACACGTTTCAATCTCATCCTTTAGATCATCTCTAAATTATGTCAGTCATGGATCTCATAACTAACTTCATCATTAACCTCGAAATCATAACAATATCCAGCTCATCAATTTTAGTCGGTTGTTCTTAGCATTTAATGTTTTCACCCATACTCGGTTAATACTGAAATGTGTCGGTGATAACTAGTTTGGTTATTACTGTCACTCGGTATACACTGCACTAGCTTGGGGTATACAGAAGTCTTCAATTACCGACTGCATTAACTTGTTCAAATTCAAATCTCTTCTTCATAATAGATTAATGTAACATGCTCAAATCAACAATATAAAGTCATAGACTCATCAATAAGTTACCCAATGTTTACCTTATCCTTATCTGTCATATCTATCTTTTCCTTATGTAGATATCTCAATTCTTCATCTTTTCTTCCTTCCACAGATGTTCAAATGTTTGTAACTATCATGATAAGTACTATCAAGACTAGTTGACATCAATGACAACATATTGATTGATTTAATCATCTTGCATATCACTTCAGTAGCTCGGTGATCTCTAATCACTGTTTCTTCAGTTCATCCAGATATTCAATCAGTTGTAGTCATCACTGGTGAGATGCCTACCCTAAGGAAAATTTTTGGAGATCTGGTTGTAGAATTGACAAAATCTCAAAGAGACAAGAGAGCCATGGTTGTGATGGATATCCCTAATGATGTTGTGAGATTCGTAATGATAATTGTTGGTTATAAGGTTTATCAGTTGAGTAGATACAACAACATTCCTCATGGAGTGGTACATGTTGCATATAGATTGGTAAGTGAGAATGTACCATACAACCTATGTGAATTTCTAGCTAGTTAGATGGGTTGTGAATAGGGAGAAGATTACAAATGATTAGAAGAAATCATTCAAGTATGGGTCATTGCTTGTATGTATCTTCTTTTATTTTCAAAAGTACTTCCCTAGCAAAGGTAATGTTGAATGGAAAGAAGATAGACCTATGGTAACACAAATCTCTGATTATATTAAGGAATTGGGAGACCAATTTGATATTCACATGTGGGGGTATTTCAAAAAAAATTAATCTACATTACACGAGAGGGGGAGAATACCACCTAGTATGGTTCAAAAGTATAAGGATGAAATATGTTTCTTAGTAGATACAAGCACATGTATACTTCAACCTGTTGTGCCCATAACATTCTAGATACCTGCAATGGGTTATGAAATCTATGAAGATGAGATTGACAGACATGCAGAGGTATTGCTAAGTAAACCTATAGATAAAATGGAGAAAAGGTTTGAAACATTTGAGGAAGCTATCTCTAGAATTAAGTTTGAACTTAAGAAGCCAGCAATAGAAAGAAAAACAAGGAAAATGATAACAAGGTTAGAGGCTAAGTTTGGAGGAGAAAGTTCTACATCACAAGTAGCACCGAAGGCCCCTTCAACATCATCTACACAATCGGTAGAGGGAAAAACAGCAATACCCAAGAAAACATACAGGAGAAAGGTGAAGCGGCAAGCAAAGAAGACTCCTACAAAGACCACATCACTGATGCCTACAAGAAGAACACCAGCAAGAGCAGCTAAAGGCATTGAATCTACATCAACTAGACAAAAGGCTAAGGCAACAAAGGATGATGGTGAGGACACCCCTTCACACAAGGAAGTGAAAGAGGTAAAGAAAGCAAGTATAACTTCTAAAGGCATTTACATTGATGAATTTATACAAGCTATTGAAACTTCTAGAGGATTAGGTAGAGTTTCTAGGAAGTATGATTTATGTCATAATGATGAGATCAAGAGAAGAATGGAAAGTGAAATTATAAAGAGTGTGAAAATTTTCAATTGAGGTCCTACAGAAATTAGAGGTCATACTTCTAAAAATTTGTTTGACACAATACATGGGAGATGGAAGACTACTTTAGGTATTGACAATGAAGTAAGAGAGAAAGCATTGATGGAGTAATATTGGATTAGATATTAGTGAAATTAAATATTTGGTTGATGCACACAAGGATGCTTTCCCTATCAAAAGAAGAGGCACTGGGATTATGTTAGGAGAAATACAGGGTCTGCCTGAAGAAACAATTAAAGCTTGGAAAGATTGTATTGAAAGATCTAAAAGAGCTCAAGAGGGAGGAGATGAAGAGGAAGAAGGTGAAGAACCTAAGCATAAGAAGAGGAAATAGACAAAGATGAGGTAGAATTCCTTGAACCATCTGGTTCACCCTCTCTACCTAGCACTTATGTTCCATCATAGGTAATTGGGCAAGTTCTTGAGGCCATCCCTGCACAGTAGAGGAAATAGAGAAGCAAGAAGAGAAAAAAACATAGGAGAAAAAAAAAAGGTGAGGTAGTTATTGAGGAAATACCTTATGAGGAGGTAAAGAGATCATCGAGAGTTACACTTACCCCTCATGCTACACATTCAGCTATACAATTGGTAACCCCTACCAATGTTCAGACAACAGCAATAGAAGAGCAACTAGTTAAGAGAAAGTTGGAGCTTGATGAGTCAGAAAAGAAGAGAAGAGTGAGTATACAAATTCCTAAAGTATCTAAAGAAGAGGAAGCCATTGAAGAGATGGATTTAGAAAAGGTAGATTTCAAATTGTTGAGTCCTAAGGAAATGATGGCACTGTCAGACAAGTTAAAAGTACAAGTTGAGAGAAACTAGGAAAGACTGAACAAGGAGAGAGTAATCAAAACGGCAAAAAAGATATTGCATACCTTAGTACCTAATGATGATATTGATGAAAATGATAATGTCATTGATCAACTGGACAAGTTAGAAAAGGTAATGCTCGAGGATACATCATTGTTGGATAAAGTTTCAATGTCAATAGTTGAAGATGCCTACGAGAAGAAAAGGATGGAAAAGGTAAAGGCCAAGATTGCAAAAGACAAAGAAAATTTGCAGAAAGAAGTTGAGAATGCAAAAGGTAACCTGAAAATTGTTGGTGAAATATTAACAAAAGTGTCAAAGCTATCTAAGTTAACAAGTGGTATAGACAAGAAGGCAGAAGAATTTCATGAAACAATCAATAAGTATGATGTAACTTCTAGCAGTGCTACAGTTTATGCAGCTAAGGTCAAAGAGCTTAGAGGTAAGCTAAAACTAATTAGCATGAACAAAAGTGAACACATTACTTGATTTGGACTCATTTTTGGCCCCTATTGTTGATATAATGATAGTAAGTGTTAAGAATGTTGAGTACTTGATTGGGCAACCTGAACCAACTAATAATATCCATTAGATAACGGCTACAACGTAGAAAAATAATTTTACAAGGAAAATTTTCCAACTAGCAAGGCTGATGACCCTCCAATGGTAGAAAGGAAGTTGGCAATATATGCTTGATGCAGGAGCATCCTGGGTGTAAGAGCAATCTTGCATCACCCAAAAATATTTCTGTTTTTATATTCAATAAGGGCTATTTTGTGCAGAGCTGCGATTTATGGAAAGTTACTATTTTTGGTAATTTTCGTATGTGCTCAGAATGATCTGATTTCTTTCTTGGAGGTTCATTTTGGTCATATAAGTCTGCCAGCAAAGTTTCATGGCTAGATCAGGTGTAGTTTTGAAGATATTGAAGATTTTCGGTATTGGCAGCAGGATACAGAAACTTCAAACTCAGTTTTGAAGGCTTTAGAGGCCCCGGATGAGGTCGAAAATTTGGGTGACGGGCACTTGCGCGAGTCAAGCCTGTAGAGCGCTTCGTGGCGTTTCCGAAATGGGGTTATAATAGCCGAGCGGGTCAACTGGTGATGACTTATGGTCTTCGGAAGTTGGGCCACCTGAAATGGCGGAAAATAATTTTCTTCAAAATTTCTGTTCGGGTTTCAAAAGTTATTTTGAGCCGACTATGATGTAATAAAATGTAAAATAAAATAATTCTAAGTTTGGTCGGCCTTATTGGCTAAAATTCTGGAACCTTCCCAGGCGGTGGATAATTGCCTATATAAGGAAGGCTGTATTGTTGTCTTAGGCAGTTGAGAATAGTTCTGGGTAATAGTTCGAGGCTTTGTCCTACAGAATATTGTAAGGGAATGCCCGTGTGGCTTTGCATATTGTAATTCTGAAAGTTTGTAATTCCACATTTGTGGAGATAATAAGAAGCCAATTTTCTGTTCTTGCATATTGTTGTTGTTTCTCTATTTCTGTTATGTGTTTGTGGTATTAAGGGGAGCACCCTTCATCAATGCTCTATGAAATGTCTTGGATTGTGAACAAGAGGTTTTAGTTTGGTTTTGTAGAAATAGGACTTGAGATCTGCCACGATTGGACCAAGTAAAGAACAAATGCACTATACTAGTTACACATGTAGTACTCAAGAATTGTGAATGATAGTTAATTGTTATTGTAGAAATATAAATGTTAGCTATACCATTCTAGGTTACCAATAACTCTTAACAAACATAATAGATCAATAGGAAGTGATTTAATAGTCCTTGAAGTTCCCTGTAAAATACATGATACATAAAGGTGATTACTTATTAGAATCAAAGACCTAAGCACCTTTGATTAATAAAGAAGTAAAATATATTGAATTAGCCACCTTATCTTTATTCAAAGAATTGTTTCAATCTGAAATCTTAGAGTAAACGAGCTAAATATGTTATGTTTCGTTTTCACTTCATTATCCATTTAGAGCCTTAAAAACATCCTCAACAAACTCTCCATTCAAACAGCCAAAAATACACTTTGGTTTTCCTACAAAAGTTTCTTTAGCTTATCAAGTTTGATTTAACACACAAGTCTTCAGCAAGGTCTAAAAGGATTCAAATCTTTGCTTCCTTGTATATGATGTAAGCTACTAAGTACCATTGCTGAATGATACAAATTCAAGCTAAGGTAATCTACTATTTACTTTGTCCAAGCAAACTAGTACATAAAAAGTGAGCGAAGCAACACTTGCACAAAACACAAGGCTTGTTGAAGATCCTTTGATTTCTCTTTAACCAAAGCATCCACAAGGTACACATAGAACAATGTTACGAAGGAAACATATTACGTTTCCTTTTGGCTAACATACATGTTAACATAGTTTCTTTGGGAAGGCCCAAAACATATTGAACCCCGATAGAACATCAAATAGAATATTTTGATGTATAGATTGCTATCAACCCAAAATTTTGTGTCCTCTACCCATAATGAGTTGTCATCCATGTACTTATGGTGGTTAGAAAGTTACGTTTTTAGCCTTGCATTATTGTTCTATTACCTCAATGATATTACAACTGCAGTAATTGTCATAATGTAAGTTTGGTTTTTTATAACATTTTGACTTTTGTGAGACGAAATAGCAAGCTACTAAATAATAGACCTTCCATCTACAATATTATCACAATGTTTTTTGTTCATATCCTCCCTCACGATTTGTTTTAACACAAGCTTATTTCACTAAGATCATGAATTCACCATGCCATTGACCATTGTGTTTTGTGTGAAATTCAGCTTTTTAACACAATGTTTGTTTTAGATGAATTTCTTCCACTATTCGATGTTTGTTTTTCTTGCAGCTACATTAGAGCTTGAACCTCTCAACAAACCTCTTTTCTTTATAGTACTAACTCCAACATATGTTTTCTTAGTTTTTCTTGCCTTGACTTTCCAATTTTGTGTTCTTTTTGAATGTCCTTTCCTTGGTATTTTATCTTTGAGGAACTATGTTGTCAAGTTGCTCATCTTTTTTCTTTTAATAATCTTTCACTTCTTTGATAGTATTTTCTTTTTTCTATTATTTTTCATATTTCTTATGATATCAACAAGAGAATAAATGCAAATAAATAAATAAAAATTTATCAAGAAAATCTTCCAACATGGAAGGTTGGCGAACCTCCAAGGTAAAAAGGATCTTGACACTATGTTCAATGAGATTCTTGAATTGTAAATAGGAGATTGTAGTTTGGTTTTGTAGCAATAGGACTTGAGATCTACCTTGCTTGAATCAAGAAAAGGAGAATGAATGCAATGTATTGGTTTCACATGTAGTACTCAAGGATTGTGAATGAGAGATATTTGTTATTGTAGAAATATAAATGTCATGCTAGGAAATGAAAACGTAGGATGTTGTATTATAGTAGTTGAAAGTGCAATACACAATTTGATTGATTGATCATCACCCATGTGAATGCTTATAACATTCAAGTTGAATTGAATAACTCCAACAAATATTATAGTTTAATAGAAAGTGATAATCAATTTGACTCTGCCTATCCAACCATCAAAAACCTAAATCTTACCAAGGAGAGTTAGAAAAAAAACTAAGTCCCTCCTTGGTAAGATTTGTTTTTCTGATGGTTGGATAGATTGCTCCTAATTTGATAGCTATTGAAGTACTCTATGAAAAAAAAAAGATACAAAAGTCAATCACTTTTTAGAAGTGAAGATCCAAGCATCTTTGATTAATAAGGAAGTAAAAGATGCCAAATTGGCCAACTTATCTTTATTCAAGAAATTGTTTATATTTGTACTATCCTAAAAAGTTAGCACCTGTGATTGGATGTTTAGTTAGGTCCCATTTTGGTGATTTTGAGATTTCATGTCCATTATGCTTGATCCAATCATCTATTTCTTCCTCACAATCATAATTTTCTCTGAACTTACCTTGAAGTATAGATTGTTATCGACCCATCCTTTCTTGAAACCTTGACTGAATACCAAGCCTTGGGTGCTTGCTTTAGTCCATGTAAAGCCTTCTTTAGCCTGCAAACTGCATTGGGATCCTTATCTGATATGAACCCTTTTGGTTGTTCAATGTATACTTCTTTCAATTCACCATTAAGGAATGTTGACTTGACATCCATCTAATAAACCTTGAATCCTTTGAGTGTTGCAAATGCCAAGAACATCCTGATAGCCTCCATTCTAGCAACATGAGCATGTCTCATCAAAGTTGATTCCTTCAATTTGTGAATATCCTTTACATACTAATATTACCGTATTCCTCACAACTTTCTCATTCTCATCAAGCTTGTTTTGGTACACCCATTTTGTACCTATCACATTTTTGCCTTTCGATCTAGGCACAAGCTCCCATATATGATTCTTCTCAATCTGATTAAGCTATTCTGTTATAGCACTCACCCAATTTTGATCATTACAAGCCTATACTACAAATTTTGGCTCTATTTCAAAAAATAAGCACAACAAAGCATGATCTTGTGTTTCCCTACTTCTGGTCATAACTCCTTTGTTCTTGTCTCCAACGCTTTGATTCTCTGAATGATGTTTCTATACATATTTAGGTCTCTTATTAGTGTCGATGTCGGTGTTGATGGAATATCATCTTCCTTTATTTTGTTTTCTCTATCAAACTCATATTCAATATGCCTTCCAGGAACCTTCTGAAAGTCTTCATCAACCTTCACATTTGTGCTTTCCATAATTTTGTTTAGTCTCTTATTGGAACACCAATATGCCTTACTTCTAGTCGAATATCCCAAGACTATTCCTTCATCGGCCCTGCTATCAAACTTCCCAAGATTATCTTCATCTCTTCGAATGTAACAATTGCTACCAATGATCTTGAAATATTTCACTGCTAGTACTCTTACATGCCACAATTCGTAAGTATTGCCATATTTCCTTCTGTACAGTACTTTGTTTAGTGTATACACAATAGTATGCACTGCTTCTCTCCTGTAAATCTCCAGTAAACCTGCCTCTTGTAACATAGTTCTCGCTACTTCCTGAATTGTCTGGTTGATCTTTTCAACAACACCATTTTGCTGTGGTGTTCTTGTTACTGAAAATTATCTTTTAATGCCATGCTTTTCACAATAGCTCTCAAACTCATCAGGTGTAAACTCTCCACCTTTGTCAAATCTCAAATATTTGATACATCTACCACATTCAATTTCAACTCTAGTCTTGAATATCTTAAACTTCTCAAATGCCTCAGATTTATCTCTAAGAAATGAAACCCCCAAGTCATTCTTGAATAATCATCAAGAAACAATATGAAATATCTTTCACCTTGAAAACTCCTTGTTTTGGTAGGACCACAGAGATCAGTGTGAATGATTTCCAATACACCGAAAGAAGAATAATATTTTGCCTTGAATGATTCTCTCCTCTACTTTCCTTCTTGACAACCCTTACAAATGATGTCTTCTAGTTTACATAGTTAGGGCAAATCTCTCACTACATGAGAAGAACTAATCCTCATGAGATTATCGAAGTTTATGTGACACATCCTTCGATGCCAAAGCCAACTGTCATCAGTCCGGGATAGTAAGCAACATCTTTTTGAAGCTCCTTCAAGTTGATACATGTTCTTTTCGGTTATCTTCCCAATAGCAATTAGATCTCCACATCAACCTTCATTCTTAAACAATACATCATAACCATTCTCATACATCTATCCAACACTCAATAGATTGTGATTCAATCCTTTCACATAGTAAACATTGTCGGTATTATTTTTTCCATCAAATTTAATAAACCCTATGCCAACTATGTAAGCTGCCTTGTCATTGCCAAATCTAGTTACACCATCATAATTTTTCAATGATACAAACTTACTTTTGTCTCCATTCATATGTTGTGAACAAACATTATCAATTAGCCATTCATTCTTGCTCCTAACATATAATGCAGTTTCAACATTATTACCAGCCTCAACACAAATATTAGTTACATCTATCTTAGTTTTCTTATCTTCCTCAACATAAAATAAACAATTCACTAATTCAAATTCATCATCTGAAATAATACTAGCATCTTCATTCACATAGTAAGCCTTTTTATTGAATTTCTTGAACTTCTATCTAGGACCCTTTTCGGGACATCTAGTAGCTAAATAACCAATTTTACCAAACCTAAAACATTTTAGGAGTAAAATACGTTTAAACTTGTCGGTACCTTTCCTCAACCTTCTAGTAATGTTTGCCTCAAGCTCTTCATCATCATCATCGTCATTTGATTTGGTCGCTTTGAATGTTGTCTAAGATCTATTCTTATCTCTTGCAAACTTTCTAAGCTCAAATGCGGTCAAGGTGCCAAATATCTGCTCTTTGGTAAACATTTTTGGATCATACACTTCCTCAATTGCTGAAATCCTATCACTGTAACTGTCTGATAATGTCATCAAAATTTTCTCCATAAAGTCCTCATTGGTGATAGTGCCTCCTCAATTCTTGACCTCATTAATTGCATTCTCAACTCTTCGAAAGTAGCTCTTGATATCTTCACCATCTTCCATCCTTAGATTCTTATAATGTCTCTTTGTTGTCAACTTTTTAGATAATTTTAATCTATCATTTCCTTCATAGATCTCTTTCAACTTCTCCCATACCTTGTATGCTATCTTAAGTGAAATCACTTTAGCCAATTTAGTTTTTGACAAAGAACTGATAATAGCATACCTTGCTCTTTCATTCTCCACATACTCTTCAATCTCATCCGCAATAGTCAAACCATTTTGGGGTTCCTCATACTTAGTTTCCACATGCTTCCATATCTTGTAACCAACCGATACCAGGTATCCTTTCATCTAATCTTTCCATGAATTGTAATATGATACATCGAACATAGGGATAGTCAATTTGTGCACCATCAGATCTGCCTCAAGCAGTTAAGCTCACTAACGAGGACCCGAACTCTGATATTAATTGTTGAACATGTCAAATAATTGAGGGGGGTTAATCAAGTATTCTCACACAAACAATTAAAAATTTTCCTCTGTCAATAAATACTTAAATAGTAATTATGCAAGCTTAAGATTTGTTAGTTAAGTACATCAAACATCCACAGTAAAGATATGCATGAATAACACAAGAACACCAAATTTATACATGGAAAACCCAACTGGGAAAAACCACAAAGAAGCTAATTCTCATGAATATGAAAAACACCTGTTAGGGTGACACCGAAAGATGGTTTGTACAAAGGCCCATTGCCAAGATACGAAAAGGGTTCAATACTGATACACGAAAGCTCACTACTGATAGATGAAGGTTCACTGTCGATACACAAAAGATATATGTAGATATATAATCCACCTCTAAGATATTCAGACTATTATGCAAGAACATGCCTCTCTTTTCACTTGAATTCGTAGTCACTTCATATGTGTGTATACTTTTTATATGATGTTACCTGATAATACTTTATATACACCACATCGAGATCCAACAGGTCGGCCACAATATTTGAAATAGGTCACACCATACCATTCCTATGGTGGAATGAAATGAATGAGGACCGCCTCGACCAAAATAACACGCCATGATCCAGACCAAAACACTCTCTCCAAAGTACTTGGTTCCAACAGAAATATGAAGTACGTTACATCACAAAGCTGGGACTAAAAACACATCTAGATAGGATCAAACTAAACCTGCCATGAGCATGCTACACGAACCATCGGTGAAAGCACCAACCAAAACACAGACTCACAATAACCAATAACCAATAAGCCAACCTTTCGATACAAAAATTGATGCATCCATAGAGGATATGTTGACATTGTTAGATTTTTAGGTGACTCTACAACACCCCCAGGATCAAATGAAAGACCAAGATAACTTCCACAAGAGATTGGCAAGATAATTGCATTAAGATGCAAGAATGATATTATTGATAATGAACATTCATTCATTGATTACTTGATTGAATAAAATGTACATAATAGGCCTCTTTATATAGGAAAGGCGATAAGAGACAATGACAAGGATAAGATAAGCTACCACCTATGCAAGGTGTAATCACATGTCCACCAAATGTGGATCATCGTCCATTATGCAATAAAGTATGTGCCATATGATGAAGATTTTAATGTGATATGTGCATTAAAGGTGAATCTCACACCTAAAGTGGAATTTCTCCTACACTATGTGCTTAATTAAGGTGCAAAGTACTAGGTATCTCAATGATTAACTACAATGCAATGCATTATCCTAAGTAAGATTAAGTAAAGTGTAATTAGGAATATTTAATTACACCAACAAACATCAATGACAACCATTAATGACAACACTACACCAACCTCACATTCTAACAAAATGTACAACCAAACATAGGATATGTTGACATCAATGATAATGATTAGTGAAACTAACAATAATAGAATCAACATAACATTCTAAAAATCTCCCCCTTTGTCATTGATGACAACATTCATCAATAACAAAGAAAAAAACTCAATATCAAATAATGTCATTAAAGAAAAATATTTGCTTTGTTCTTCTCCCCCTTTGACAACAATGAAAAAGGACAAAAAATCGCCCTTACAAACTCACTCTTCTCCCCCTAAGAGGAAGCCACCAAACATTGATAAAAAAAACATGTAATACCTTGGGCCAATGCACATCCTGGTGTAATTACTAAACACTAGGAAGGGGTAGAACCGACAACTTCTGCCCGAGATACTCAAAAGTATCCTTGCACAATGGTTTCATAAAGATATATATAATATGCTCCTTTGTAGGTACATATTCATTTCTAACCTCATTTTCCTTCACCTTCTCTTTTAAGAAATGATATTTGATGAATATCTATTTTCTTCTAGAATGCTACACTAGATTCTTGGAAATATTTATAACGTCGATATTATTACAAATAATTGAGATCGGTTGATCAAATATTATGCCAATATCCCTTTGAGTTTGTTTCACCCATAGTACCTAAGTACATCATGAGGATGCCAAAATGTATTCAAATTTAGCAATAGATAATGTTACATAATCCTAGTTCTTAGTTGACTATGCAACCAACCGGGAGCCAAGCAAATAAGCTCCACCACTAGTACTTCACCAGTTATCGACACATCTAGTCCAATCTGCATCAAAATATAAGATGTTAATGTGAAATATAAGCCTTTTGGATACCATAATCTAAAATCTTCTATACCCTTCAAATATCTAAAGATTCTCTTTACTGCCATCACATGTGCTTCTTTTGGTTCTTGTTGAAATTTGTTTGCTAAACAAACAACATAAATAATATATGTTCTACTAGCAATCAAATATAACAATCCTCTAATCATTAACCTGTACTTGCACCAAATTTTGGTGAATCATCTTCTTTTGTCAACTTGTATCCACTAACAATAGGTGTACATACCACTTTAGAGTTTTCCAATCCAAACTTCTTCAATAGTTGTCTGGTATACTTGGACTGAGAAATGAAAATTCGTTCAATGTTCTAATTTATTTTTAATCCAATGAAGAAATTCAACTCACCAATCATGAACATATCATATTCATTATGCATGTCATTAGCAAATTTCTCTCACAAATCATCTTTTCTTCCAAAACTTATGTCATCAACATAAACCACAACAATCAAGATCTAATTTTAATAAACTCTATAATCAGTGTAGTAACCAGTTCAACAATTTAAACTAATTATAATCACTGGTTGCAAACAAAACAATAAACTAATTATTGATGTACTAATCACTATTGTTGATCACGCTCATAAACATAAAATAGTAAAAGAAAACCAAAACATCACAACCATAAACACATGTGACACAATGATTTTGGTATCGTGGAAACCCTTGTAAAAGGGAAAAACCACGGTGGGGATGGTACCCACAATCTTCTCTACTGCAATGTGGAAAGTGCCATCTGAAAGACTTAGACAAACTCTTTATGAGAGTTATTCACCTTGTGAGAGATGCCTAGTACACTATGAGATGTACAATAAAAACCTTTGAAAGTATATCTCATGCGAGGATTAAAATCGCAATCTAGAGTTTCACCTTGTAAAAGGGTTTAGCAACTAAGACCTGTAAGAGTCTACCTAGTGAAAGGATTTAACTTGCTACAATTGTGAGAGAACAAGTAACTAATTTGTAGTAGCACTCATTGCCTGTAAGATCCTTTATGTCATGTAGCTTCTCACACTTCCATATTGTCTATGACTCAAACCTCTCCTTCCAATCTTTCCACAATCTTCTATACCGGTCGTTGATTGATCTTGCAATTGTTTTCCTTCACAAAACTGTCTAACCCACTGTATCCTTCTCAAAGATAATCTTTTACAAGATTCTTTACTATTTTTGCCGCTTAGAAAATACCATTGATTTTGCCTCTTAAGTGTTTAGCTCTCCTCTCACTCAATTCACCAATCTCGAGACAATAATACATTTTTCACTTAAAATTCAAACTTGCTTTTAAGTCATTTTACACTTTAAATTCAACTTCTTGTAGAATGTTCTAGATCATCGTTAACCTTAGATAAACTCATCCATTCAATTAAACCAATAGAATCTTGACAACTCAAATAACTTTCATAACAAACCTCACCTCAAAATCTATGCCGATTTGTCGTTTAGTGATCAAAGAAATAATGTTGCAATGTTTATTCCAAGATACTAATTAATCATTCAAATGCAAACAAGACATTAACATTTAAATATTCAATCGTGCAATTCATCTCTAACATGTTGTAATACATCATCTTGTAAAATCACTCCTCATGATACTTCGATCCTCATATTCATTCATCACTTTTCCATCATGTTGTTGTTCTTCCTGCTTAGCGGTTGTGTCACTTAGTTAGTTTTAGGTTGTTCAGATTAGATTCTTCATCATTGGTTATTGTCAATTGTGTCGGTAGATTGTTTAGTGTGTTTGACCATCAATGACAACATTTGATCAGACAAGTATCATTGTTTGTTATCTTTCCCAGTTAGTTGATCAATGCCAACAATCTCCCCATTTGGCATTGATGGAAAACCTTGTCAATTTAAAAAATGTACAGAACAATGGAAAAGAAAATGAAAATTACACAACACACTATTCAAAGTAACTCACAACAAAACTTCACCAAAAGATTTCCAATTTCATTAACTGATAGTACTCCACATACAATATTGTTTCATTCCATTGCTGCCCCTTTCATGATACTTGAAAAAATTCAAAAAAACATAACATATAAACAACATGTTCACATTTACATTTTTACCATATTGTTTTGTTCATCACATTCTCCCCCTTTTGTCATCAAGGACAAAGGTGTAAAGAAAAATTGCAGTCCACATTGCATTTAGTCAAACGACACTACAACTTGTCAAATATAGCTATGTAAGTTTTCTTTGCTGCACTCAAAGCAGTATCCCAAGTTGTCCTTAAATGTGCAAGTACAATATTCTGACCCATAAGATTACCTGACAAATCTTCTAATTAGGTTTATATTGGTGATTAATAATGACAAATCCTCAACATATGATTCTAATAAAGATCATTTTTTTCCAGCCTGTTTTCCTTTTCTAATGTTTACAATATACAACATCTATGCTCTAAACCTTTCAACATTTACCCTCTTTGGATGTAACCCATTATTCAGCTATGATCTCTCACTAGTGTACATTTGAGTATAATTCTAACTTGTGGCTAAGAGAAAATATCAAAAACATAGCATACATAGGAAACTCTAATCAGTTTTCACAAATTTTTCCTTTTTCAAATATTATAGAAAAACATCAAGTATAATTCTAACTCGTGGCTAAGAGAAAATATCAATAACACACACCATGAAAGTCTGATCAGTTGTCAGAAATTTTTCCTTTTTCAACTATTACAGAAAAACATTTAAGTATAATTCAAACTTGTGGCTAAGAGAAAATATTAAAAACATAACTTACACCATGGGCTCTGGATCTGTTTTCAGAATTTTTCCCATTTTCAAATATTATAGAAAAATTATAAATGATAGCCTAATGCATTAACAAAGAAAGCTGGCTCTTATTGAGCAAGCTTAAAGCATGGCATTCCAAGAAAGCTGCTCCTATCCACGAAAGCAAGAGAAGCTAACAACTTTAGAGCCAATGAACAGATCTTCAAGATCTTTGGAAGGTGATGCATGCAGTGGACAAACTAGGCAAGGTAGCTAATTACTTCCAAAAAATCAATGTCAACAGACATGCTTCAGGTTCTTCCATGATAAATATCTACGGAAGAAAAAGAAGTTCAATTTCCAAGGGTGTGGTTTCTTAGCATCTATTGGGGTATGATTTTATTCCTATCTCAATTGCAGAGATTCATCAAATTCACAGACATGGCCAAAACAACGGCTTATTCCAAACAAAGAAAAGAGCTTCTTGTCACTTCTTTAAATCCATTGGGGTATGATCTTATTCATATCTCAATTGCAGAGTTTCATCAAATTCACAGAGATGGACACAACCCACAATGGCTTATTCCAAACAAAGAAATGAGCTTCTTATCACTTCTTTAAATCTGTATTACCAAGCTGCAGCTATCATCATAGTTCCACGTCTTATTAGCCTTCTGTCGCAATGAGGATTTAACATTCTGAATATTATTGTAGTAGGAGTTTTAGATTATGCCCTTTCTTGCTTAGTTAATATAACCTAATCAACAAATGTGCTCCTTGCATATGCCTATGAAGGCACAAATCTTTCAATATCCTGGGAAAAGAAGTATGGGGTTTTTGGAAATTGAGGAAAGGCTTGAAATTCAATGATAACGAAGACTTAAATTGCTTGGCCAATAAACCAAAACATTAACATACTCAAAAGCTGTTGTTTATAAATATGTCGACGGACAGGAATGCATCCAATAAACAAGCACTGTGTCTAGCATATTGTAATAAACGAGCAGTACAGAAATTACTCATAAATATCATGACTTACTGACCTAACAAAGAGCTCGAGCAACTAAAGCTTCTACAACTGGACGTCATTAATCATTCAAAAGATGCACTTCATCAATAATCAAAAGTGTAACAAGAACTGATTGTGAAATATCACTGCTCTTACGTATGAACACATCTCATTTCTCAGGTATTGTCACAAATACAATCATATGCCAAAAAGCAGACATAAAATACATGATTTTGGGGAAACCAAATCATCCAAAATTGGACAGAGTCACATGCAATGAAAATCCAATATAAGATTTGCATCTTGTAATATTCATCCACATTCCTAGCATACAGAAGCAGAAAAATTGCTTCATACTTTAGATGAAGATAACAGCAAGTGATCCATCTGAAACTGAATCCACTCCATTATTAACTGCATTCGAGATTACTTAAAGAACAAGAAACCTCTAACGCCACTAGTTGCAGATGAGGAAATACTGGCAGAATATGAAAGGAAGAAAGAGCAAAAACCCTAGGCAAACCCTGTTTCTCCTGTGCTAGTGGGGGTCCAGGAAAGACAGTATTTGCATTTAGTCAAGAGAAAGGATAAGTCTCCGCCAATATAAGCCAGGACTACAAATATGAAGTCACCAAATACAGAGTTAAATGTCCTTCTCTGCATACATATGCCTACTCTGAATCTCCTAAGTCCTCGTCAGAAATAATGAGGAGGTCAATCTCAGAAAATTGTGCAAAAATAGAAGAATCATTTATAGAAGAAACCCTTAATAAGGGCAAGCATCTGACGAAATTTCAATATCCTTTATACAGTTCTTGATGCATATTGGGTACCATGTTTCAAAGCTGCCATTTTGGCACAGGTTGAAGAATGATGTATAAAACAAAGCCTTATGCCAAGATGGCAACTTAGAAAGAAGGTATGGAGTTCCATCATAGCATAAAAGGAGCAAAACATGATTGATATCAACAACCAAGATTTGAACTAGGTTCCAATTTGCATAAATTGGATCCCTGGGCCTCAGCGGATTCAAGCCAACTACCTTTTGAACACAGATAAATGGCAACACAAAACCTCTTGTTCTTTATTGCCCTTGGTTAATGATACACAAGCCTATAAAAATTTCCAAATGGAGCACAAACAAAAAAAGCAGTAAGTTTGCAAGATGGAAGAAAATTCTGCTTTAGCAATTCCATGGATCACTGCCAATAAGCAATGAAGCATACCATCCACCTCATGGAAATGATTTAATTAAAACAAAACAATGTGATATGCACTCAAAGAAAGCAGGTTGGTGATATTATTGTGCAAATTGCCAGTCACATTTTGGCATTTAAGGGAGTATGTTGGAAGCAAATCTAACCTGCAAAGCAGTGACAGATTTGCATGAGCAGTGGAGCACATCGAAAAAATGAAAAGATTATCTTTGATCTCCCAAATCAACTACAGATGAAGATCGGAAAAGCATTCACATCCTAAGTTTTTCCCACAGAATATATAGATGAGAAAATACTAGCTGAAATCAATACAGCCCTGCAACAAGCACATGCCTCCATGCATGCCCACCAGGGAACCCTCAAAACAAACCCGTAGCTCATTACAAAGACTCATACATCCATAGTGCCCAAAACATTAGAAACCTATCAAAAAATTACCTCTGCTCATTTTTATCTGTCAGAAGATTTATTCCCCCAAAAAAGGAAAAAGCCCCTATATGAGGGGCAAATGAGAAAAAAGAAAGTCAATGAAAATTCTGTTTTAAAAATAAACGCACTGCACACCATAAGAAAATCCTTTTTCTCCTATACTGGTGCAGTTTCCAAGAAACACAATATTTGTCTTTTAGTCAAGCACAAATGATTTGATGCATATCGATACCATATTTCAATGTTGCCATTTTGGCATAGGATGAAGAATGATTTATAGAACAAATCCTTATGCCAAAATGGCAGCTTGGAAAGAGGCTATGGAATTCCATCAAAGCATAAAGGGAGCATAGAGAAAAGAGCACTTGGACAACTCACAATATTATATAAAGTTTTCACCATGTGGGTCTCACAAAGTCAAAAACTTCCAGGTTTGAATTAACACTGTGTAATGACAGAGATGTGACCATGTAGAAGGAAAACTATGTTCCTTTGAGAGTCAATTTCACAACATACATTTCGATATCTCCAAATAGTTAATTTGATGAGGATGTCTAATTAGAGGTGAAAAAAATGAAGTTCTTCACTAAAGGAATAGAAAGTGCAGAGAACAAAAGGTTTTCCATCTAAATCTGAGCATCTTGAATCGTTTTGGAAGATTATGAGTCATTTCCACTGACCTTGGGAGGCGACCAGTGGCGAAACACTCAGAAATGACATTTGAATATTAAAATGTCATGAAACTAGCACGGTGTGCAGATGTCCGCACAGCATGCTAGTGTCTAGACAAATCACACTCAAAAACGACGGGAGACAAGATATATGTGATCAACACAAAACTAACACAAAAAGGTAGCTGCTGAAAAGGTGTCCTGTGTATCCTGAGAGGGAAAAGGCTGATGCAAGAGCTGAAGTGAGCCTAATCAAAAGCTAAGGGAATGCACACTAAAGTGACTACAAAAGTGTATGTGAAATTGCACAGGGGTAAGCAATTTTTGACTCTACATACTAGAAATCAATTTATGAGTTACACTGTAGCTTATGTAATAGATCAACAAGTCAACAATATTAACATGCAAAAGCACAGACATAAATGCATCAATTCAAAAGTTACATTGTAACTTTTTAAAATGAAAGGTAGAAAACAAAATAATGTTTGTGCAGAATAAAAGCAGATGAACATGCAAACGAATAAGGATGCATTTTTCCAAAATAAAAAAATAATGGCAGAAGAGAATTTTAAAAACCCTCTAAAACCAATCATATGACACATTCCAAAACAGAGATGAGAAATGTTGGTGTAAATAAGATGTTTAACCTAACTAGTTCACTAGTAGGTCCTATTCACATGTTAAAATTACATAGGTCCTTGGAATCTTTCTAGAAATCTTCGTTGTCTTGATGAGATCTAAGCTTATCTTATTTCATTTACTCCTTGTTTCTTAGCTCATTTAATATTTGTCATGTTAGTTGTCTCATTGCATAGGATTAAGACACATGTCATGATCTTGTCTAATCTTGTCTCTCAACCTTACCTATATAAGCAAGGCATTATATGTATATTGTATGTCCATCAATCACTCTAATCCATTGTCCCATAATCGAGCAATATTTTTGCCCGTGCTGCTCTCTTGTGGAAGGCATCATTTGGTTTTGCAGGTGATCCTAGAGGATTGTGTCCATTATCTAACATGATATCAAAGCTTTGAATCTACAAGCCCCTTCTCAAATCTGGGAGATAATCAGGCTTGAGGTTTATTTAGGTGCACTTTGGTGTCAATTGGACCTCACCATTGAATTTTAGAGCATCTAAGAAAGTCACTTTTCCCTTCTGTTTCATCCAAATGAAACATACGAGGCCAGATCTGAGGGCCTCAAGTTGGGTCATGGTTACAAGATCCAGAAGGTAGCTGATATTTTGAAGCAAGTTAGGCCAAAACAGATCCTGCAATTGCGTCCAAAAGACCCAAAAACTCTACCATTAATTGTCACATCATTTAAAGAAGACTTTGGCCTTAGGCCCTCAGAAAATTTTCAGCTAGTCGCAATTAATTTTGTTTGTATGGTCGTACAACATCAATCAATGTCATTGGAGCAAGAAAACTCTACGAAATATATTCTCTGCATGGTCAACATATTCCCTCAAGTGGCAGACTTTACATCAATGCTGACATAAAAAGGTACAGCCTGCAATGCTTTAAAATCCAGATGTTTTATAATATTTTAAAATCGACCTTTGAATTTTTGGGGGGCCATGGTAATATTGACCAATCCCCCCCCAGCCCTGCAAGGCTTAACCCCAGCGAGTGGCATGCAAAGCTGCCGCTACCACTCCCTATCCACCACCACACAAGCAATGCCACAACCTTCAGGAGACATTATTTGTGTTGTCGGAGACCCATAGTCACATGCTAGGACCGACTACCTATGCCTAGGAGCTCATTTTGGACCCCCAAATGCCCTAATTGGCCCTTTTTTCTAAATGCCATAGCTATCCACCAAAGTATCCTTTTATCACAAACGAGATATCCATGAACCAAGTACTTCACAATGGTGGAGCCATTTTTAAATATATTGCTTTAGGTGAAATTAATTGTTCAATGAAGTCAGATCTTTATTTTTGGCTCTCAAATCATAACCTTTTGCCACGATCTCCAATTTTCATGATTCTTAAGTCGTTGAAAGGTATTGAGGAGCTCTATCAAGCCACTCGTGCACTCTTTCAAATTCAGCCCAGAGTACATTTTATTTAGTTTTTGCCATATTTGTATTTTGGAAGATTACTTGGACATGCTAGCACTTGGGGAAGTGTTGTTTTGAGCAAATCATTGGCACTAATAATATTTGGGGGTTTCTATTTTTTGTTGAGTTCTTTGTAATTTTTGGAGATCTTATCATTTGAGGAGTGACTCGTATAAAAGTTATTGCTGATCATATTGAGGGAGCAATCAACATGGGAACAAATTATGTCCTCATATCTCACCTAATGCCATCCAACTCTTGCTCGAGTGTGCATCCCATCCATAACCTAATGCTACATCCACATCTCAAGTTGCTCCTTCACCAGCAAAAACAATAATTGATCCTTCACTTGCAAAGACAATTGTTAATTCTTCACCTTCAATGATTCCTTGTGCAAAGCCATTGATTGAGGCTCACATCATTCCTCCTTAACAGGACCATTCATCTTCTATTGCTTACTTGTGGGATAATTACTTGTTGGGTACTTCAGACTTGTTTGTGGAGTCTCACATTTCACATTTGGGGGACAAATTTGAGGGGCTATCTCTCATCTTCAATGACATTCATGGCATAATTTTTGCCTCGTCATCTTTGTATTTGAATCTTGTTCAACATTAATTAGCACGTGATCCTAGTTTGTCACCTTCTCTTTTGATTGGGCAAGTCCCTCAATGATTGCGGCATATCGTTTACCAAGGGCATGGCAACAAATGTGCAGATTTTAGAGACAACATCAGTATACATCTTTATCCTACTTTGTACCAATTCCTGTTTGGATTGGAAAGCATTCCTACATTTGAACTTGGTCTTGTTTATGCCCAAAGCAAGACAAGTTGTCTGTACACATTGGATCATGTTTTGTTTTCAAGCATTCGCCATTTTTGGAGATCATACATTGCCGGGGGGTTACATTGTCTCTCCCTTTTCTTCCTATGGAGTGACAACTGATTGTATACTTGAGAAGAATCTCATCCATTGGGAGTCTTATGTTCTCCATGCATCACTTGTTCATGTTTGTTTGCATAATTTCTCTATTTTCGAGAGTAATTTTGTCCCACCAAGCATTCTCCTTTTCTCTGTTTGAGAGAGATTGCATTATATATGGGTACCTAACATAGCCTAGAAGTTGGGACCCGTGATCATCATCTTTGCATCATTTGCATGTCTCTTCGTCCCTAAGCTGCACTTAATGAGAGGTGAATAAGATATTTTACCTAACTACATCACTAGCATGTCCAATTCACATGTTTATTTTATTTAGGTCCTAAGAATCTTTCTAGAAGTCTTAGTTCTCTTGATGAGATCTTATCTTATTTACTTCTTGTGTCCTAGGCGATTTAATATTTGTCATGTTAGTTATCTCATTGCAAAGAATGCATAGAATTAAGACACCTCATGATCTTGTCTAATCATGTCTCTCAACCTTGCCAACAAAACATCATATATACAATGTATGTCGATCAATCAATATAAACCATTTTGCCCAAACAATAATTGCTCTTGTTGCTCTCTTGATGAATGCATCTTTTAATTTGCAGATGATCCTGGAAGATCAAGTCAACCTAGAAGATCAAGTCGGCCAGTGAGTTTAGAAGGAAATCTCAAATTTTCAAGATAAGTTATAACACATTTATAATCAGTTACTCTGATTGGGATTCAAAGATGAATATCCACATAATTAAAGGACGAAACTCTTAAAAACTTGTAATGACATGCAAAACTCCAATACATAATTACAGTTGTGGCATAGCTATTATCACAACCAAAATTCCATTTGCATGAAGAAATGATAAATTGTCTTTGAAGACATGTTTGTTCCCACATTAAAGAAGCACATGGTCCTCAAAATATTTTGTGGTGGTTGATTCCCTTGAACCCAAGTTGAAGAATGAATCTTGCAAACTTGGCATTTGTGTTCACATCCTACTTTCCTTCTAAAAGGATTTTTTGTGTGATTTTTGAAAGTGAAGAGACGCGTAATGTTATTCCCCAACATAAACCCTACAATATGTAGAATTCAATCTAGTATGGATTTAGATTATACAATCTCCGGATTTGAATATTGGTTTGAGGAGCACATTAAATTGGGGATTGTATCAGCACAACTATATCAATAGATGAGATGTTGAAAATATTTTTATTTATATTTACTAGAATTCAAATGGTAACCACTTATGTGATCTTGAAGAAAATAATCATTTTCACCTTGGTGGGTAAGTGGTGACAATCAATGGAAGTTGAGCTACAAAAATTCTTTTCTATCTTGCAAAAGCTACAATTGTTTAAAACTCAATTGCCCCAAGATAGTGCCTCCAAATATCATTAAAACACCAGGTGAAAAAAGACGAGTGAAAACCTAAGGCAACACATTCTCCACGAACCCTAGCACAAATATTAGGGCACCATCTACTCAAGCAATTGTTCTATTTTGAGACATTTGAAGATCCACACGATGAGGAAGATGGGGAGATTGATTTGGAGTTTGGACAACTATAGCAAAGTAGAAGAGGAAGATGTGGATGAAATCAGAGTCATAGATAGATGCTGCATCAATCAATAGGCATCTAAAGTTCTATAATTGGCTATGAAAAGAAGATAAGGAAAACAAACAAACAAAAAGGGAGAAGATAGCTCAAGAAAAGGAGCAATCAAACATCAAGGAGCATATGTTGAGATCTAGGAGAGAAATCTCATCCTGTAGAGAGCCATGAAGATCGTCATGTGGAATGAGAGAGACTTAGACACTCGTAAGCGCTAAATAGACATCATGGTGGTTGATATTATTATGTTGCATGTGACAAAACTTTGTTCCCAACATGCATCGACATTCTTCAAAAACTATTGAGGTTGATCAAGCCTTAGTGTGGAAGTTGTGAGATTGGTTGGAGCACTTGGCATTCTCTAAAACCCCCATGATGCATCAATTTATCTCCTTCTCTTTGCTCCAAATTAGATGCTATGCAAGGTAAGAAGTTCACATTCTAATCTCACTTTTCTGCTTTTCAAGATATATGGTCCTACAAAAACAGAGGATAAAGCCACTCTGGTTTGCAATTCATTTTATCATTCTACCATTACCAAAATGAAAACATCATTCGAAAGGAAGATTTCAATGTGATTTTGAGGTTGAATGAGAAAAGCAAGGGCCTCTCCTTTGAACCCCAATCTATAAAGGGTTTCCTTTTTAGCACTTCAAATTTAACACACACGGTCCCTAAAAATGGTATACACTTGAACAAATCGGAGGTCTAGATTTTCTAATATATTAGAAAGATTAGACAGATTCCTATACTCCTCTTGTTTGTTCAAATATGCCACTTTACTCGAATCTAATATTCAGCCCACGTCTAGCTCTAGCCACTTTTGGTTTAACTACAAATTTGGAAGGATCTTCATTATAAAGGGGGATATTTCATATTTGAAAAAATATGGAGGACAAGAGGACTTTGTGTATCAGATTCAAATTTGGTGGGAATCTACCATGGAATAAGAAGGCGCCAAAATGTTTAAATTTTTGAAGAAAATGAACTTCATCAAATGGAAGTTGAGAGAATGAAGCATCTCTTCCTTCAAGAATATTTCTAGAAAGGAAAAGGAGCGCATCAAGCAAGAATCAATGGAAGTAATAGCAAGGTCATTCCCCGATTAATGTTTCAAGCCAATTATTTGAGGGAAAAAGAATCCTTGGCGGAGCATGTTGAGATTTTGGCCAAGGATGAGATTTTCTAGAAATCCAAGGCTAGAGAGGGATGGCTCTCAAAGCAAGATCTAAACACCAAATTCTCTCATAACACTACAAAGATTAGAAGATTCCAAAACAAAATAGAATTTTTTTCTTCCCCAATCGCCATTTGCTAAAAGATAAAGAAGAAATTCAAGGGGATACAATTAGGTTTTTTTAAGGCCTACTTGCCCCCTCAATGCCGTGGATTCTAACCAAGGAAGAGATTTTATGGAAGTTGAAGGCTAGAGAGAGATAGCTCTCAAAGGGAGATCTAAACACCCAAACCCTTCATAGCACTGAAAAAGATAGAAGATCCCAAAACAAAATGAAATCTATATCTTCCCACAATGTTCATTTGCTAAAAGATACAGCATATTCAAGAGGAGACAGTCAAGTTTATTCAAGGCCTACTTGCTCCCTCAAATGTTGTGGATTCTATTGTAGGGGATTCTCTGTTTGACAACATCCCACAACTCATAACAAATACAACCAATGATTTGTTAATGGTTCCATTCACTAAAGAGGAAGTAAAGGTTGCAATATTTCAATTACATCCAGATAAGGCCAAAGATCCTCAAGGTTCCCTTGCCCTCTTTTTTCACAAATGTTGCCATTTCTTATGAAAGAAGGTTTGATTAATTGTGGAAGACTCCAAAAAAAGCAAAGAAGCTTCTTAAAGCTCTGAATACTACTCTCGTTGCTATCATCCCCAAGAAGGCGAATTATCAAACACTCGAAGACTACAGGCCAATCTTATTATGCAATACAATTTATAAGATTATCTCCAAAGCCATTGCTTTTAGACTTGATGCAATCCTCCCTCGAATTATCTTTGGCGAATAGAGTGGTTTTACTCCAAGCAGAGGCATTGTTGATGCCAATGGTATTATTATTCCAAAAAAAAATGATTCCATAGCCTACACATATCAAAAGAGTATGATGATAAAAGTAGATATTCCATAGTCTACAACAAAGCTCAATGGCAATTTTTTAAGTCAGTTTTTTAAAAAAACTTGGTTTTGGTCTGGAAAGGTTATAGTGGATTTTCCAATGTATCTCCTCTGTCAAATTCTTCATTTCATAAATAGCTATCCTCTTAGATTCTTTAAAAGTTCTAATGGCCTTCGACAAGTGGATCTCCTATCCTCTTTCGATCTAATAACACACCAACAATTCACTGATAATACCATTTTGTATGGGGCTGAAAACTTGGAAGTGGCCAAAGAAATGAAGACAGCACTTAATAATTATATTGATGCTTCTGACCAATTGATCAGTCATGATGAATCCAAAAAAACAAAAATCTTCCACACTAAGAAGTCAATGTAGAGAAAGGATTGTTGATTGTTTGGGCTTCAGCATAGACACCATCCCAAGCAAGTATTTAGGTGTCCCTCTATTCAAAGGATTCATTCTTTCTAACTTGTGGAAGAATACAATAGATATAAGTAGATACAAAACTGAGACTTGAACGAGACGTTCTTATCTCTAGTAGAACGAATCTTGATGACTAATGTTGTTTTTACTACAATCCCAATCTATCTTATGTCATGTTTACAACATACTAAAAGAGCCTTCTCTAGCCTTGATGGGATTCTTTAAAAAATTCTATAGGAAGGATTCAATGAGTTAAAACAAATACCTCTAGTGAAATGGGATATTGCTAGAATGAACAAGTCTTCTAGTGGAGTAGGTATAAAACCCTAACTTTATATACCTTTTCTCTAATTGGAAAACTAGTCTAGGGAATGCACACCTCCCCAAATGCTCTTTGGTGCAAAATATTCTAAAATCTATAATTGAATAATAATGACCCATGCAAAATTCTAATCGCAAATGCTCCAAATGGCTCACATATTTGGAAATTCATGATGGGACGCCACTCATTAATCACAAATCATCTTTCATGGGTCATCAATGATGGTGGATTGGCCAACTTCTATTTGGATTCTTGGAATAATATTTGCTCTTTTAGAGAAAATTGAAGATTTTTGGGAGTGCAAAGAAGTCGTCAAAGATATTTGAGGCAACGGTTGCAGACTATATATAAAAAAGGGAAGATGGGCAAAGTCTATACTGGGAATGGAAAGACTCCAATTGCACCCCTCTGTGCTATCAAGCCATCTATAAGATCAATAAGGAACTGAATAGGAGAAAATTTATCATAAATTCAATAAAGAATAAAATAATCTAAATCGGCTCCAAATCAAATTCCTACTCAATGAATTTCAAATATAAAATCCAAACAATGCCTCTAATTTTATCAAAAGGTCAAATGACTTATGCTAGAACAATTTGATTCTTTGGAAGCTTAGAGCCTTTGCATTGATTGCAATGTATAAGAGGGTTCTTATGAGTAAGCATCTTCACTCTATTGGTATAGTTGGCCCTTCTAGATTCCTAAAGTACAAAAGTGATGAGGAACCAATTGAGCATCTATTGCTAAGTTGTCATTTTGTGTCTCATTTTTTGGAACTGACTATGTGAAAAATTGGAATGGAGAAGTGCCCACCAATCAGATTTGTTCAAGGTCTTTTTTAGTTGGTCACACATCCACGATAGCACCCTATGGGCCGGTCTCAGGAATTTGATAGAGTAATACTTTGTAAATTGTTTGGAAGGTGGAATTTGTCACATGTGAATTGCTCAATGTCTATATTCCAGATTGGGGTGGCTTAATTTTTCCAAACTTGAATAGTAAAATACTGAAAAAAAAAGGTTTGATTAAAAAAGATAGCTCACACTTATATAAAAGAAAATGAGTAAAATCAAAAGAACAAACTAAAACTTAATTTCTACAAGGCCCCAAAAGGTAATCTCAAAATCTCACAATCAAGTTGCATCATCAAGAATGAGATGGGAATCCTCATCTAGGCCTTATCTAAGAAGCTTTAAAATGGTACAAACAATGAAGCAAAATTGAAAGCATCCTGTTCATGCGAGTTTTGTTCCACTACAACATGCAAAATCGAATACTTAGTATTCCAAGATGAAACACCAAATCTCCAACTCTCTCTTGAATAAAGATACTCATATGCTAAACAATGTATCTGGATTGTATGATCAAATGAGACAATCTCAAGGTTCCTTCCTATGGTGCCCCCAAAGGTAATCTCAAAATCTCACGATCAAGTTGCATCACCAAGAATGAGATGGGAATCCTCATCTAGGCCTTATCTAAGAAGCTTTAAAATGGCACAAACAATGAAGCAAAATTGAAAGCATCCTATTGATGCAAGTTTGTGGACTTTCACTCAGTAATAATGATGTAATATGTTGGTTATCACAAAGGGACTTGCGATATTCATTCAATGGATATCATCTCTTTCAACTTCTTCCAACCAAATGACTTGCAAGGAAAAGGGGGTTTAGAAAGCTAATCTACTCCTATAGAATGCAAGAAACTGTGGATGTCTTTGTGACTTTACTAGATTTAGTTTAGCCATCGACATCAACCAAGCTAGTGCAATCTCCTAAGGTAAATGTAAGATGTTCAAACTACCACCATTCCATTAACGCCATCCTTCGATGCATATCAATGTGCAAGCAATAATCAAAGTTAAGTTCATAAATATGTCATTCGACCATGCAAGGCAAATTTACAATCAGTAAGCCACTAGAGGTTTGGTCTAAGCGAGTTCATCAAAGATGCATCCAAAATATCTTCCATTCAACTAAACACAATTTCTAATCAACATGAGATGAAAATCTACTCTAAGTGAGGGAATGTAGAAACCATGCAATACTCCAAAGCAACACAAGTATGCACCATAAGACCAACAATTAATCAACAATTACTTTGATAGCATTATGGCAACAATTTCAACAAGTCTCCTCCTACCCTACTCTCTACTCTTATCTTGTATGTTACAAATGAGAAGGCCTTGGCCTTTTATAGTTGTTCAATTACAATGAAGGGCTATGATCGACTCAAGATCAAGGGCCAAGATTAATCCACTACAAACCCTAATTAGGGTTTCCACCACTATCATCCAATTACATGAAGGCACCACCTTGTGGGCCAATAAGAAAATTACAATGCTTTTGAAAGCCAATGAGAAAATAGATTAGGTAGGGGCACTAGATGCCTTCCACATGTACATTTGGCATAATATGATCAAATGTGCTTGAACACATGTACTTGGAGCCTTCTAATTGTTTGAAGATGAGCGGGCACCATCCGAACATCCTTACCTCATAGACTTGATCAATTCTTTGGTGATGAGAAAATCTCTTGATACTCAACATTATCAAGCCTCTAATTGTGATGGCATATTCCCAAATTGCTCCATCTTCTCAAATTTTCAACATCTTTTGAAAATCTTCTCATTGTCATCATTTTGAACTTGTGATGGTACTCCATGTGCTTGAATCTTGAAAGTGAACTTGGATTTCCAAAGGAAATTCAAGTTGGTGATGATTTTCTTTCACTTATAGGCTTGCAATTTTTTTTACTCCTTGAACTCCATCTTGATCTCGATCTTGAATCTTCTTATTTGCCCTCTTTGATAGATGGCTGGCCATTTACATATTCTTGCTTTAAGTCTTTGAGCCTGACCTTGCCACCATCTTTTGTTGTCCAAGCTTCTCCTTTTCAACAATTACCTTGCAAAACAAAAGAAATTTCATTAAGCTCACAAAATGACGAGTATAAATATTAAGGAAATCTGAAAGCTTACATGATATGAAATTGCATCTAGATCAATTTTTTCCTCTACTAAACCAACTTAATCAAGAATTCTCATCAAAATAAGGGGACAAATTGCACTTTGATCATGAATTTTCTTTGGTCCAAGGCCAGATTCTTCATCAGCAAATCACATAAAAGAGTTACCTTGCTGACTGATGTTTAAAATCTGGGCACCTAGTTCTTAATTGCAAAGTGAATTTTCCTTGAATTTCTGACTTATAGGCTCTGATTTTTCCTTGTTTTACCCAGATTTCTTCTTTTGCAATCTTCAAATTCTGATTTCGTGTAAAATCACAGATTTATCCTTCCAAAACCTTCTCAAAATCACCCTTCTACTTGAGAAAACCGTTGCCCTCTCATGATGAGTTTGATCTGCTTGGTATTATGACAAATGAAATGAATCCCTTCTCCTTATATAGTCACCTTAGGGTGAAAAGGTTGTACCTTTTGGTTGAGGCTGACCTGCTTATTAATAAATTTTAATTTGAAATTGTCAAATTATCATTCATAATGCTCATGTCAATTTGAATGAATCAGCCCCATATCGTTTTGAATCAAGTTGATCCCCTTTTATCACTGTCTGGTTTGATTTAAAAACCTCTCATACCTAGGCGGGATTATTGGAATGTTGAGATTATCAATCTCGACAATGGGCAAAATCCACCCATTGTCGAGACTAAAGATTTTTCTTGTCTCTTCACACCTTCAAATGCCTCATTCGATCTTCCTTTGGGGGCATCATCATGTTTAAAATTTACCTTAACATGCCATTTAGCATTGGCAAAGATTTGGAGTTTTCGAGATTATGAATCTCGAGAATCAAAGAATTCCACCTTAGGATATTGCATTGTCATCCGTGCTATTTGATTTGTGTTTAAAGGGAGGGGCAACATCACATCATTGTTTTCACATCCCAACTTATAACCAACTCAATATCATGGTGGAGATTTCAGATTGTCAAGCTTTTGTTTTGCATCCAAGAAAACTTCATCACAACATTATAGAGCCATGGCAGAAATCTTGAGATTTTGAGATTGGGAATCTCGAAATTGAAAGGATTCCGCCCAAGAATGGGAGTTTGCATTTTGAAACCTCAACAAATACTCATCACATCCCAAGGCTATGGCGGAATTTTGGAGATTTCGATATTAGGAATCCTGACAATGGGCAGATTCTGCCCAATGTCGGGATTAATCTTGATTTTCCCATGAGTTTCAAACTGCCATTCTTGCCCTTTTAAACCAATTTAATGGTTGATTATTATATTTTTGGCAGTGATCTGCATTTATGGCAGATTAAAGCCTATTTTCAATCCATTCCTTGCTCAAAAATTTGATCCTTTTTTCCCTCAAACCTTCATCAACGTGCCTTGAATCTTCATTTTTCATCCTTTTGATCAACTTAGAGTTGAGAATTTTCATTGAAATGTCTTCATGCTTGGGACGGGATTTTGGAGTTGTCAAGATTATCCAGGGGCAGAAATATGGAGATTTCGAGATTTCCCCTTGGCAGAAATACTGAGATGTCGAGATTTCCGCCTTTTGGCATGTTCCATTTTTTTGTCAATTCAAGTTCAAATTCAAGTTTCAAGATGGTTTTCAAGGCTCACTCTCCATGATTTTCAATCTGATTTGCATTATCAGTTGGCTGAAAGTTCATCAACATATGATTTCAATCCATTTTCATCCTTACCTTTCATCGTTTACCTCCAAGATTTCAGTCGATTTCATCTTTTCACCTCCAATTCTATCATTCCTCATCAACTTGGCATTCAAATCTCACATTGGGCTATCTCCAAAAGGCAAAAATTTTGAAATCTCAGGATTTTCAAGGGGTGAAAATATTGAAATCTCAAGATTTCCCGTCTACTTTGAATGTTGAAACTTTCAATTTCCCTCTTCCATACTTGGTTTTACCCATCAACTCTCAAGCCTTGTCCATAATCTTCAAATTGCACAACCTCTCCCTCATTCATTTTGTTAGATTTCTGTCATTGATGTCTCCGGGTCTTCAAGGACGTATAACATCATCAGTCTCTGCTGGCACTCTCTTTCTTGGCGCTTGTCGCAGTTTGATTGTTAAATTTTTGTCCTTGACTTTGCTCTTTCGTATGACATGTGTATAGCATTTGGCTGGGCATCTTCTCTCTAGCCTTTTGTGTCAAATGTGTTATTCTTAGCATGTGGATCTGGAATGTTTTTTCTTCGATGTTAAACTGTGACATACGCTGTATCTTTTCTCTATGCTGGCTGGGAGTTACATTATGTAACGGCTCTGTCATGATTAATTCACAGCAGGGAATTCGATTATGAGTTTGGAGGATATGAAGAGGTGTCTGCGTTGCGCAGGAAAAGAATCGTGAGCAGGACCTTGCATGTGGGCTGTTTCATATCTTTTTGTGTACACATGGTCGTGTGGTATCAGTCAAACTGGTGCGATATCCTCTGTGGACAAATGGCTGGGTGTCACGTGCATGGGCAGTGCGTGTTTACAGCAAGTATGTTTCTGGAACATACTTGACAGTCTTTGCCAGGACTTATTAAAAAACATTTTCTGGTATTACACATAATGCAGGACACATGGCGGGCTGTTGAGAGTTTTGGTGTATGAGTTTGTTTTTAGTCAAAATTGTGCGTTCATCCTTGCAAAGTGAGGAAATCGAAGGCAGTTGTGCGGTTACAGAATACACAGGAGAGAAGATAAGGAGATTGAGGGCTGTAAGTAACAGTCGCACAACAGAGATATGAACACGTTGCTGGGAGTTACAAAGGAGCGCAAGAAGTTGTTTTTGGATCAACTGAGACACGTTATGCATGGTATTGAGAACGTTATGCACGGTATGGAATAAAAAATACGCAGATGGTAGACCCACCATGTAATGGTGTTGAAAACGTTTTCTTGGGTGTTGCTGTTTTAAAAAATATGATGTTGTGTGCGTACTTTTTGGTATGAAGGCTCCTAATCGTTATGTAGCCAAGCTCTCTGTGTGCTTGAAGGTTGCTCCAAAAACAAGATCATTCTGCAGAAGCAAAAAATAAAATAAAAAGCAATGTGTGTGGTGGCAAGAAAAGCGCGAAGGTTTGAAAGCATCAATCATGATGCTATCTACAGATTAGAAAACACGGCAGTGTTAAAAAGGAAATAGAGACTGTGAATGCGTGCATGAAGAGGCTATCTGGGTTGACGTTTTAAAAAAATCATTTGGTATGGAAGATTGAGTGAAGGAAGGCTGCATAAAATTTTGAGCATCCAAAAACACTCTATGTTTTTGACTGGCATCAGGGAAGAAACCAGACTGAAAACGGATTCTATCTCCATTATAAGTGATCTCAGAATTCTATTTCTTGTTGAAAATAATCTACTTGGATTAGAATGTCTTTTCTTTTTCTGTAAAGACTCAGAGCTTATTCGGGTTTGTTTTGTATTTCACAAATCTCCTACAGCAAAAGGTTGTTGCCTTTTTAGGACAGGTTGGAGCCCGTTCTGTAGCAAGACTGAGAAGAGTTGTAGCTCTTGGATGTAAAGGGTTGTTGCCCGTTTCAGATTAGTAGTGTCGTGGTTTTTACCCATCTGGGGTTTTCCACGAGAGAAAAATCCGTGTCTTGCCTCTTCAACTTGTGATTGCATTCTCTGATGTTGATTTTTGTTTAAGTTTCTTTAAAATTGATTCACCCCCTCCCCCTCTCAGTATTTTTTCAGTTTTTCACATTTGTCTCTAACCACAATTCCCATGCTCATCACCCTTAATGGTGTTTCTGATTTTTTTCTCAATCTCTTTTTCTCCTTCACACTTCCAAGGCTCAATTCCCTAAATGGATCATGCCGCCCAAAGTTGCTCAAACTCGTCTCTCAGATTGTGAGACTTGAAAATTGTTACCACCTAAGACCACTACTACTGCTAAAGCAAAAAGAGGGGGTCCCCATTTGCAATGGGGTGATGGGGTGAAAATCTCACAACACATCCTAGGAAGGACTGAGATTATGCGAAGAAAAGAACTTAAAGGTGATAAACATTGAAGGAAGCTCAATAAGATGTATCAAATGCTTTTAAAAAGAAAAAATATTGAATTGGAATTATAGAACTGGGTGGATATGACTTGATTTCTCCTAAACACACTAGAGGAGTATGCTTTATCACACATTTTAAGAGAATCTAACCATGTTGTGGACTTTTTGGCTAACCAAGGTGTTGACAAACTAGTGAACTTAAAGTTTCCTACAATTCTACGATGGTCAAGCCTCAACATTATTTTAGAGGCAGATACGTGTCTCCTCTCAGAATGGGATGATTTGAAATCATTTGCAAAGATTTTTTCTCACAAGATTTGTTGATGTGTCCCCCACTTTCTTCTTTCTTAGGCCCTATTTTGGAAATGTATTCCCATATTAACTCTAACAAAGATATTTCTGCTCAAAATGGCTCAACAAATTTGTATCAGATGTGATTGCAAGTGTTCTCTTAAGGATTCAAAGGCATAGATACGAAGATCGTTCAACACTAAGGACACAAGGCTGGTGAATGCTATAAAACAAACGATTTGACCCAGCATGTTCATCTGTGTCCAAATCCTTGGCAATCATTTATTCTTATGTAAAGTAACTTGTTAGTATTTTCAGATTATAGCAAGGAATATACAATCTATAGAGGTCTTTCAACTACTAAGACACAGGATATAATAAATAATCACAAAGAAGGAGAGATAGTACTTGGATAGTATCTCTGAAATCAGACTTAGGAGACTTAAAAACTGAGCCTTCAACTCCCTCTAGATGTGACCCGAGTTAGCCCACCTAGAGCTTCTTTTGACTCAGATCCGAGATGTCATTAATCAGCACTATGAGACAGATTTGTCCTTCAATGTTGACTTGATGAAGTATGGAATTCTTGCCCACAATCAGCCCCAGCTCTGTTATCACGCCCAGCCCTTGCTATGTGTCACATTCAATCTTTATAGTAACTTGAATGTGTATCAAAACAAACCCTTAATATGTTGATCGATCTTGATCATGCATCTGATCCAATTCCAAGTGCCAGGTCTGCCATAGTTCGCTGATGTATAGATCTGCACCAGATCTGCCCTAGATCTGCCCTAGATCTGCCCTAGATCTGCCCTAGATCTGCACCTCATCAATAGACAAATCGCCCAAATTTCAAGCCTTATTTGCATGTATAGATTGCACTATAAGGGCAGAACTAATTCACCATTAGTGCGGATGATTATTGTCATCCATGCTGGTGTAGAACGACCATAAATGCTGGTTTAATTCGCTCCATAATGCTGAACTAAATCGCTCATTAACTCGCTCCAAGCATTGATGAAGAGGACATTCACATGTTATGTTTTTGATATGTTTGTCCTTCATCAAAAACTCCAATATATATGAGCATCATTAAATAAACTCTTCCACCTCAAGGTGGCCGACTTGGGCCCTCCCAAGTAATTTATTTTATTTATAATAAAAATAATAAATGCCTTATTATTTATTATTATAAAATCGCACTTCCACATATATATTAATTAACCAAAGGTGTGATAATAAAAATATATATCCATAATTTATTATTATCAACTTACTTGTCCTAATTGATCTTAGCCGAAAAGGCCATAATATTAACAATACTAGGGAAGAAATGTTGGGGTAAGCCCTTTGTCCATGCTTTCATGAAAATTGATCTGAGTGATTAGCCTTACTTTACCATCTTTTCTTTCAACAAGAGATCAAATGTTGGCTTGTTGGTCGAAGCGCTTGATGCTTACTCAATCATGTCAAACTTGGATGTCACTGAAGGCAACTTGAGGCTATATGTTTATTCAAAGAAGGCCTCAATTGAAATAACATGGAGGTCTTCAACTTCTACGTTGGCTATCATGCTAAAATTATTTTCCCCCAACAAGTGAAATAGACATCCAAGGTGTCTATGGATTTTTGCTTCCTAATGCATTATGGGAAGCCAAATACTCATCATATATGATCCATGCTCATTCTTAAAGTTTATACACTATGATTTTAATAAATATGAGAGTTGTCCCCTTGCGCTTATCAAAAAAAGAATATAAATATTATTAATTTATAAATATTTACAATTAGCAACTCCTTGCAACACCAAATCAGATTTTATCAAGAAATTGTAGCCAATATCAACAAAAAGTAAATTCTTATCACCAATAGCCAATGCATTTCTTCATGTAGCTTTGATAACAACTATCACCAATAGAAACCCACCTCAATTAAAATAACATGGAGGTCTTCAACTTCTACATTGGCCACCATCCTTAAATTATTTTCCCCCAACAAGTACAACAGACCTCTGTCTATGGGTCTTTGCTTCCTAATGCAGTATGGGAAGCCAGATAATCGTGATGCATGATGAATGCTAATAAGCCAGATAATCGTGATGCATGATGAATGCTAATTCTGAAGTATATGTATTTTATGATATTAATATTTATGAGAGTTGTCCCATTGCACTTATAAAAAAAATAGAATATAAATTTATATAATTATTAATACATAAATATTTACGGTTAGCAGCTCCTTGCAACATCGAATCAGATTTTATCAAGAAATTGTAGCCAATATCAACAAAAAGTAAATTCTTATCACCAACGGCCAATGCATTTCTTCATGTAGCTTTGATAACAACTATAAATTATTGCCAACAAAGAAAGAAAAAGCGTACAAAAATTAGGGTATGAAAGTTTATTGCAAAGAAAAATAGGTCAAAAGCATTTAAATTTTCCTCCAAAAACTAGCAATTTTTTGTCAGGTACACTAGGTACTCTTCGAAACTTGGTTCAGTTGAACATGACTTTGTGCCTGTTTGTCAAAGCAAATTATGTAGACAGAAACCAAAACCTTGGCTGACTTTGCAATCAAACCTCGCCTACATCTGAACCAAGCACAACTTGTACCCAAATATAGGGGATTTTTGTGAAGAATTTGTAACATAATATTATTGCACATACCAGTCATTCTACCATCATATATCTCATGGACAAACATGTCTTAAATGGTAGGATAATTTTTTGGTTGATTTTATTGCAAGAGTTCTATATAACTAAACTTGATAAGCCTGGTTTAAAGAATTTTGTTACAATTTTTTTGACTGGGATACAATCAAAGGAATTAGGAGCACTTGTAGATGATATTTTTCCAAATGAACACTTATCCACACTTTCTAAAAAAAATGGAGTGTATTCATATTGCTAGTTTTTTTATTGTTGCAAGGACTCTCCCATAACACCTCTCTCAGAGGTAGCGAAGGAGGTTGATCCAGCATAGCAGACCATTCTCAAGGATAAGAGGATATATTTTCTACAAAAGAGCAGTCAATCTCATGTGAAGATGTGTTTGTGAAGATGGAGTTTTTTACATCCTTCCAAAATGCCATGATAAGCCATGAGAAGGCACTTTACAGCCAAGCAAACAACAAATAAGGTTTCTCAAGAAGGCTATTATTGGTAATCTTTGCACAAGGATACCAAGACCTTTTTTCAACATTGCAATCATTATCAATGTATAGGAAAACCCATGTGTTTAGATGAGTGCCATTGCAACCATGATTAGTCATAAAAAAACTTGACATGTAGAGACTTGACTTTGTGGTATCAATTAATCGTCCGAATAAAAAGCACATTCCTTTTTATTCTGACACCACAAATTGGTGAAAATGAAGGCTATTAAGTGTGCACAACATGAGAACGTGGCATATTTCTTGTTACTAGGAAATTTTTAATGATTGGTGTACAAGAAGCCTTAGTTCACTCCAAATTTTATCATATCTTGAGTTCAGCAGCATGAGATTTGGCACAAAAAGTGTATACCTTACCACTCACAATCAACAAACAAGTGGAAGTCACAAACAAAGAGTTGAAAAACATATTGACCAAGACAGTTGTCTCATCAAAAAGACCAAAAACATCTGTTATCAAAAGCAAATGTAAGCATAGAAAACAGCTTATAAGACAACTACAAGATTTATGCTCTATGAGCTTGTGTATGGTAAGAATTTTGTTCTTCCTCCTCAACTATTCATTTCTGGCTCCGCACTGACCTTCAATTTATGTTGTGTATGTATATATATGTATGTATGTGCATGTTTATATATGAACATATACATACATATATTTAATATGTATGTGTATGTATGTATACATAAAATATAATATGGCCTTTTGTCAGTTTCAAAATCCTTTGACTGCATGATGCAATATCATTAAAGTTTGAAGCCACTATGGCATATTGCAGCCTGAAATAGAAACTTCTCTCTTCTTGTTCTTCTCATTGTAGTATCGTGTCTGATGTATCACCAAACCAACAATATTTTGATCTTTTACTCATTGTAATTGTTGAGATCACCTAACCAACAAAATCTCATAGGTAACCTGGGAGTCGAAGGTGTGCAGCCTTTTCTGGTCTCAGTCAACAAGCTTTGCCTCCTGTTAAATACCCACACTATGCTTCTCAATCTGGGTTCGGAGGCTCTGAGCTTCTCTCCACAAGTTCCAACTATGACTTGAAGATTGTAGGGATGTTTAGTGATGGTGGTGGTACAAGATCACTCAGAGAAGGAAACAATGCACCTTGACCCAAATTTTTGTGATGTATGGTGCTGTTCATTTCACCACCTCCTCATATTATGTAATTAATTACTCGTTGATCAATATTGATCAGAACAAACAGAAACTATCTCAACATGGTTTGGACGACCTTCATTGAGAAAGCCAATCAATTCACACTAAGGGTTGAGAAAAAGTTGGCCAGAAAGGCAGAACGGACGCCAAGCAACAAAAACCAGAGGGAACTAGAGAGGGGGGCACAACATACTGAGAAGAGACCATATACAGAGCAAACTAGGAGTCCTTTCCAGAAGGGAGAACAAAGGCCCGGGAAGGATTCATACCAAAACCGGTGGGAAAAGGACTATCACCGGGATAATGAATAATGGACGAACAAAAGGAGATGTGATTGAGGATGCGGAGAGGTTGGACATTGTGCCTTGAGTGTTGTCAAGGAAGTGCCAGGAAGCCAAGACATCCCAAAACCAGAAATGCCTATGCTGCAAAAGAAAGGGATAGATCATCCGGGTCCGTGGGACATCAAAAAAAGGGTGAATCATTGGGCATGAGGTGAGCCCTGTTGCAAAGGGAAGCCAAAGATGAACCAGCACAAAGGAGCATGTTCCTAACCAAGTGCAAGTCAGGAGGCAAGGGTTTTAAGGATATCATCAACAACAGCAACACAAACAATTTGGTCTCCAAGGAGATGGTGCGGAAGTTGAACTTGAAGAGGATTAAACACCCAGACCCTTACCAAATTGCCTAGAAACAAGATGACCACAAAATTTTGGTAAGTGAACAAATGCCTTACAAATTTTCACATTGGTTTGTATCAGGATGAAGTATTGTGCAGTATCATGCTGATGGATGTTGTTGGGAAGGCCTTGGTGCTGCTAGGAAGGCCTTGGTAGTACAATAGGAGGGTAAGACATGATGGAAGGAAGAATACTTAAACTATAACCAAGGATGGGAAGAAGCATTACAGATTCCCTTGGGGAAGACTAGAAGCAATGACAGAAACAATGAGAAGAGACTGGAAGGAGTTCAAGTGGACATCCGGAGCACAAAGAAGCTTTGAGTTTTTGAAACGGAGATTGATGGAGCAATCGATACTAACCTTACTGAATTTCATCAAAGTTTTCCAAATAGATTGTGATGCTAGTGGTAGGTGCAAATGGGGTGGTCCTATACCAAGAGGGGAGACTAATTGCTTATTTCAATGAGAAGTTGAATGAAGCCAAAAGAAAGTACTCAGTATATGATCCAAAGTTCTAGGCCATAATTCAAGCACTAAAGAAATGGAGACACTATATGCTGCCAAAAGAATCTGTATTGTACATTGATCACCAAGCACTCCAATATTTGAATAATCAAGGCAAGTTGAATCAAAGGCACGTGCGATGGGTAGAAATCACGTAGAGTTACACTTTTGTCCTCCAACACCAGAGCGGAAAATCAAACCAAGTTGCAAATGCACCAAGCAAAAGAAGACACCTAATGATGCAGATGAGAATAATTGTAATGGGGTTTGACGAGTTCAAACACTTGTATAAAGATGATCCGGAATTTGTGGAGGCATGGAAGGCAAGTAGAGAACCAATAGGGGCACACAGAAGTAAGTGGTTGAACTATTTCATCCCAAATGGCATGTTGTTCAAAGGAAATCAGTTGTTTATTCCCAAGAGTTTAATGAGGGAGAATTTGATCAAGGACAAACATTTGGGAGGGCTGGCTGGTCATTTTCGTATTAAAAAGATAGTGTCCCTGGTAAATGGAAGGTTTCTTCTAGCTGCAACGCTAGAATCTACAAGGATGTTTGGAAGTATGTTCAAGAATGCAAGATCTATCAAGTAGCTAAGGGAGTTGGCCAAAATACCAGATTGCAACAACCTCATCCGATTCCAAAAAGACCTTGGGAGGATGTCAACATGGACTTTGTGTTGAGATTACCAAGGACTCAAAGGGGACATGACTCCATATTTGTGGTGGTGGATGGATTCTCTAAGATAGCGCACTTATGTCCAAAAGTATGTTCAAGAATGCAACATCTATCAAGTAGCTAAGGGAGTTAGCCAAAATACCAGATTGCAACAACCTCATCCGATTCCAAAAAGACCTTGGGAGGATGTCAACATGGACTTTGTTTTGGGATTACCAAGGACTCAAAGGGGACATGACTTCATATTTGTGGTGGTGGATGGATTATCTAAGATAGCGCACTTCATCCCTTGAAGAAGACTTATGATGCAGTACATATTGCCGACTTATTCTTCCAAGAAGTAATGAGGTTGCACAGAGTACCGAAGAGCATTGTTTCAGACCAGGATACCAAGTTTACCGGATTCTTTTGAAGGACACTCTAGAAGATGCGGATAGACCTAACATTCAGTTCAACATTTCACCTGCAAATCGATGGGCAAATTGAGGCAATAAATAGAAGTTTGGGAAACTTGTTTCAATGCTTGGTGGGAGATAAAACAGGTAATTGGTTTGCATTCAATAACTCAGCAAACCGAAGCACCAAAAGGACACAATTTGAAATTGTTACCACAATACACCTAGAGAAGTCACCAAACTACAAGACAATAGCCCACAAGATAAGAAGAGTGTGGAGGCAGAGGAGTTTGTAGAGCATATGCAGATTAGGGAGGTCAAACAACACCTAGAGATCATGAATACCAATACAAAGAACAAGTGGAACCAAGTGAAGGCAGAAGGAATTTGAAGTTGGCAATGAGGTCATCGTGTATCTCTAGAAGGAGAGATTTCTAACAAGCACATACAATAAGCTGAAGATAAAGAAGTTTGGGCCTTGCCAAATCATTCAAAAATTTGATTCTAGAAATGTCTACAAAGTAGGGTTACCAGAGGTGTTTTCATTTCACCGATCTTCAACATTGCATATCTCTATCAATTTCAAGGAACAAAGGAGGATGGCATAGAAGCATTACAGCAGCAGAAACTACCACAAATACCACCAGAACAGATTGAGCATATCTTGGATAGCCAAACCAAATGCAGCACCCAGACCAAGGAGTACAAGGAGTACTTGGCCAAGTCGAAGAACAAACCAGTGGATGATGAAACTTCGGTCTCAGAGAACAAAATAAAACAGTTTGGGGCACAGCTGGCAACATGCAAGGTTCACTTTTCATATAACCTTGGGGGTCTGATGCAAGAATATCCCAAGAAAAACTCAGACCAAACTTAATACCAAAAGAATTTGAAACCTTTCAGAGCCTTGTAGAGCTAATGGAGCTTGTCACAAGATGGCCATGGGGCCGAGCAACATCCACAAGGGTCTGCGCCTATCCACACCAAGATTTATACCCTCATCAACTACCCACATCTTGTACACACGCTATGTCATTTATGGACCTAAGAGGCTGACATGGATCACTTCAAATGATGGGGATCTGATATTTAAACACATCAAGAGGCATAAGAGATTATTAGTGGTAGTTAGGAGTGTTAGAGTAATAAAGTGTTTGCTTATTAATTGAATCATATTGATTTAATTATTAAGTCACTTATTACCTCTTTCGACTTAAGCTAAACTTTAGGCATATAATAATTAATTGCTTTATTAATTATTATTATGCAACCTGGGGTTTTACCTTTTTAGGTTTTCTGATCTCCTTTTATAAGGATTGATCTCATAACACTTTGTAACCTTTTTCTGACATTTCATTATTGATTGCAACTTTTGTTTTTGCACATCAAGGATTTCTCCTCTCTCGTGGATCCATACATTCAGGTCTCCATAGCTGTTTGCTTCTCTCTTTCTGTGACAGGTGTTTGCGTGCAAGTGTTTTTGGGAGCTGTGGGTTGTTTTTCATCAACTCCAATAAGGAGTATTTAGGGGAGCAGTAGTTAGGGGAAAGTAGATTTGGAAGACTTATGTTCAGTAGTTCATTGTAATAAGCTTGCATGGGGGGGCAATGGGCCAAATGTGAGGGGCATGTAAAGGCCTACGGGCATGTTAGCATTCCGTTTTCATTAATAAAAGTTCCTATTATTTTCCGCAGTCAATCTTGTGGAGTGAATTTTTTATATGTTTGGCTGCAAGGTTGGACAGTCCATCCTGGACCCTCTGACCTTGACTGCGTCAAAGTTACACCATTAAGAAAGCCAAAAAAACAATCCTAAGAGAATAAATGTTAATGCATGCCTATATTAGATGAACTAAGTGTGAGAAGAGAAAAAATCAATAAAGGCTAATGAAATACAACTTGTTGTGGGATGCTTTAAGAGATAGTGCAAGTTGCAATCAATTGTAACGTTTCACTTCTGCAATTACCCATCAATAGCTTTACAATGTAGCTTTTTAGAGTACTATGAATCCTAAAGTTTCAATTGCATGAAAATGTACTATTAAAATGGAAATGCCAAAATTACTTGAACAAGATAGATATTCATATCATGCAGAAAATTGCCCAAACTGTCTTTATGATCAGAGAATCTGTGACAGCCACATAACCCAAAAATTTACATCTATATAATAACCACATAACCAAAAATAGAAGAGTACACACTTCGCATATCAGATGTCGCAAGGTCTGAACTATCACAACATTAAAATTCAATTAAACACTACTTGCAGGTTGAATATGGTTATCCAGAAAATATAAATGGCAGTAGAATTTTGAACGTGATACAAACCTAAATTAAAGTTATTCCTATTCCTATCCAAAGGTCACAAATGTCAAACCATCACACCATAGCATTCAACTAAACCTACTTAGGATTTTAATGTGGCTATACAAGAACTTTGAAATTAATGAAATGAGAAATTTAAAAACCAAATCACAATATACATGTCAGAATCCAAATGCCAGAAATTTTTTAAAAATTATAAGGCTTGATTTTATACTAAAATCCAGGTAAACCTAGTTGAAACTTCGACATGGAAATCCACAATATGTATACATGTTATTAGAGAATCCAGAAAGTGGTAAATGCCTGAATTAGAGTATACATTTCAGGCTCCACTTTTCACAAAGTGTGAGCAATCACATCACTAAAACCGAATTAAACTCGATGTGTGAGTGTGTGTGTGTGAGAGAGAGAGGGGGGGGACCAAAATCATAAGATTGAAAACATCACACAACATCAAAACTCAAGAACCTGATTCTCCAGAAAATATAGGTGTTATAGAATTCAGAAACCACAAGAAAGCTAATCATAATTATATTATATTTCTTATTCAAATGTCACAAAGATCAACCCATTACGCCACCAACACTCAATTATATCCTAGTAAGAATTTAAACTTAGCTATGCAGAAAATATATATGGCATTAGAAATTTTCGAAAATAAGAAAAAATGATAAACCAAATTGGTGTATACATTACATCATCAAAATGCAACAAATTAAAAAATTATTAAAGTACGGTAAGCCCTACTGAGGATTTCAACTTGGATATCCACAATATATAAGCGTGTGAATAGAGAACTCGGAAAGTGTAAACGCCCAAATCAAATGCTGGGATAATCAGGGGGAGGAAGCATATTGCTGCTTTGTAGACTTTAAGAAAGCCTTTGATACAGTACCTAGGGACAAGCTTTGTAACTGAATGATAGAATTGGGTATCCCCGACAAGTATAGAGCAGGTGTGCACAGATTATATGATAAAGTTAGAGCCAAAATCAGAACTAATGAAGGAATGTTTGAATGTTTTGGTAGTGACATTGGTGTTAAGCAGGGATGTCCATTATCCCCAGCCTTGGTTGGGTTATACATTGATAAATTAGAAACTTGGTTAAACAATATGGATGGGGAAGGTGTGCATTTGGCAGGATATGTGGTGAAACTTCTTTTGTACGTTGATGACCTTATCTTAATTTCAAAACTGGCTCAAGGTTTGAGAGATCACTTAAGAGCCTTAGAGTGCTTTTGCCAGGAGGTCGGGATGCAAGTGAACATTACCAGAACCAAAATCATGATTTTCTCTTTAAGAAGAAAAGAAAAGCCCAATACATTCATTTTTTAAGGCAGGCCGCTTGAAATTGTGAAGGAATACAAGTATCTTGGGATTGATTTTCACTATAAACTCAGCTAGGAAACATGTAGAGCGAAAAGACTGCAGGGGGGCTAGAAAGCCTTGTATTTACTCCAAAACAGATGCAGAACAGCTGACCTCTGGGACTAGAAGACCAGGAAGATTCTTTTCAGTTTGTTGGTCACGCCGGTGCTTCTCTATGGCTGCGAAGTTTGGGGTGGCAGCCTGCCAAACAGCAGATGGAGGCAGCTAGAAAGAATTCAAAAACACCTAATTACAAGCAATCTCAAAGTTAAGACCTCCGTTCCTTACGATATCCTATTAGAGGAGGCTGGGGCATTTCCATTGGAAGCGTTAGCGAGAACTCGGTTACTTAGCTACTTAAAGAAGGTTGATAACATGCAAGACCAACGATGGCCGAAATTTGTGAAGGACGAGGATCTTATCCGTAGAAAGAAAACATGGATGAAACAAAATAATAAGTGGTTGGATAAATGGACTATTAAGCTACATGAGTGTCCTAATACAAATGTGGACATAAAAAAGTTTGTCATAAAGAAGTTTCAAAGTATCATGTGGACTAATAACATTGGTCATAAAAAGGCTTACTACATGCAAGTGTTCAACTCAATCGGGGAACATGGAGAGAAAACATATTTAGGGGCTGCTATTAAAGGGAAAGCAAGGCTGTTAATGACACAATTGAGGACGGGATCGCATCATCTCAGGTGTGAGACGGGCAGATGGAAGAAGCCCAAAGACGCTTGGGAGGAGAGAACTTGCATGTTTTGTGGGACGGGCGCAATTGAGACAAAATGGCACTTTCTCATGGAATGCACTGCCTATGATGATATCCGTGCTAATTATGAGGCCAATTTGAAAGTGGACAACATGAACAGTTTATTTGAAGAGGATAAGGTCAACCAAACCGCGGGTTTGCTGGTCAAGATTCATAAAAGAAGATTAGAGCTGGAAAGGATTATGGAAATTGTGTAGGGGTGTGAGTTCATCTGGTCCCTTAGGCTACTTGACCTCGTGGATGTCATTAAAATCATTCATTCATTCAATGATACATTTCGTGATCCACTTTTCACAATGTGCGAGTAATCACTAAAACTCAACTAAACCCCACAAAAGGTTTCAATATAAGAAATTAGAATTTTATATTTAAATAATATATAGAGAGAGACCCCCAAATTAGAGGAGCATACATTTCACTTACAAGTGTCACAAAGCCCAGACTCCAAACTATCACACAACATTAAAACTCAAATTAACACTAGTTAGGGTTTAAACCTGATTCCAGAACATATAGATGGCATTATATAATTCGAAAACTAATAGAAACCTAATCAGAATCATATATCTCCAATCCAAATGTCACAAAGATCAACCCATCACACCGTCAACACACAATTAAATCCTAATTACGTTTGAAACTTAGCTACGCAGAAATTATATGCGGCATTACAAATTTTCGAAAGTAACAGAAAACGAAAAGCCAAATCAGTGTATAAATTTCACCACCAAAATGCCAAATTAAAAAATTATTAAAATACAGGTAAGCCCTGCTGAAGATTTCAACTTAAACAATATATATGCGTGCTATTAAGAAATCGGAGAGCAGCAAATGCACAAATCAAATGATACATTTCACCATCCAAATTCCACCTTATCCAAACTACCAGAACAATAACTCGATTAAACAATAAACTTTCGACATGTGCAGCCAGAAAATATACATGTAAGCCGTTAGAAAATTCAGAAAGTAGTAAAAACCCAAGTCACATTTACATTTCAGCGTACAAATGGCAAAATTGTCAAATGTTCAGGCTTGACTCAACGCCCAAAATCGGTTAAACTATAATCCAGATAGAATTTCAATAAACGTATCCACAAAATCAAAAGAAAATACCATAGATGCTCCGATCAGGCGATATCAGTGTCGTCAAAATCATCTTCAAATGCATTAAAGAAATCTGCATCGGAAGGTTTGCTGTCAGGAAGCACGTCGTTCATCAAATCAAGCGGATCTCCATCGTCCACCTCCATGGCAGCCGTGGAGGCCTGGTCGTCAAAATCGTGGTAAGCCGACGAAATTGTTGGCCTCATTATTTCGCTTTCTGTGCGCCAAAAATAACAGAACGACATTAATTGGGAAATTCCCCGCAATTGGGCGTAGTTATATAGATAGATTTATTAGGCATATTTGAAGTTAACTATTAGGAAGAAAAAGAAATATTATATTAAGTTCTAATAAAGAAATATTATACTGAGTTCAATTTTATAATTGGTACATAACGGTTATTAGGGCCCGTTTGGTAGTGGGAATTAGGAAATGCTGAATTTGATCAAATGCTGGAAATGGTCAAATCATGGATTTGATAATTCAGTTTTTCATTTTCGGATTATAGTTTGGACCGTTTGGTTGACCCGGAATATGAGCGAGAAGATGTATATCCTCCGTTTGGTTCCACTTTTTAAAACTATAATTGGAATTTGACTATAATTATTATTTTATTTTTTGAACTATTTTAATATTTTTTTATATTATATTTTATTTTTATTAGTTCATTTTATGATTTATTTTGTTATTTTATTTAATTTTATAGAGAAAACCATAAATATTTTTTATTTTATTTTATTAAATTTTATATAGAAAATCATTAAAAAAATCAAAATTTTTTTAATAAGGTTAATATTTAATTTTGTTTAATTTTATGTTCAAAATCATAACTGAGTCATAAACAACAAAAAAGTTCTTGAGTTTATCAAAATATGTCCAACGTATCTACTTTAAATTATAAAAAATTTCATGTATCTACAATATCCATCTGTTAACTACATTTACACATATGTTTCCAAAAAAGTAGTGTGCATACTACATAAAGAATGCATCGCAGAAACATGATTTCTACTTTCGCCATTGAAAATAATTTTGCGGCACTAGCTGCCTCTCGAGCCTTGCACTCTGTGCACTCATTCCCTACGTCAGGTAGGGATGTAGATGGGGTTGACATAAATTTGGGTATAGTTGTAGATGGAGTAGACGTACATTTGGGTTCATCGACCCACCGTAAGAATTCGCATTTACTATTTCCTTGCAATACCAAATCTACATCAGTTCTTCCTAAAATGATTAGTTGTCACATTCTTTTTAAACATAAAAGTATAATTACATATCCAGACCTTTTTATTTTTTGGGCAAGCCCAAAATTGACGCCCAGGATTTCTTGGTGTTTGTGATGTCCTTAATATGCATCGCCCAGCACCACATTGACACATAGGCGCATTGACCGAAGTCATCGACGCTATAACAATCTATGGTTGATTAAATACACTTCATAAAATTTTAGAATTTTCACATAATCAAATCTACTCTAACAATCCATGGTTGATTAAAGAGACTTTCTATTTGAAACTGAAAGGATCTAATAACACATCTATACTTGTACATAGAAGATGGGGAAGAACAAAATCCAACAACAAAATGGTGGTGTGAAGACACACCGTGCAAAGTTCCCATAATAAATGTAATACACCAAGGAGTAACATCATAAATATTTGTAGTCATCAGAAATATAGATTGTAAGTTGAAATCATGAACAACATATGAGCAGTGAAGAAGTAATGAGAGTTCATTCAAATACAGTTCATAACATTTTAGAAACTCCACATAATCAAATCTACTCTAACAATCCATGGTTGATTAAAGAGACTTTCTATTTGAAACTGAAAGGATCTAATAACACATCTATACTCGTACGTAGAAGATGGGGAAGAACAAAATCCAACAATGAAATGGTGGTGTGAAGACACACCATGCAAAGTTCCTGTAATAAATGTAATACACCAAGGAGTAACATCAGAAATATGTGTAGTCATCAGAAATATAGATTGTAAATTGAAATCATGAACAACATATGTGTACTCGAAGAACTGTCAACATGTATATATGATGGCAACCATAAAAGTAGGTGTTGGAGCAATGTACAAAATTTGTACAAGTTGGAGTACTATTTTTAAAAACTACTCCAGCGTGTAGTTTTTGTGAATTGCTACAACAACAAACCATGTATTCTAATCTCACCAGATTCTCCGAGCTACCACTGTCATAAACTAAGCCCAGTGCATATATAGTCTTCTTAGGCATAATTGACAAGCCAAACTTTAAATTACAATTATGAGTTAAGTTGTCTCTATACACTAGTTTAAGTAGAAGGGCTTGGGCACATTATAGTCGTAGAAGCATAGTGGAGAGAAATTCATGCTCAAGAATACCACTTATCATCATTTTGTATTGAGCAACTGAATTAGTGTCATATATTGTTCATTTTGTTGCACACTGAATCAGTATATAATACAACTGTATGAACATAGTAGACCATATATAATTACAATACTGATTCAGTGTGCAACAGAATGAACACTACAAGACACTAATTCAGTTGCTCAAGACAAAATGAACACTACAGGACACTGAATCAGTATTGTAATTATATATGGTCTACTATGTTCATATAGTTGTATTATATACTGAATCAGTGTGCAATAGAATGAACACTGAATCAGTATTGTAATTATATATGGTCTACTATGTTCTTACAGTTGTACTATATACTGAATTAGTGTGCAATAGAATGAACAATGAATCAGTGTTCATTCTGTTGCACACTAATTCAGTTGCTCAAGAATACAACTTATCATCATTCTGTCTTGAGCAACTGAATTAGTGTCTTGTATTGTTCATTTTGTTGCACAATGAATCAGTATATAGTACAACTGTATGAACATAGTAGACCATATATAATTACAATACTAATTCAGTGTGCAACAGAATGAACACTACAAGACACTGATTCAGTTGCTCAAGACAAAATGAACACTACAGGACACTGAATCAGTATTGTAATTATATATGGTCTACTATGTTCATACAATTGTACTAATATTGTAAGTTAAACATTGATTCCACATAGTGCCAAATTGAAAAGGTGGAATTGGAATTTGATGGCCAAATTCCACTTTTGTAACTCCCATTTTATAATGTCTTATCGGGTCCGCGGGCTAAAATATAGTTGGTTTGGCGTCTGCATTGTTTTTGTCTCTGCCATTCTTCACGGCATAGCTACATCTAGCCTAAGAAGACTATATATGCATTGGGCTTAGTTTATGAGCTCATCTAAAGGCATAGATACATTCACAATCATGAAATAACAGTAAAAATAATATCACAATTATGAGCTCATCTTCATCATGTGTTACTCCTTGGTGTATTTCATTTATAATCATCAAATAACAGTAAAAACAATATCATCATGGCGGAAATAGCAGAAAAATATCATAATGCATGAAATAACAGTAAAAACAATATCATCATGGTTGAAATAGCATTATCGCTATAATTGATCTTCATCATGTGTTACTCCTTGTTGTATTCCATTTATAATCATGAAGTACCAGTAAAAACAATATCATCATGGCTGAAATAGCAGATAAATATCATAATGCATGAAATAACAGTAAAAACAATATCATCATGGCTGAAATAGCATGAAATAATAGTAAAAACAATATCATCATGGCTGAAATAGTATGAAATAATAGTAAAAACAATATCATCATGGCTGAAATAGCAGAAAAATATACTAGAGCATGTACAATGCAAAAGTTGATAAACAAAAACAATGTATGGTGTTGATAAGACAAGTATCTAGAGGTTTGTCAATGTTTAAGTAACAATACTTTAAAATGAAAAAAAAAAGTAGCTAGAGGTCTCCAAACTTCATGGCAATATACTGCACCCTCTCATCTTCATTCATTTGCAAGAACCCTTTGGCTCCATCTTTATCAGCCATGAAGGTGTCATATGCTTTTAGCATACTTTGTTGAGTCAAATTAGGGATGCTTTTGCGAGCCTCGTAGACACTTACCAAGATAGAATTTAATTCAGATTTGTCCACTTTGAGTACAAGAGGTGCACGGAAGTCCTCTTCTATTCTTTGCATAGTTTCACAAAGCACATCCATCGAACTAGTCATGGTTGCCTTCTTCCTCTTTCCCCTCCATGGTGACGATGTTGAAGGATTTGGACGACCACTTGCAGTCGATTGATTGGAATGATATAATTCATCATCCAAATCAGGTGTAGTGTTAAGAGGTGTACTCATAGGGACATCCTCATCACAATCCACGTAGGCAGGCCCATCCATATTGAGCCCTTCTTCTGTCTCTTGTGCAGTAGTAGCAGTGGTACCTTCAGCTATGTCATTACCTACAATGATGGCTAGGTCATTGTAGTACTGGAAGGGTTGTCTCTTGTACACTTTGGCACTTTTGAATTCTTTTCTCTACATGTTGTCATGATGAATGAATTAGATCTTTGTCTTCTATCTAACTTAATAAGAAGGAAATATTGCTAAGACCAACTTATTCAAAACAACATGTCACCTTTAGAAGCTCCTCCCACACCATGTCATCAGCATCCACACTTTGAGTAGCTTCATTCCATGCAAACCCACTCATATTCTTCAACTCTCTCATGACTCTAAAACCTTGCTTCCATCCTTTAAGCTTATTTTTGAAATTTTCCTTTGACAAATTAAGGTTCATCTCAGCATTGAACTTCCTCTCAATGGCTGTCCAAGCTTCTTTTTTGAAGCCCCCTTCGCCTTTCCTTCCTAGGTGAACTTGATCGTGGAGCAAGTTTAGGAACTTTCGTTCCATCTCTCTTGTCCACACAACCTTCTTGGAGGAAGACGTTGACTGGCTTACTTGAACCTCATCGTCCATGCTCATCATCAGATCTGTGAAGGACATCACCTACACCACCTGTTGTATGCAATCATTAGCTACATGCAAATGAGAATGGATATTAAAGAAATAGTAATACAACAGTGGCATATAATCCAAAATATTGCATTTATGCATGATATCCAGCAATATGTAATATATTTCTTTATTATCCATTCTCATTTGCATGTAGCTAAGTATGCACATATATATGGTCTACTATGTTCACATAGTCTACTATGGTCTACTTGTTTAAGATCACTAATTTGTCTATCTCAACTATTTTTCCACATTTTTATTGACATATGGTGTTACTCAATGGTTTTCTTAGATTAAAGAAAAGCACACAGCAAGCCATGCACAACTATGCCAAACAAGTGATTATATGACAAACCAAGCTTGGTAATGGTTAATTGGTCTGGAGGAAGGATAGGTCCACATCTTACATTGAAGGACTTATCTAAACTCTCTCTTATCATGTCGAGTGCCATGTATCATATGCATTGCACCATATTTGCACCAATATGTATTAAAGAGCTACATTGAAATGCTCATCCAAACTAACCAAAGGAAATCCCAATTTCAATGCAACACTTTTTTTTTTGGGAAGACAGATTTAATTATGTTCAACTTTAACATGTGCGGACCATGACAACAGCCACTGCCAGACATAAAAGAATTAGTACACCACGAGGTCCACATAGGTTCTGTTTGCATGACTCACCTCTGCATCTAAGCTCTCTAGGGATCCAACATTATGTGATTAGTTCAGGTTTGCACAATGCTTTTAATTAATTAATGACCCACAATAATTCCAATAACAGAAACACAGAAAATATATGCTGCAGATGAGAACACGGGAATAATATTTTGTTGAAATGATAGGCTCACATTACAATATATTGTTGGCCTCTTCAATGGGGCAACCTCCTGGAGTAATGCTCAAATATAATTCGTGGATTATCCATCTAATTATCAAACCTTTATTCATATCAAGTTTAGACAAGTGACTTGTAACTGGCCACTTGACGCGATTTTTAAATCAACAATGATAATATCTTTGTAATCCAAAGTTCAAACATGTTAGATAACTTGTACTCTCCCATGATCATTTTTTTGAACATGTTACACAACTTCATAAATTATGTTATAAATTTTTCCGATCATTCTTCCTCTCATTACAATTTAGTACAAAAGAGAGGATGTACTTTATTATTATATGTTGCACACTGATTCAGTATATAGTACAACTGTATGAACATAGTAGACCATATATAATTACAATAGTGATTCAGTGTGCAACAAAATGAACACTGATTCAGTGTACATTCTGTTGCACACTGATTCAGTATATAGTACAACTGTATAAACATAGTAGATCATATATAATTACAATACTGATTCAGTGTGCAACAGAATGAACACTGATTCAGTGTGCAATAGAATGAACATTGATTCAGTGTTCATTCTGTTGCCAAATTACCATTCTCTCAATCCCCATTTAGAAGAAAAAGTGTCAAACAAGATACAAACATGAATGTTAATCAAAGAGAAATCAGAGTTAGAAATCATACACAAGCTTCATTTCTTTCAAAGAATATTGTAAATGTAAACTATGAGAACACATGTTTTGAGCATCAACATTACAACAGTATGATTTATATTTTGTAATGCAACAAGGCTTATAAATTCAAGAGGCATAGACAATAACCAGTTAGGAATGAAAGCACATTAAAGAACAAAGAAAGGTCTTGTAAAACTACAACTAATCTCTACGCCTATGGTCTTCCCACATCCTACTTTCTATATCATCTCTAAAGTTCCCCCAATCATCCCTATCACGCTGACTCAATCCATATGTCTCAAGTATTGGTACATTTATCCCATCATGATCGTCGTCCTCTTCAATAACCACTTCGGATGGAACACCGTCCTTTATAGTAATGAAGTTGTGTAGTATGCAACATGTCAAAACAATACGTGCTTGTGTCATGATTGGATAAGACGTTGCATGCCTCAGGATAGGAAAACGTTGCTTCAAAATACCAAATGTACGCTCTATTGCATTTCTAAGAGAGGAGTGTCGGTGGTTAAACAACTCTTGTGGGCTGTTTATAGGGTTTTCTCTTGAAAACTCCTTCAGGTGGTAACGTGTACATCAGTAAGGTGCAAGAAATCCTGGTACATTTGGATATCTAGCATCGACTAAATAATATTTTCCTACAAAATAACATATATTGTTAAACCGTGAAACATTGACACCGTCAAACATTTATCATTTTCTTCAGTAAAAATACGGTGTGAAATGGCATACCAGGGGGAACTACAAGTGGATCGGCTCTACTAAGAGTTGAAGCTAGAACATGGCTATTTGCAGCAGACCCTTCCCAACCAACAAGAACGTATTGAAACTTATAATCAAAAGAAGAGACAACCATAACATTTTGTGACAAGTTCCCTTTTCTATCCTGATATTTACCCTGTAAGTCGACATCGACAATGACTGGTATATGGGTTCCATCAATTGCTCCAACACAATCCTATAGAAAGAAAAACCGCAGTCAAGAAAGACGCAATTATAAGATTATCACTAAGCAAAGAAATTTGTAGTGCTAGGGGATTTACCTTGAAGTAAGGATCGAAACGCTCCTTCCCACTAATTTCAGGAGGAGTGTTTGGCCCAGGTGGTATGAGATAATTCGCATGGAGTGCTAAGACAACCGTCAAGGCCTTGTGGAAGTATCGGCTTACTGTCTCTCTGGAGTGACCAAAGTTGTGGGCAATCTTACAATTCCTCAAATTGTGGCCAAGGGTGTGGAGGAACATGACTAATTGTTCTTCTAACGTTATGCTCATCGTATCTGACAGGCTTCCTTTTTGCCTTACAAGACTGGCTAGCCGAAAGAAGGTTGCTGGACTCATGCAAATTTGGTCGTGACAATGCACCTCACTCGAATGAATAATGCATTTATAAAAACCACTTCCATCACTTCTTTCCTTACGCTTTGTTTGCCTACCTTCAAGCACAGACACTGCTTTCACTACTCCAAGGATAGCAATAATAAGTGCATGAATACGATCTTTTCTGACCTTCCTACAAATGAGTCCTTGAATGTTTATATTGTTGATAAGATCCATCCCTGAAAAGTACACGGCGAAGAAGGTTTCAGATACAAAATCGACAATCACAAGCACATATACATTTATATAAGTATGTAATGTATGGTTCTTATATAGGCACATATACATTTATATAAGTATGTAATATTATTAATCATGTTTTACAAAAGGATCATTGAAATGAACTTTAGATTACAGGGAATATAGTTTCATGGCCAGCCTTGATTAATTGAATCACATTTTCATGGCAACATGGTAACAGGATAAACATGCTTTTTATCATCTAAAGCTCCCTCCCATGAAGGGTATCAATTAACAAAATCATATGACAAAGGATTAGAGACTGTGACTTTGCATATACATAGTGATAGTTTACAATATTGAGTAATCAAAAGGTGCTAAGTCTTAATCTAGAAGGCTTGCTGCCAACCAACTTATTGCTACAATATTATTCTAACCCTTCACCATATGCTCTCATCTTGCCCACATTGGGATCTTGGTGATCAAAAGGTGCTAGGTCTTAATACTTTTGGTCTAATTTCAAGGCCAAGCTAAATATAGGCCCTTTGTTCCTTATTTGAAAATAAATTGAATTTCTGTTGAGAAGATAAAATGATTGCAATATATTTATACATTGTTGAGAAAGTTTTATATTTGTTGAGAAGATAAAATATAAAACTTTCTCAACAATTTTATCCATATATAAGGATTATACAACATATATAATGTTGAGAGATGGTTTATACAACATATATTTTATTTGGATAAAATTGTCAATTCTTACTTTTTGTTTTTAATGACAACCTTTTCTCGGGTAGGTGTTACTGGATCTGCTATTGCAGGTGTAAATTGTAATTCTTTTCTATAGCTTTTAATGGAAAAAAATAATAAAAATTGATCGCTGAAAATCTGATAAACCTTATAACTTTTAAACCTATCAGTAAATCTTATTGTGGTGGCTACAACCCTAAATACATTTGAAAATGTCATAAACATAAATACCGAGATTGAGAATGGCAATTGTTTTCTTCCCAAAACTCAAAATTACATCAATTACGGCTAATTACATTTTTATAGGAAATATCAGTGTTCAATACTCCCGTTGTGGAGAAAATAGGCGTTCATCATTATTTTGGGTCTAATAGGAGCCCTTAGTTTGCTTAAACAAATCTTAATTGCTTCCACTGGATCACAAATTCTGAATTTTTACCCTCACCAACATCATTTTAAAGCTCCAGAATGGTACATTTAAAACCCAAATATTCATTTTTTTAGGGTACAAATTAGAGTATAATGGATACAAAAATGAAACCATCTGCAACTTTCCATTCACAAATGGATGGACAGAGTTAGTAAATAAAAATTGGTAAAGCTGCTTGAGGAGCACAATCTGTAATATCCCAAGGGTCAAGATGATCATTTGGTATACACACAAGACTCTTATATCAAGGCCATCAGTCCTAATTCATTCTATATAAAAAGAATTAACTTGACAGGGGAAGGGCAAGCAAGGGAAGGGAAAGCGATTAGAGATATGTTGGAGAATGGCATTAAACTTGCTTTCGATTAGTATTAATATTCATATATGCACATTAAAATCGTGCTGAGATCCATTTCTGTTGCAGTTTTTGTACAAGATTAGATGTTGTCTCGCACAAACGAAGTTGTTGCACTAAAGAGAGTACCCCCAACATCCAAACAAGGTAAGGAAGAGTGTGTTTGCAAATATAAAGTAAGCCTACACACCACAATCTTGTCAGGTTTATGGGTTGGTGCCATCAAAAAGATGATTTGCTTCTGGTTTATTTGGGGGAGATTGAAAATTCAAAATCTAGAGACACAAATTGTTCTAAAAGTAGATAATTCCTTTTATTTATTTTTCATGTGATCAATTGAGGGTCACTCCATCTAATATAATAAAAGACATCAAATTTATTACAAATGCATATGCCTTATTACAATCACTACAAAAATTAACTAATAATACAAAGAGTAAACTGTTGTCAATCATGCACATATTGACAACACATCAAGACTTTGAAAAAAACTAAAACTGATTAAAATCAACACATCAAGACTTTGAGCAGGGAAAGGGAAACTGATCAGAGATATGATTAGAGATATGGTTAGAATGTCCATTTTTATCTTCTCCCGTTGGTAATAATATTCGGGAAGTTTTTGAAGTAAACTGTTTCCATGCTTTCTTTGAATGTTTCCATGCTTTCTTTGAAGAGTGGTTAAAGGGCTTGACTGTGAGCTGGTTTTGATCAATTAGGTATGCCTAATGACTCCAGACTTCTTTTTGGAATTTAGCTCATGTATGGATTGTTATTATTATGTGCTTTTTAAGTTATTTGTTATGTGCTTTTTAAGTCTAAATAGTTCTTTCTTCTGTAAATAAGCCAATACTTAGTAGCTTGATTTCATTTTTTTACTATTCTGTTAAATGAGCCTACTAAAATAGGGTCTCTCTATTCCATTGAATGCCCTACCATGACACAAAATCTTCACTGAGTTTATCTCTATTAGGGTTTGTTTTGGCAATTTACCACCTAGCCATTTTGGTGCAGTCAAGAGAAAGTAGAAAACCCTCGAAATGGAAGAAATTTTTTTGCAACAGCCAACATATATTATGTCTCCACCAATATATATTATATGCAATAAACTTGCCCATGCTCACACAGAAAATGTAATATTTCTTTCTAAAAAATGGAAAAAACTTTACAGGATAACCCGCAAGGGTTTTGTGTCAAAAAACTCGGCAAATGAACTCCAAGTGGCAAAGGGAAAGTGCAGAAAATGAACTTGCATTTGCGGTGTGAACAATGGCGAAAAATAATTGTGCATACCTTGCAGTTCGAACAATGTCATCAAATGCAATGCAGTGTTTCTTGGTGTCGCGAAATGTCTTCACAATGCAGGGTGGTGTCTGATTTGTAGAGAAACGACGGAGTAGTAGTGTGGTGTCCGCTTTGCAGAGAAATAATGGAGAAAATGCAAGGTAAGAAATGGCGGATGAAATAACCCTAAAAACAACGCGGACGCCAAACCAACAATATTTTTTCCTATGGACCCGACAAGACATTATAAAACGGGAGTTACAAAAGTGGAATTTGGCCCTCAAATGCCAATTCCACCTTTTCAGATGGAAGATGTTAATGCTCATTTTGAACCAAAATGAGCATTATCACATTCCTATTCCATTTTCATATTGCACTGCCAAACTGAGGATTCGACGAAATGGGCAATAACAAATGCCAATTCCAGGCAAATGCTGGAAATGGTCCGCTACCAAACGGGTCCTAAGGACCCAGATTTAGGAAATGATGGATTTGATCAAATGCTGGAAATGGTCAAATCATGGATTTGATAATCCAGTTTTTAATTTTTGGATCGTTTGGTTCCACTTTTTCAAAGTGGAATTGGAGTTTGAGTATGATTTTTTTTAAAAAATTTTTTGAATTGTTTTAATGTTTTTGAATTTAATAATTCATTTTTATTAATGAAATTGAATTTAAAATGGAATCGCAGACCGTTTTAGGCAGCCAAAGTTGGTGGCAGGCAACCAAGTTACAATCACTGCAACCAAAATTCGAAAAAAAATAGACAAAAAATTTGGAAAATAAATTCGAGAAAAAATTCAAAAAAATAAAAAATCAAATTTTTAAAAAAAAATCGACAAAAAAATTCATCAAAAAAAATTGAAAAAAAATTCGGCAAAAAAATTGAATTTTTTTTAAAAAATTCAAATAAATAACAAAGTTACAAACCACCCAGACAAATAAAAAATAATTTAAATCCCTCCCGACACAAATAAAAAATTAAGTGTAGACATGAAAATTTTAAAAATTTGCTTTCCCCATTCAAATTCCAATTTGAGGCTAATTTCCGCTACCAAACGGACCCTTAGTGTCAGTGAAAAGTTAGATTTTTTATTGTTTAAAATTAAGAATTAATTTTTATTAATTCTAATATGAAGGTGTGTGTATTTTTTTATTTTTTATTTTTTGGACAGTCCAATTTTTAAGACACTTCATTTTGAAGTATGATGATATGTTAATATTTTGATAGTTGATTCCTTGTAAAGTATTTTAAATGACGGGGCTATAAAGAAGTTGAGGAAGTTGAGGAGCTCAACATTATCTTGTATAGACTATCTAATATTTAGCTTTATGAACATTAAAAGATTGTCTTTCTATCTATTTATCTATCAAAATTTGAATCAATATTTTGAATGATAATTAACAGAAATCATATTTCAAGATCAATGGACAGGTTAAAGAAGGGTAATAGAAATGATATATAAATACTCTAATTTAGAAGTTTCGATCTTAGGAAGGTGTTTTGAAGTTTTAGACAGTAATGTGCCAATCATTGTCATCGTCCACAATGAGACCCTATTAATTAATTGCATGTTAATAGAGAAAACAATTTGCCTCCATGTTTAAGATTGAGTCTTATGACAATATAGGGGAATAGTTTTTCAATTTACTAATGATGTATAACACACCATAATATTATCTTCATTTCTAACCAAAAGAACAACATGAGGGGGCATTATGGAGATGGACATATATATCATGGAGGCTCTATAGAGAAGAGAAAATAACTCTACTAAAAAAATTAAAAGAGATCTAATTCTGAAATATAAAGAAACTTGATTCCTAAATTAAAAATAATGATAACTGATGCTTAAATTCAACAAATATTGCATCAAAAGAGTCTAGGTGATGCCACCTTGGTGCACATTTGCCCAAAGTTGTCTGAGAATAGATATTTCATCTTATCACAATTTTTTATTTAGATATTTTATTCCTCGATTACTTGGTGTCGCTTTATGGATAGTTTGATTATCTATCTTCCTGATCTAGGGTTCTATTTATTAGGTGTTAAAGCTTCTCTTTTTTATCTTGTGAATTGGTCTTGGGTTGGTTTCCTATAGTACTCAGAAATGGCAAGTGGTTCTAGCTCAGCCATCACGTAAAAGGAGGATTTTCTTAGCATAGATGGATGTGAGTTTAGTTGTGTATAGAGATTTGTCAAAGATCAATTTAAGAAGATTCTTCTAAATAAGAATGGTATTGAAGGGATTGTTTAGAGGATCATGGGAGACAAGTATTTGTCACAATCCCACATTCACATGGTCTTTGATCTACTTCATTTATAACATTGTGTTTACACGTGGTATTTTCAACTAGGGGGAGAAATTAGTTAAAAGACTGGTGATCTTGATACACAATGTTAGTGCTCTAGCTACTATGCAACATCTCAATTAGAACCCAAAGGAAGGTTTGGTTGGAGATGCCATATATATTATAGAGGCACATAAATATGAAAAAGTCAAACAAGCAATCACTCTCCTCTAACAGGGTCTAGAAGGAAGCATTATGGGTACATATGCATATGTAAATTTTCATGAAAATATTTTCTCCTCAACCTAAAATAAGAGACTCCAAAAGGTCATATAAGGGATTTGTATCATGGTGTTTTCTTTGTATGGCTAGTGACCAGGTAATTTCCTTTTCTTTGACTACATGGTAGGTGTCCCCTATAATAGCAATTCGACTATAAAACTCAGCAAATACAATATTTTCCTCCTCTACTTTATAGGGTTGCTCAAATTATATCAATAAATTTAGAAAAAACTGTTGATTACTTGCAAGAGTTTTGGAAAACTTACTAGTAAAAATGTAAATTTTTGTTATCTTTCTTTATGAACTCTCATATATTAAACATTATATCTTAAAATCCAAATATTTTAGTATAAAGCCATTCATACATATGAGGGAAAAGGATTATAGTATCAATTTTTGAAATTAGTTTTTACTATCCTCTACATGATAGAAAATGTGCTTGGAAAACTAAGGTATGTGATTCACCACAAACCTAACCTAACAATTTGATGCATTTTAGAGTTATTTTTTAGTAAAAAAATTTATCAAGATAATCTATTCATTCTATTGTGAGCTATATTTAAGCATCTATTGTTTAATGTTATAAGATAGGGCTAAAAATAATCCATACAATATTATAGGACTCTAACAACCATAAACCATCATGGGGTTGGTAAAGTGACCTATGGCTTCATTAACGTCTATATAGGATGGTGTGCATACACTTAAAACTTTCCATGTAGTGATCCCTAAACTTGTTGAAATAAATTGCACATAGATTAACAAGAATTGACATAAACTTATACATTTAAAATGCCAAGTTGGCTAAAAGGAATCTATATATTCATTAATCAAAGAGACTTAAATCATTGCTAAATAACTAAATAATTCAAACAATTAATATTGAGGGAGAAAAAGAGTTGTCATTGTGAAGCCCTACTTAAAACTTCATGACATCATGCATTATTACATTAATTGCTTGTGTTTATCTTGTAAAAAAGAAGTCCCTCAACACTAAAACTCATTCTTTCATGGGAACAAAGGAGTACATTTCACCAAAATTGCTCATACGCCAAAACTTAGTAATCTTCATAGCTTGTTGAAGAAATCCATTGGACCTTGTAGCATTCATTATATTGCCTTGTTGCCCCTTGGACCCCAATGCCCTAGTCATCCTATGTGGTATTGGTAATCCTCTCATATAGACAAGGTACCGACAATGCTATATCCAAGTCCACGCAGGCAACAAGCATCATCTCACCAACCATCCTAGCTTATACTAGGGCTCAAGGCATGGGTGAGGAATACAAACATCTTATTAATATTTTTATCCTAGTAGATTTTATTACATTATCACTTTATTAAGTCATTTGCAATAAGTTATCCTAGCAGCCACTTGTAGGCCCCAACGCCTACTACAAGTCACTCCCCAGCTATACACTTAGTTGACCTACCTAGGCTCACAAACTAGATAACAATTTAATATTCAAATTAGTTCCATAATATAACAAGAATACACTGGGTCTCACATAACCACAATAACATAGCAACACTCTCACAGTGTCCTTAAAATCATAAGCTTCGATAAAACAAGGTTGGCAATAGAGATCGAGACCATATTTCCCCATGTGAAATATGTAATCCGAACACAACCATACAAGACAACCTTCATACCACATGAATAAAATTACAAGGTGACCACATAACATATAAAAGATTAATTCAAAATTAAGATTAAAATAACGATTACAAAAAGCAACTCATGCATTCCAAAAATACCCCAGAGCCTCTGATATACAATTTCTAAAAGCCAACGTAGTTCCCCAATTACAATCAATGAAACTCTCAAAACATGCAAAAGTGCCCAAAACTAGTTTATAAATTCCAGTTGACTAAAACAATCATTTCGTTGACTAAAGTCCATTTGACTACAAAAAAGTTCATATAAATGTCTCATACGTAACTATCTATTTAAAATAAAATCTCATGCATATATATTTTTTAAATAAGTATTTAACTAAAATCTCCATGCATATAAAAACACCATGTATTTAATAATAAAATAATGTTATTAATTTTTTAAATATAAATATATATGAAAATATTAATATTAAAACTCGCATGTTAAAAAATCAATTAATATTTATTTATTAATTAATTTATTTTTTCAAAATAAATAAATAACAACAAAAATAATATTTTTAATTTTATTTTAAATCTGAAAATTAATAAATAAAAATATTTTTTTAATTTTTTTTGTTTTTAAAGATCCTTTGAAATATTTTTATTTATTTTTATCTGTGATCGCTTTTGATTGGAGCTTTGAGCCAGTGGGGTCACAATTTATTGGGAACCCCATCCCCGAGGAGAATATATGGCCTCATGCAGTAATACCTTGGCCTAACACAACAAACAAGGACTTAACCCACATAACACTCAGAGTAATCGAGAAGCCATCTCATAGTACGGAAAGACATGACTGCCAATTTCTAACTCCTTATCTCTCCAAGGCACCCAAGCGAAACTCCTTATCTCTCCAACATATTTCCTCCTTATCCCTCCATATGGCCAGGGCCAAACACCTTATACCTCCCCCGTGTCTTCAAACACCTTCATCTCGTCAAGCCATACTGCCAAGCTGGTAGCGAACCAGTCACCATCGCACATTGGGTGTTGTGTGCTTGCAAACAGATTGGGCGCTAGCATATTTTTGTTGAACTCGTGCCCACTACTTTGTCGTCCATCGAGCACACTGTGCTGGGAATTGTCAGGGTGGTGGGGGTGGGAATCGAACATGGGACTGCTCTATCAACAAGGCCTGTGACTACCATCACACTGCGGGGTCAACCCAAGAACCTTTGAAATATTAAATATACATATACTTTTTTTTTTCTCCATTAAAGAGAGCAATTGATTTCCAAGAACCTAGCTTTGCTATTTAATTTAAATTGGGATTTTTTATTCAATTGTTTGATGATGTCAATTTCTATTATTCTCTCGAATACTCTTTTCATTAATTCAATCAAACCCTTACTGGATCTAAATTTCATATTTTTTTCTAAATCAATTGTCTGTAGGTTATCACCTTGAACAACCTATGATTTTAACTAGAACATTTTTTTTAAAATTTAAATACAAGGGTTTCTAGAATAATATAAAAGATTATGCTTATATACAAAATTAATACATTTATGCTCACATGCATATTAAAATACCATAAATTCTTCTCACACAACAAAAGAACCCAAAAAGCTTTTCAAATCCAAAACCACCAACAATAAAACTAGAAAATTTTAAATTCAAACCATACAACAATCTAGCAAACACGAAGAAAACAATCTTTTCAAAAGGAAGATTTACAAAGGAAAATACAAACCCTACCTCAAATTCAATAGATATGTGATGATACCAATCCAAAATTCAAGCTTCCAAAAAAATCCAAACTTTTAAGAAAATTCTCCAACTCCAAATTGCAAGCAAAACCCGTGATCTCCAAAACTTGTCTCCTCCAAACCTGTGTTGTGAATAATGGGTAAAAGAATTCCTAATAATGAAAATCCCCCAAGACAAAACTCAACATGCAACTCCAAATTAGAAATAAGAACTCAACATGCAACTCTTAATCAAAATAAGAACTCAATATGCAACTCGTAATCATAAATTAGAACTCAACTCACTAACCTTGTTTTTATCAAATTCTGTTGCATGATTAATTACAATTTTAATAATAAAATATGCACTTTTCAATTATCAACTCTTAACTTAAATTCCTAATTGAATTTTATTAAACTGAATGTTCCATTTTAATTGCATGTTAATAATTTATTAACAATTATTATTTTTTAACATATTAATAATTATGAAATTGATAATTAAATATCAATTCATTAATTATGCTTTTAATTTCAATTTTAGATTTAATAATTAATTTATTCTTTTATTCACGAAATTAGACTTTTAAATTAAGTCTTCACAATTAAATAATGTATTTAATTAATCCTCATTAATTAAATACCCCCATATTAATAATTCTATATTTTAATAAGACTCAATTACTTATTCACATAATCAAACTCATAAATCACTTAACCATAATAACATAAAATCACACTAACCACATAACAAGACAACATGAGAAATAACTGACTAAACTAAAAACACCAAATTCATATTGAGGGAAAGGGTTCACAAATTCACATCACCTTGACGAATTCAGATAGGAAACTCAATTAGAAACTTGCCCCTTAATTTAGGACAATAAATGGCTTGGGTTGGGATTGGACCTGTACGTTATCTCAATTCTCTTACCATTTGAGATATTGCGATACAGCAAGCTCATCCTGACAATTCATGGAAGTCGATGCTCGGTACCTAAAATCCTGCATAAAAGATGATAATGTACATACATGTATAAATATATAACAAACAATGGCGATGATTGACCAATCATGTGGATCTCGCAAGCAAGTAACTAGGACTACGTCCCTCAACCACATGAGGAATGTCAAACATAAAAGTAAAACATACACGCTAACCATACACATGCAAGTATGGGCTCAACAAAACCATAAATATAAATAACATCAAATCTATCTGAGGATCTAATATACATATGAAAAGTGGCCGAAAAGAGTCTGACCAATTAAATTGAAAAGTAAACTATGGGAGGGGAATTACGATACAAATAAGACATATAGATTACTAGTTAACAAAGATACAAACAAAAAAGATAAGGACATCACTTCATATTCCCATAAGTGTATGCCAAACCAAAACTGCACTGTCATTGTCATATGCACTGAAAATGAACCATTGCAATGTGCAAAGGATGTGATCAACATGGAATAAATCAAGTATTCTTGTGAAGCAAATGTTGCAATTCAAATACCACTATTTATTCCAAGCAAGGAAGCATGTAACTATCTATATCAAAGCAAAAGCTATGTGTCCACATATAAACTAAGACCATTGTATCAAGTACCAATCTTTAGATATAAAGCAAGTACATACCAAAGGATATCACATATAAACTGAAGATGTCAATCCATGATCAATTCTTGAAGAGTACCTATATGATGCACAATCATGCTGCCACCAAACATATCAACTAGATACTTATAACAAGTTACTTTGTGTGTCTTTGTCATCAAGGGCAACAATTGTTAGAGAGCCAACAAAAAATATATTAACTAGCTTTCCAATGCACAAAAAACATTGTTAACTATGAAGCTTTAATCACAATAATAAGAATGGGTGTTCAATGGTATATTAAGAAATTTTAAGTCTATAGAGACTCACAACTGGTTATAAGACACATAAATGACGATTATCAAACAAAATATGAGAAATTGATCCCTTGCAAGAGAGTGGTTGATAGCTTTAAACATTGCTTCTCAGGTATCCCTTTTGAATATATACTAATGTTGAACAATAAAGTTAATGATATCATGGCTACTATTGGATATCTCTCAACATAATATTAATTAGGGGTTACACTCTTATAAAATTTATTTATTGTTCTAATATAATGTTACAAAACCTCATGTTATAGATCACATACCATTTAGTTATTAAGTTTATTAATTAGTTTATGAGTGGTTGCTTTGAACAAGTATGACTAAGACCCCTTAAAATATTTTGCCACCCTTGCTCCTATATTTAAGAAGGTCTTTTCTTTCAAGAGTGTGAATTTGGAGGTTTTATAGTGAATTAAATCACTATGCACAAAAGGTATTATTGACCATGGGGAATTATGTGGAGAAGTGCCCCCAAGTTTAGCCTATATTCATAAATATTGTAATAAAATGAAGCTTTATGAGATTTTTTACTTGAAAGACTTTCCCATGTAAATTATATGTAATGAATATAACCTATGCTTGTATGATTCTTGTTTCTTTGTTTTAAATTTTATTTATAATGATTAATATCTTAAGATCCCAATTTCTAATATAACATATTATCCCTACGAAGAGAAGAATGCACTCCCAAAGAAAGAGATAGAAGCTCCCTCTATAAATATAGAGAGAGAGAATCACCACCCCACCCCCAAAGATTAGGAACCATAAAATTCCACTTGGGAATAAACTCCCTCGTAGAAGAAATAGAAGAAGAGAGATCATGCAACTACCCTTGAAGACATAATTTCTTACATTGGTGATGAGTGTTTAACACTAAATACTAAAGGTTATCTAGGATCATTCTTGAAAGAATATGATTGACGAAATATCAAAGCGTGTCTTTGAAAACTCATTCAAGTGTCAACATGTTAGTGCTAAAAATAGTCACAATTGAATCAAGTGTCCCAAGCCTAAATGAAATTGACCATCCAAAATAATGTGGAAACTAATGAAAAGTAGAAACCAAAAATATAGAGAATAGATATAAATTCAACATCATTTAAGAAAGAGATAAAGTCCTAAAAATGTCATCTAGATATAAAAAATAATAGATATTAAAAATAAATTATAAAAAAATATTAATTAACCAATAAAAATATACTACGAAACACAAATTTTCTCCCTCCCTAATATATTTCCCATCTCCCAAAATTTGTCTTATTGAATATCAAAATTAAATTAATTAAATTTTATAACTAAAAAAAATAATTATTTTCTCTTAATAAAGAAAAATAATAATTATTTTCCCTAAAAAATTGGCTATCTCTGAATTATTTTCTCTTTAAAATAAGAAAAATGAATAGCAATAGAGCTGCTGCACAAAAACGCCTAAATACTTTGAATAATGATCGCTTACCAGACTCTGCACTTCGCAGTTAGCTCTATGCTCAAGCGGTAACTTCATTTCCTGCAAATTCCAGCCTTCTGTAAATGAGTTACATATGAACTTTTTCTTTTCGAGCCAAAAATTATTTGGAAGCACGGTAGTTGAAAAATGTCTACAGCAGACTATAAGACACCAGGAGAGATAGTGGGTAAATCGTACGACTACATTGCAGGACCTGGAACATATCTTAATAACAATACGATCTACGCCTGTGTCGTGGGCGTAAGGCGCGTCATTCCCTCACCACCAAAAGCTGAAGACAAGGTACCCTGCTTATGCTCCTTAGCTATTAATGGTATTTTCTCACTCTATTTGCAAAATTGAGTTCTGTGTGGCTTCCACCATTGTGATGGACAAGGAACCATTTCTAGTTACTTGAGAAAAAATGAGCTCTTAGTTTCGGATTTGTGTTTGTTTCTGAAACTTACGCTTCTGTGGGTTTTCTCGAGGATCCACCATTGAGGTAATGAAAGATCAGTACTAATCATTTCGTTTTGTTCGTGTCTGAAACATGCGCATTAATAAGTTTTTGACGGAAACCCGTAAAGCAGTATTTGTGTCATTTTCTTTCAAAATTTAATCTATATTTATTCCCGGGTGTCTGAAAGATATATAGTTGTGGTGGGGTTTCTGAAACTACCACTGCTCAAGTGGTGGAAGAGCAATACTACTATTTCTCATTCTCTTTCTGATTTTGAATGCATTCTGTTTTTGGATATCTACGCATTTGTGGGTTTTCTAAGAGGATGAAAGACAAATTTTTATGTCTCAATCGCTCTGCAAAATATATTTATATATTATTTTAGTTTTGAATCACGAATGAAGAGTTTTAATAATTTCTATGAGACCGGCAGTCTAAGGGACTAAGGTTTGAAACTCTAACAATTTTCAAATTCTTTTTGATGTCGACTCTTCTGTTGTGAATCTTAATTAATAAGCCAGCAGTCTTGAAAGCCTTGTCTCCTCAAATAGTTCATTTAGGCTACCAACCTTCAAATCGTTTATATGCTGAGTATGGATATCTTCAAAAGTAGAGCATCCCATGATAAAATACCATTTTGTTTCAACCACCCCTCTATTGCAGAAAAGACAGTTCTATCTTTCCACTTCTTCGGGGACCATCCGTGTGCCTGTCTCACACCTATGATAGTGTGAATTGGTTCTCATTTGTGCAACTAAAAATCTAGCCTTTCCTTTGATTGCTACGCTCAGATAATCTTTTTCACTATGTTCCCAAGTGGGGTTGAACTCTTTGACATAATGAGTTTTTTGATCAATCTTTTTTGACCAAATGGCAGTCCTTAATTTTTCAAATATATATTTTTTAATCTCTACATTAGTGTTGAGGGCACTCATGTAATATAATGTCCCATTTACTCATCCACTTGCTGTTTGTTTCATCCAAGACTTCTTTCTTCTCTGTGTTGTTTTTGATTGTCCAAATTATGCATGTCATGTAAAAGAAGAAATACTATTTATCATTCTTCTTTCAAAATTGAATTCATTTTGATTTTCGTGTTTGAATCACATGTATCTGTGGGTTTGAGCAGATTTATTATTGAAGAAGTGAAAGAGAAAGAAGGATGATTTAATTTGTTTTGCTTTCAAGTTCCTCAAACATATGCATTTGTGAGTTTTCAGTTTTCACAGTGATCCACTTTTTAAGTGATGAAGAAGGAACGCCATTTTGAAATCTTTCTGCAAACCCTAATTTATTTATTTTTTGTGTTTGAAATACATGCATCTGTGCATTTGCACAGAGACCCACTGTTGAAGTAGTGAAAGAGAAGGAGCATGGGCGCGTGCCTGAACCAGGAGCCATTATTACTGCCAGAGTATGGTTCCTAACTGCCTCATATTTCTTTTTTCTGGAAATTGGATTTTAATTTTAATTTATGTTTTTGGTGCCTGTTAGCTACTGGGCTACCTTTATCGTGGCTTGGAAAAGTTAGATAACATTCATAAGTTTTATAAACATGGATCACAGTTAAATATACCTACTAATTGCTGCAGAACCTTCATGTCTGTTGTAGTTATGGTTGAAGGGATCTTAACCTGGGTCACTCTATTATAAATGCTGCCCGGAGCCCTTATAGCACAGTGCAAACAAATGTGAAAGGTCCAAAATGATATGTTCTACCAAAAATATTTCGGGGAAAAGACTAGGGAATAACATTTAGAAATTTGCACGGAAACATCTCAAAGCATGTAATATTTGACTTAACTCACACAGTCAGCCTTTAGACAAGAGAAGTAGGAAATATATGCTAATTAAAGCTGGAGGTAAAATATCCCAATCATGTCAATCCACTTTATTTAAAATAGCGAGGGTTTAATACAGGGGTTCAAAGAAAGAGAAAAATTGTTGTTTTGTTCTTCTTATAATATTTAGTTTAAATTGTGCTCCTATGTTACAGCCCCTAGGAGAATATTTTATTATTAGAGGCTTCAAGCTTTTACAAAACATAGTGTTAAGAACATAGATTTTCCAGGAAAATTATAATTAAGATGTTATATACCCACCTTTCTTTCAGGCATGATATTTAAGCGCTTGATCATCCGGGCATACCAAGTGCTCATAACATTCTTTGAGATGACAACCTTCCTTCGTATTGCTTGCACGCCTTGTTGACACCACTAAGTACAGGGAGAGATGGTGCATTTGTGCCTTCATATTTTACGACCAAAACCGTAAAGGCTCATATGACTTAAAAAAACTAAAAACTTTTGAAACATTAAGCTTCTTTCCTTGAAATTCAACTAGGATGATAAGAATACCATTGTGAGAAAAGCCGCATTGTTTGAAATAGCACCATGAACAACTAATGCACTGGAATATCCCTATACAGTCTCATTTAATAGACAAGAGTCAAGACAACTCATTTATGGGTATTATCGGGAGGTATATATGAATCCGCTTTTCATAAAGATCAAGATCAAGTGGATATTCCAGAACTTCTTCTTCATAAACATAAATCACTTTCGAATTATTCAATGGATCAAGTGAAACACGAATCAGTTGCAAAGAGGCTCATCATTTGAGGATATCTGAATAATTTTGACTTTGTTGTTCTAGCACAAGGATTTTGATGTAAAATTTTTGAATTTTGCAAATTTGAAATCAGGGCTAACAGACAGCGAGAATGTTATTGATACAGTTAATCCCATTGGGCTTGGCACTATTTGTGAATCAACTAATGCCATTGAAGAAGAAGAAGAATAAATTAATAATCCATTAGATGATTGAAACTTAGCATAAAGCTCCAATTGTTGCAAGTTGAAACAATGGTACTTGAACTCGATGTTATCATTTGACATTTTAATATTTTGATGTTGAACTTGATGTATATGATGCTATGTTGGTATGATTACAAGTTTATGGTGTTTTTTTGGTTTATACGATATTATGTGACATTCTAATCTTAATTCATGCTTATAAGCTGCATATATATATTTATATATATGTGTGTGTGTGTGTGTGTATACTAACGAACCCAAACAAACCCAAACAAAGCCAAACCCCATTTCAAAATTTTGTCGTACCGACAAACTAGTTCATCAAGCCTAAACTTGAACCCGAATTGGCAACTTAGCTTTATATGGTGCAATGACAAGAATGAATGAAAGTGAGATGTGTATTCGGTTTGTTTGTTTAGTTTCCATTATTAGGTAAATGTGTCTGCTTTTGTATTTTAAGTTGTTTAAAGGTTCTGTTTTGGTTGTAGGGTTAAATTTTCATTTTGATTGATCAAACCTATGGGAATTCCCATAAAAATAAAATAAATTTAAAAATTTGTGGGTTTTCTTTGTATATGGGTTTTAAACCTTGGATATACTTAGTTGAACCTGGGCTCCAAATGCCACACTCTGCCCAGTGTATTGGACTTTAAATCTGGATCGAGAGTGAATTGAACCTATATCTGGAGGTTTTTTATGAGTGAACGAGACCTAGATAGGTCTTAGGTTTTTTTGAAGAAACCAATAACATAGATATATAACTTCTCGAGTTCGACTCCAAAGCCCAAACTTTCCTGATGCACCTGGCTTGCGGGTGGTTTCGTACATCCCCAGAGGCTTGCCTCAGCTCGCCCTTTCCTGACCCCAACTTAGCAACAAGTAAGACCAAGGTAAGGTGGGTTGGGCGCTGGGCTAGGTTGTGGGGATACCTCAGTGCAGCGAAAAAAAAAACAGAGATATAAAACTTAAGTGGAAGATGATGTTTTACCTTTCAATAAGTTTCAGAAGTTTGTCTCTGCTCAACTTGGCAGCAAGTAAGACCAAGGCGGGTTGGGCGTTGGGCTGGGTCACGGGGATACCTCAGTGCAACAAAAAAAAAGATATAAAACTTCAGTGGAAGATTGGATGTTTTACCTTTCAATAGGTTTCAGAAGGTTTTCTCTGCTCCAAAATTGTTGGTTTTGAGTGCGCAAAGTTGTCGGAAAGCATGTTCTTAACAGTCAACCTACCAGGATCTTATCTCCTTAATAAGTTCTATTTTTTTTTATTGCAAGCCTGTAGTAGAAATTCAAACCAAATGGCCAGTCCAGTCACCATTGCTCATCATTCTCTTGGATATTGGATATATTTTCAGTCTGTCATGGCTCACATTTTGATCATCACAAATTTGATCATTTTTTAAAAAATCATATGGAAAGAATTATCTGGATGCAACCAGAGCCGCTGAAATTCTTAGCATTGCTTCCTGGACATTGCAAAATATGAATTTGTCCTCCTAGAATTTTGTCTTGGGCTGTCACCTGGATCATACCTTTTGTTACATTTGTTTTCCACCGCACTCCCTCTTTTCATCTTCTTGAATTGGAAATTGAGCTTTAGACAGTTTATGAGATTCTTGCACCCAACTCATTGTTTTTTTCACTTTGTTTCCCCATATTTCTAAATTTGTTCAAGTACTGTTGTTTGTTAACCTCACCAATCTGCTTTTGGATTCCCCCTCTCCTTGCTGTGATCTATCATCAGTCTCCTTTATCTCTTTCTGTATCACATATACTCTTCATTTCTCTCGTCTATAGTATAGATTACACTTACAGTGACAGATCCCCCATTTATTACATCTTAGACACCCCAAAAAATGTATTTCTTTAATCTTCACCATACCCAAACCTGCTATACTAGCTGCAAAGATCTCAAAACACAAAGTGGCAAGAGCAAACATTAAATAAGAAACAACATGGTTTTCTGTCAATTAAGATAGCCAACTTTGGTAGATCGATAAAGTGCTACAAAGGTGGAATGTAACTGCCATTGTGTGTTGACCAAGGGACTGGGATATTTATGCTTAATGACAAACGGGCAAGCGTACTAGTGCTTCTTGCCGGATGGCTAGTGAATTGATTGATGGTTTGAATAAGTTCAGGGACATGATCATCTATTCTTGATAATTAGAGAACTTTAAAAGCTAGTTAATCTGCTGAACTGTGTAGCAATCTTGCATGTAGATTTTTGGAAATGCACTCCACATCAATTTTTCATCTTTCAAATTGAGATTTAACTGAAGTGACTTTGCTAGATTACGAAGGTGATGGTTAGAATGGCCTCAGCAGATATTATCTGTGTTGGGACAAGGGCGGTCAAAGAAAAGTTTACAGGCATTGTGAGGTCAGTTCTGTCATGCCGTTCGCTTCATTTTTAATTTGTATTCTCTTCCTTCATCCTATATCATAAATTTAGAATTTTGTGTTTAGTAAGTGACTAATTATCAACTTTATTTGTTTCTAATGTTTGTATTTTCCTCTTTGTATAACTAAAAACTGGTAAGCATATGAAAAAGGTGCAGTTTAGGCTGGTTCTAAGAAAGGAAATTTGTGACTGAATCTTTGCTGCCCCTGACAGACAACAGGATGTACGGGCAACAGAAATTGACAAGGTTGATATGCATATGTCATTTCGCCCAGGGGACATAGTCCGAGCAGAAGTTGTATCCTTTTCATAAATCTAGAATGAAAACCTGTGCATTTCTTTTCATTATGACTTGTCTTAATGATGTTTCTTGAATTTAAATTAGCCGGTTAAGTTATTGACGTTAGATAATGAATGTTAAAGGAAGTGTTATCCTCCTTGCTCGACTACTTCTGTTTGTTCTTAATTGTCCATTGTTATTTGGATCTGGTAGGGAAAATACAGTTGTTTCCTTTATATGAAAGTGATTTCAGACAATGGATACTATAAAACACTGTACACGTTTTGTGCTATTCTAATATAAATATGGCAGATTTCAGGTTTTAACTGATAGATCCAAGTTCCTACAGCTTTTATTACTTTGGTTGAGATCATAATAGGTGGGTAATTGTATATGGTGGTTTTGATAAATACTTCATTTTTTGAAGGACAAAGTTTGTTGGCAGGTACAGAGGGCAAAACTATCTATATGATGACATTTACCAGATGTAATGCCATGCAATTTAATGATATCCAATTTGCCTCCATTTTTCTTTTGTAGAACAATTGCTGAGTGTAGTTGGGTTGTATGCAACAAATTGATCTGAAGATAAGATTGGGATGAACATGGTAGGCTATGCATGATATGATATCTACCTGCATGAATAATTGGCCTCTGATGATAAACATCTGCATCATATTAGTTATCATCTAGCCCTGACTTCAAAAAGTTGTGATAATTATCACCAGTATCAAGCAAAAGCTTCATTATATCAAGGAAAAACAGACTTTATGTTGGGATGCCCAGGAGGTTATCATTATATCAAGATGTGCTAGAAAAGATGGAAGTGTGAAGAATGAATACGGTGTCTGAAAATTGTTCACATGTCTCCTTTTCCAAGTGAGATGATGTCACTATCCAACTAGGTACATACCTAGACAAAGAAAGTGACAAACTATGTGGAAACTAATGCAGAACAACATCCAAAGATGAAGATATTGAAATGTGTCCTCGAACCAAATTTGAAAGACAATGACGTTCCTTCCTATTGATCAGGAATGATGGAAGTCTCACTCAGTGACTCTAGATAAGGAGTCAATGGAAGTGAAGGTGGATCAAGAACCTCTAAAACAACCTCAACTGAAGTTGCAAAAAAGCTCCAAAGTATCACAATCATGGGATATCTTCTCTTATGAATGAAGAGACACAACGGGATCATCTGGGAATGGTTGGATATCAGGATCTCCATATAACTCCCAAATGTGAGTCCAAAGAGCATGAGGACACTCAAAATCGACAATAGACTCCAAAATGTCATCATCAACAGCATAACAATGACTTTAAAGACAAGACCCCTATTGCATTTCCAAGCAATTTAACTAAGTTATCACATTCGCCTGCTGAAGGTCAAATTCGAGAGTTGATTCGTCACAAAGTCGGGTACGGTTCAAATTCGCTTGAAAGTCGGTTGCAGACTGAGCAATTCGTACCAAATGCGCTCAGAGGGACCCGGGACGACTTTCCAGCCACTTCACAAGACTTTTGAAATGCCCACGCGAGCCCAGAACAAATTTAGGGCAAATCTGGGTCGAATTTGTATCAATATGTCTATTTGCGAGTGGTTTTTTAACTGCTCCAATGTCAAACTGAATGAATGTATTCATCCACGACCGACCAGGATGAAGCAATTCAAATGCTTTTCAATGTCAAAAAGGGACAAATGAGCATGGCGAGCAAAGCCTCCTACAGCTGGCTGAAACCTTCAGAAACAAAATTAAAGAAATCGCACACATTCTATGCTTATGGATCAGTTTATAGTCGGCCCCCCTTTAATATTCCCCTCCTTTAATATTCCCCTTTAATATTAAATATTTAGATTTGATTTTTAACTTTTGTTTTTATTTTATTATTTAAATAAAATTTAGTATCTTTTAATTTTATGTTTTAAATAAGTAAATTTGTTATTTAATTTGTTTTTATTAAATATATATAAGTTAATATTATAAATAATATATTTAGTATTTAGTATATAAATATTAAAATATAATATATTTATTACTTAGATATTAATAATATTTGATTTAAATTTTAAAATATTATAATTTAAATACATTTAAGTTTTTTCATAATGTATTCAAATGGAACATAATTTATTTTCATAAATTTTTAATATTTAAAAAAATCAAATTTATATAAGACGGATTTAATGACGATTTTTTAATCCAATTTTTTGCCCTACTCGAATTTCATTCGAAATTTATTGTTGTCGAACACGAATTCGAACTCGAACCTTGTAACATAGAGTCTTAGAACCATATCGGGCTCTTTAGTTAAGAAGTCACACATACCACCTGACAGTACATGTCATCGACAAGTCGAGAGAATACAACTACTTTCGTAGCTTTATATGCCAGACTTCAAGACATTTGAAATCATCACTAAAACGGCAGTCATACGGCATGCTTTTTCATGTTGAAATGTATTGAAAAACCACTTTTGAGAGATTGTGTCATAGGGTTGGGCCTTAGTGCATCATTTGAAATGTTTATCCCACAAAATTATGCATTCTAATTCATGTGAGTTTGTGCACTTTTTGTGGCTTCTTAACTAAAGAGCCCGACATGGTTCTAAGACTTATATTTATTATTTATTTATTTCTTTGTTCATATATATATATATATATTTTTATTTTTATTTTTAAAATTCTTGTACGGACGAACCCAAAACAAATCCGAACCCAACCCCAAAAAAATTTGGACGAATTTCGAACCTGAATCTCGAACCCACATCCGTACCGGAATCCGAACCGGCAACTTAGCAATTTAATGATGAGAAGTGCTAGGTTGGGGAACAAGATTATATAAATATGGCAACAAATGAATCTCTCTAAGATGAGTAATGATACCCATTGCCATCTGTCCATTGTTTGTAGTTTACCTTCTTCAAGATGATCAAAGAAGGTTGAAATGTGAAACCCATTGCAACTATGACAAATCTTCAAATTGTCAAAGATAGAACCATCACATGAATATAGAAACCTCCAAATATGGTATGTGATTGAAAACTCACTAGATAATACTTGGTGCTAAAACTAGAAAGAGTGCATATACTGAATGAAGAGCTCCTCAATACCTTTCCAACGCCACAAGAATGATGAGAATTGGAGATTGTGGCACCAAGTTACAAGCTTAGGAATCCAAAAGAAAGAGTTGACTTCAAGCTGCAAGAAATGCTCATAAATGACGAAATCAAGTGGATTGACCTACACCACTACAGAGTTGGCGGAACTAGCTTTCCAACAATATATGGATTGTGAAAATGCAACTCTGTATGCCCAAGATATGCTCAGTGGAAAATAACATCTACATGGAGCCCAATGAGAAATCAAGGGAGCTGAATTAAGCCCTTGGTCACCAAAATAACTAGTGCTCCAAAAAAAATTGAAATTAGCCTAGGTAGGGCTTGAATAACGATATAGGGTGGCAGGCTTGTGAGCCTCGCCTCAAAAATCACTCCTCCGAAATATTGATGCCACAACTTAAGCCACAATCACAATGTGGAGGATGATGACTAATGAGAACACACAAGGCTCCAAATCACAAACTTTAAGCATCACAAACCTCACCGTGGTTAGTATACTAGCATGAACAAGGCAACAATCACAACACATGTGCGTGAGGGTGTGAGCCTTTTCTAGTGCTCATAATGACATATTTGTCACTCTAATATAAGAACTTCAAACGTCCTCCACATTAGATGTGGGACTAAAGTCTACAGGCCCACCAAGAAACTCCTCCACAATATTATAAAACCCTAAATGATAGATAAATAAAATATTTGTTATAAACTTTAGGCTTATAACAAAATATTTGTATAAAATGATAAATTGTCCAGTCAAAGGGGCTCGATCCGAGAGCAAACACAGATCTAGAAATGCCCAGAGCCTCCAAAAAATATGCAACGAACAAAAGGAAAGCATCAGGCCTATGTATGAACTATGAGCCAAGCAAATAAAATTAGCCTCCTCCGATATGCAAATCCACCAAGAGTTTGTGTTCACAGATCTGAGATGAGCCACCAGCGCACAAACAAGCAATTAGGAAATTTCTCCCAATCCAAGGCTTGAGAAAACCTCCTGCAAACTCACTTAGACCCCCGCACAAGCACTATCACTGCCAATGTAAACAATGGATCATGTAGGAAGAGCCCACACAATGAAGAACAATGGGTTAGATGAGGTTGGACACTCTCAACAAAATACTTTCATTGCTATCAACCAAGCACTGAACAAGCCTGCAGATGGTAAAGGATGCCGCGAACCAAAGGAAATGAATACGAGTGCTGGGGCACCAAATAGAATGATGCCAACAAAAATAACCCACACCAATCTAAAACAAGCACAATCGATCAAAACATTACCCCAGACATACTGTCCAACCAACTGATAAAGTGCCAACAATGTCAGATGATAGAAGATAGGAAACGTGGCCTCGCAAACACAAAATCACTTGACACCGCCAAAAAACATGGATTGGTGTGCTCGATCAGAGGCAATAACTGCTTCAGCGAACCAATACTTTGCAAGCACCAATAAAAACAAAACCGCCACATAAATAATGAAAGGTGATTCAAGATTTTTGATAAAAATCCAAACACTGATAATATCGTTCCTCCCTGCAATGAAAATGCAGACCACCAATATGTGAATGAGAATCCACATAATTAAGCTAGCACATGGATTGATGTGCACAGAAAATAGAGAGGACACAATTTAATGACCTTGCAATAAATGGCTTCTCCATTAGCTCAATTCTCCAATATGGGCTGGAATCTCCTTGGTTCAGGATCTGATACCATGTAGGGATGCCCAGGATGCCATCATGAAGCTGCAGACTTCAGGGATCAAACCAAGAGACGAACAACCACCAGAGAATGCTCGAGAGAGAGCTTTCTTAGAGAGAGATTGAATGCTGATTCAATTGATAATAAAATTGATATTACGAAGTACAGCATTCTTGCTAATATAGGCAAGATGGGGGAGCAGGTAGGTAACTAACCAAATATAAAAACTAAAAACTACCTGAATATTAATATTAAATATCGGTTGCCTAAGTAAACTTAAGCAAACATAAATAGGTAAAACTTTATTTGCTCCAACTATTAATTCAACAGTGAGGGCCAGTTGCACTCTCATTTCTTCTTCAGGTTGTACCAAAGTAAAAGGTGATGATCATTGTTTCCAAGCAGGAAGCGCTCTGATGGAAAAAATAAAAATCTTTTGGCTTGTCAGACTTTCTCAGTCTGGTACTCCGGAAAGATTTTCCCCCACAAAGTAATTTGTATTGTCTCTTATGATCACCTTGGCAAGTCCATCTTCCAGGGTTCATAAGAATAAAAAATTTTCAAACGCCTTTCAGATGAACAAAGACAGTCAAAGAGGCTGAAAGACATAGCAGCATGTATAAATGCAACAAATGACAGAGTTCCTATAACATCACCTAAGAGTAATGCCTCCTTGTAATCATGCTTCAGCCTTCATTTTATTTCATAATATGAATATCCCTAGTTACTATCAAGGCCATACATCACATGATGGGGCTTTTATTGTCATATTATACGATACCCTTATTCACCCAGAACCACCATGTACCCTAGTTACCTGGAGACCTGTACCTTAATCCCTGATACCTGCCTCTCATTTTGAAAACATGATGAGGATGTCTCCAGATAACAAAGCACCTGAGCTGATGTCTTTAGATATCTCTTGAAAATAAGGAATCCTCCTATAAACAATATTCTGAAATGTTTTGAATACTCTGTTTTTCTTTCTAATGATCTGTCTCAAGAGAATGAAGAACAAAATAATTATATATTTTGCTTGAAAATTTACAGGCATATTTTGTATTAGAGAAATTTGCCATGCATGTCCAAAGTGATATTAGTAAGAAGACAAAACAATAATAAGGGTTAGGATGCGTGTGAATAGAACTTTTATCAAGTGATTGCATTGCAAAATAGCAGTTTCCATGCTAGTCACTTGTGCTGCTAAACTATATTGCTGGCTGATTTGCATTTGCAATTTATTTCAAATAACAAATAGGGTGCGCAGACTGGTCATGGTATCAGGAATATCTGAGCAAGAATGCTACAAAATCAATAGTCACCCTGGTACAAATTATAACAACGAGGATGAAGAATATTTGGAACACCAATTCTTGTGTGGATAATCATGTTGTGTGGTAAACACACATGCCCCATTGCAAATGGGGACACCCACTTTTTGCTTAGTAGTTTAGTGGTTTGCTTAGGTTAGTCTTAGCTGGCCAACAATTTTGAAGTCTCAAGTTTTAATGGGTTATGAAACTTGGGCAATGAGGAATGCAAGTCAACTTTTGGTTTGCAAGTCAGGATCTTTAAGAGAGTTGGGAATTTCAAGGATCGAGCCATTGTCCTAAGATGTCCAAATTCCGACCTCCCTTTTGGGAAAGATCCTTGACAAGGTGGAATTTTACTCATCTATTCAATGAAAATTCTAAACAAGTAGTGGAAATCCAACCTCCTATGATGACATGCTTTAGCAACATGGATAATTTGCACAGCCTTAATCAAGTTGTCCTCAAAAACATGAAATTTCCAATCAGTTCTTGGACTTTCCTTGTGCGATTTTAGAATGAGATTAACATTTTGGATGAATTAGAGAGCGCAACTCAACGTGTAAAGGAGAAACCCAATCCATGGTCAAAGTCCCACTTCCTTTTAAGGAAAAATCCTAAGCCATGGTGGATTTCGGACCAACTCTTAGGCCAAATTCCTCCAAACAAAGGTCTAAATTACAACCTGATTTTGAAGGGATTCCAAAGGAGCATGACATTTCCGACCTCTTGTTGAGAGAATTCTTAAAGGATAAAGATTTCCGACCTGATTGTGAAGGAATTCCAAATGGACATGACGTTTCTGATCAGTATAAAGGGGCTTGTCCAAACATTGGTGTGATTTCCAACCTACAAGATGGAGTTGTATAAGCGAGTTGCTAAGGTCTGATCTTCATTTTGCTCAAATATCACTAAATTTGGTGTCGTTTTTTATAGAAATCCCTAATCAAGTGTGCATTTCCTGACTTGCATTTTTGAAAATTCCAAAGCCAGGCCTGATTTCTGATTAGGTTGTGAAGTTGTCCAAGCAAACATCAAATTTCTGACCTGCATGATGGAGTTGTACAAGTGAGTTGCTGAGATCTGATCTTCATTTTTCTCAAATTTCTCGTGTGGAGGAAACTTTGATGAAATTCTTAAACAATTGCATAATTCTGAATTGCTTGTAATGATTAATCCAAGCCCTTGGTGAATTCAGATCTGGCTTTGATGCAAAATCCTAACAAAGGCTCAATTTCCGCCCAGCCTTGGAGGGATTCCAAACAATTTTAAGGGTTGTGGTTTCAGTTGTGATCAAAATCCCTAAGACCTAGTGGATTTCCAACCTTGATGGTGCATTTTGTCCTAAAAAGTGCCTAAAATCCGACCACCTTCCATGAAGTTGTCCAAATAAATCTCTAATTTCTGACCTGATTTTAAAGGGATTCTGAATGAAGTTCTGATTTCCGACCTATTTGAGCAAAATTCCACACCCTTCTCGAAAATCCGCCCAGATCTTAAGCACTTATCCTAACAATGGTCTGATTTCCAACCTGATTCCCATGCAAATTCTGAACAATCACCTAATTTCCAACCTAGGGCAGAGCAAATTCCAAATCAACATGAAAATTCCGACCTGTACTTGATGAAAATCCGATCAGCTACTGAATTTCTGCCCAGATTTTGAGGGCTTAAATAATTACTCAAGGTAAAATCCTAATGAGGGTCGGTATTCCGACCCCTTATAGGATTAATTTCAAAGCAATTAACAAAAAAAAATTGCTCAAATAGATGGAAATTCAAAATGTTAATGATGTCGGCCAGGGAAAGTTGTCAAAATAAATTGTTTAAATGCTACCAGGTCAGCCAGCTTGGGAGGAGAGTTGTTGAATTAGATTGTTTAAAGGCATACAAGGGGTCGGCCTTGTGAATCCAATGGGCGAATCTTTCCATGGGATGCCTATAAAAGATCAAAGGCAATCATTTCAATCACGACTCAGTTCAAATCAGGAACAAAACAATTATGAGAAGAGCAGACTCGGGCAAATTTCGGGAGAAAATTAGAGGAATGCTCAACACCTACAGCAAGTGAGGAAAGAATTCATTCATGCATAAGGATGAGATGGTCTTCAAATGAGTGTAAATTCAGTCAAGGGTTAGTATTTTCTAAAAGTATGCAAAGGGATTGAACTTGAACAAGCAAGACCAAGTGCAAGACAATCTATCATCAGCAGAAGATGTGAATTCAGGAGTGATGTGACATCAAACTCAGAAAAATCAGAATTCAAATCAAAGTCAGAGATTGTTTTAGTTTGATGTCAATGCATGGGTAGCATTAAGATTATGAACAAGTGAAATTTCTTTATCCAACTGCAACTTTAATCCCAAGTTGAAATCATGTTATTAGGAAAGGATATTTTATCATAAAAATGTCTTAACTTTGTCCACATTCATTATTTCATAAACTTAACAACAGGTGTTTCCTCTTGTTTTGCAAGGATTCATGCATTAAGGAGGTACAAGTGATGGATGATTTTCAAGATGAAGATGACAATAAAAAAGTGACATGGTGCTGAGATTCTTCATGTGCAAGGATGATGTTGAAGGTCGAGCATTTCATGTATAAAGATGCTTACAACATCAAGGTCAACATGGAAACATCAACAAGGTAGTCGCAAGTGATTTATTAAGCAAGCAAAGAAGATTAGGACTAGAAACAAAAAATGGAAGCGCAATTGCAATGGCCTAAGTCAACAAATTTAATGATGTGGAGGAAAAGATAATAAGATGCCTTGCTTACATTTTGCCTTGTGAAATGATTCAATGTCCCATAAAGAAAGTACTATTGATATGATGATCAATGTATCCAAATTCGTTGGAAACCTCAACCAAGAGTGATGGTCAAATTGCAAATATACACATCTCATGTAATAAGGGAAGTCGGGATGCAAATCAGGTTTAAAGACAAAAATGATTATATGGAAGATGATGGTGAACAAACAATGCAAGTGACAACATCATGATCAAGCCCAGAACAAGGCAAGATGAAGGTCAAGTTCAAGTCATGAAGGATTAAAGCTATGGTATCAAGACAGGAACAATTACAAGAATATCTAAATGAGAAGATTTTTAAAATGAGGAGGATGAAGAAGTGGAGTTTAAATGACATTTACAAGATAAGCATGCTAAGGTGGTGCCCTTTCATCTCCACCAATCATGTTATTCCAAGTTGGCGTGTGGAATGCATTTCTCCATCGAATTTTCCCATTGGTCCATTCTCAAAAGGATATGAACTCAAAGCAATGCAATTTTCTCCTTGGCCAACATTTAATGCTTGTATGTGGGGTAAACCCTAATTAGGGTTATTTTAAATAATATAGGTCATTGATCTTGAATTAATTCGAGCCATTCATTGTACTTGAGGCCTCTATATAAGGCTTGTTCATTTCATTGTAAGGGGAGGTTTGATGAAATTGTTGCTGAGATACTGCCAAAGTAATTGCAAATTCATCGTTGATTCATGGTGAATACTTGTGTTATTTTGAATTGTTGCATGGTTTCCTACTTCTCACTTAGAATTTGTTTATGTATAAGTAGTTGAATGAAGGAAATTATTGTTGATGCATGGTGAAATTTTATGTTCATACCTTTTGCTGCTTGTTGATTGCAAGTCGTAGTACAAGGTTAGGCCGAACTCATTGCAAAGCACTTAACTTCAATTGCTTCATGTTCATTGCCTTGCATATTGTTCATTCATGGACTATCAAAGAGCAACAATGAGCTTTCATGTTATATTTGAGATGTGAGAGATCTCCTCAAAAGTTAAAAAAATAAAAATAAAAAATAAAAATAGAAATTAAAAAAGAAAGGTTTCTCAATGGACAGACAGGTGGATGTTCTTCCCATTTGGTTTGATTTGAACAAGAGGTTACCTCCATGGGATTTGTCTCAACTTGCAGCATCAGGGAAGTGTAGGATACATGGTACCACAGATCATGAGGAGATGGATTGTTTGGTGTTTCTCTTAAGAGTGGATTTGGCATTAAGAGGAAAATTTTCTTTTTCACAAATACATGAGCCTGCGGTCCTTGTCAATTCAGAGGAGGATTTTCTTGATTTCAAAGAAGATATCAATAGGGAACCAAAAAACATATATGGAAGAAGTTCTTGGTGCAGTGTACATAGTCTCTCACATTCAGAATCTACTTGCCCATCTTGTCAAGACACCATTGACTTGATCAAGTTTCAATTGGGTTGGTATGAGGAAATATCGGTGGGAGGTGGTAAGGATTTCTTTCAGCTTTTAAGTTGGACACCAAAAAATGAAGAGGGTAAGATGCATCAGGATGATATGGTTGATTCTAATGTTCGAGATAACCAAGTGGAGGAACCTTCACATTTTACTTCTCAGGAGGAAGGTGTTGAGAATGAAATTAAGGAAGCAATTGAATTCATCCAAAGAAGAGGAAGTGTATCAGACAAAGATCCACACATTGAAGAGCTAGAGGAAGACCATAACAAATTTGAAGAGGTGATCCTTGGTGAACTTTCCCTTATGTTACAAAGTCGAATTCTTGAGGATGAGTTAGAAGAAGTCTCTAGCACTCTTCATGAGAGAGGTACTCAAATGGACAAGTTAAGCAAGGAATTACAAGTTACTACAAGTGAATCAAGATATGAGGAAAAGTTTGATAAAACATTCCAGGACATGATTACCACCATATTCTTTGGGGGGATGCTTAGGGATCTTATGGGAAAAATACAAAAGGAGTCATTGCCCATAACCTTTCAAGGTGATGAAGTTGTTGCAAGTGGCATGATTCACCATCAACTTCGACTTCCAGAAATTTTACCACTCGAGATGGAAGTTGATGGGCAACTCACAAAGATGTATCATGGTTCTCCTATCACTCTTAAGGGTGCTATGTTTGGTGAGAATCTATATAAAGAATTGCAAGATGTTCCTAAAGAGAGTTCAAATGGAAATTACATGCTAGATGATGAAGATCCTAATGGTGGGGATATGCGAGGATTGTTAAGTGGTGATCAAGTCACTCCCATGGAAAAGGAAAACAAAGAACAGTTTGGGTTGATGCTACAGTTGGATATTGTGTTCGACCAACTTGGAGAGGTGTTTGATGGGGAGAATATCAAGGAATCCTTGATTTTTGAGGATACACTTGAGGAGATTTACAAGGATGCATGGTTCATGTTTCACAAGGACAAGCCCCCAAAGATGATATTTCATGAGCTTGATTTCTCGATTGATCCTGCCTTGACTACCAATGAGTTCGATGTAGATGTTAGAGGGAGGATTCATCACCAGTTGCGACCTCCTGAAGCTGTGGATGATCAATTGAGGTTTGAACAAGAGTTACCACATAAATCATACCAGGTTGTTTCTTTCCCTGCTCTTAAGGATGAAAGGTATGAAAGTCTTTATTTTGATTATGGAAATTTTGGAAAAACAACTTGTTTATGGATTGATCATGGACCCTATGAGTTGCCTCAATTGTTGATTTTTCATGATAATTTTCTTGAGTTTGAGTTTGAGGTGACAATTTTTTTTTCAGAGTACAAGGATGAGTTTGTGAGATTGAGAACTATCACCCATGCCTTGTTACTCTTGAACATCTTGAGAAACCATGTTAGATCCAGTGTATATATCAGTCTAGTTAGTGTCGTCCCTTTAGAGTCTTGTACATAGTTAAGGTAGGTTTGTCTTGGATCATTTGGTTCAGGAGAGTAGTTTAGTTTGCTTTCTGTTTTTTAGAGTAGAGTTTGTTTTGGACCACTTGGCCCAAGGGTTAGAGTAGTTTTGCTTTCTGTTGGTTAGAATAGATTCCCTTTCAGTCGTTTAGCTTAGGAGTTTTGAGGGAGCTCAGTGGTAAGTTTGCACCAAGTCACTTGACTTGGGATCTTTTTAGTTTCCCTTAGTTTGAGAGCAGTTTTGGTCTTGGAGCTTTGCAGTAAATAGGGGGTCCATGTTATCACTCGTGGGCGAGGTGTGTAGATTTTTACACTTTTGGTGTCAAGACCTAGAGTCCGTCTTGTTCATTTCTTGAATATATTTGACGAGGTTTGGAGATTTTAGGGTGTGCTTAGTCGTTGGTCTATGGTAGAACTTGTACTAAATTTGGGTCAGACTCGATAGAGGCTCTTGAGTTACCTTTGACATGGTTACAACATTTTACTCACACTTAATTGCTCTGAGTTCTTGGTGTTTCAAAGTGAAGTTGGACTTAGTGAAAATCATACACCTGCTTCAGCGCCACTGTGGTCTTCCAAACCCCCCACGGGCTTCATTGCCTGCAAGCCAAACAAAAGATCAAAAAGGGAAAGAAATATCATGAGAAAAGAAAACAAAGAAAAGGAAAAAATGAGAATTAATGCAAAATGAGAGGCAATATCAAAGTGAAAATTGGCTTTAAAGGGCGTGCAATCATCTCTATCGGTGCTATAAAAATAATCACTAAAAGTAGAACCGTGATTGTGGTGCCACAGCGATAATTCCGTCGGGGCTATAGATGCCTGACTGGCAGCGGGGCTCTATCCATGATGCTTTTGAAGTAAGGATATTATAATGGCTAAGTCTAGTGGATTCGAGAGATTATCAAGCTCTTGTTGAGCGGGGAATGAATCATTTGCACACACATGAGTAACTTATGGTCAGGGTGTTTAGGTTCAACTTGAAAGTTCATTCCCTTGTTGAGTACTTGTCCTTAAGTAGATTTTCGGATAGGTCATCTTGAAATTTTTTGTTCTAAGTTATTTTATTCATGAAATGTTCAGGAACATTTCTTTGGGTTGATGCTAGATGTTGTGAGGTTTCACATCATCGCCCCAAATCTTGGGGACCCCCTATTTTCGACTTTGAGTGGGCTTGTCTTCCCTTTTCGATCGGAGCTTGATGCCTTAGACATTCCTTAGGTCCCGGTGAGTTGATGTGGTTGATTGGTGAAATGCAATCCGAAGCTTGTTTTGGTTTGGATTTTCGTTAATTGGATGGAAGTGTTTATAATTGTCAATATGGTTGAGTTTTAATTGCAAATGATAATTTAACTTTAAAATCAATTAAGCATTGTAATTTGAGTTCAATTGCTTTTGGATTTCCAATTTTTTTGCCTTGAAATGGGAATTGGAAATGTGGAAAATGGATCTTTTGGTTGCAATTTCGAAATTGGGAAAACATGAGCATGTGCAATAAAGATTTTGTCTTTCAAAGGTCGAATCTTGTGCAAGCAAGTCAAATTTTGTTAACAGCCCTTTGTTATTGTTTCAAATTTGGATTATTAATTGAGAGTATTTGCCTTGATTTTGTTTGTAGTTTTCAAAATTTCATATTAGGCAAATACTAAGTGATTTGTGAGGCAATTTGCAAAACAATTGGATGTTATTTTCGAAATCATAGGGCTGTTAAATGAGGAAATTAATAAAAATCTGAGCCTTTCCTTGCAATTTTCGAAAAACCCCATGCGTTTGAAATTTCGAAATTATTGGTGGAGCTATTTATTATAATTTTGAAGCTTAGAAAATTTAAAAAATCGAAATTGTGCCTTGTGAAAGCAAAAAGAGCCCAGCCCTTATGAAATTTCGAATTTTGGGGGGGTCTTTATTTTAAATTTTCGGATTTTTTTTTCATTTATGGCCAAAGTCGGCCCTAAATTGCATGCTAATTTAACTAATTTTTATGTGTTTGTGGGCAGGTCGGCCCTAGATGGGAGCTGGGCGGCTTGGTATAAGGAGGGGGCATTAGCCCTTCATTTCTCACATTCAAACACCAAGCTTTCTGCTCTGCATGGAGGCAGCGAACTTCATCCTTGGGCAGCGATTTTTTCATCAAGTAGGGGGGCTCCCTCCACTCTCCTCATTCCACCATCCCTTCTTCTTCCAAGCAGCAAGAGCGAAATGTAGCAGAGGAGCAGCGATTAGCATCTAGGGCATCGGCAGATCCAAAATTGGGTGTTTGGCGGCAATCGGATTGTAGGGGCAGTTTAAGAGAGAATTAAGGAAGGCCACCGAAAATCAGAGATAGTATTTAGCGGATTTCATCAATTTTTGGCAGTCATTTTCAAGCATAAGCAGTCATTCTTTGGCAGCGACCTGGAGTTTAAGGGTGGCGACTTGGTTAAGGCAGCAGACCTGGGCAGTTTGAGGGTGTTTGAAGGGCAATCAAAGGACCCTAAAATCAGTATTTCTAAGGGGAAAGAGGAGCAGATTTATTGTGTACACTTTGAGGGTCTTCTTCCACATATTCTCCCCTCTAAATTCAATTTTTCAAGGCATTATTTTAGCAATTTTTTCCTAGATCCGAAAATCTGAATATTGCGAGTTTGAATGGTGGAGGTGTTTGAGGGCAGTTCCAGGCCCTAGAATCAGTAATTTTATTGAAGAAGGAGCAGAGATTTATTGTGAGTGATTTGAGGACCACTTTCCATCCATTTTAGCATCCCAAAATCGAAATTCTAAGGGCATTTTTTTTCAGAATAATTGCAGATCCGAAAATCAGTGGTTGTGATCTCATTTTCCAGAATTTGAGGTTTAGAGGCTTGGCAAGTTGGCATATCATTTCCAGATCTGCTAGAAGATGGAGTTAATTGCTTAAGGCCTCATTGCAAAATTTTGAGAGTAAATTGAAGGAAGGGGTGATTTTCTTGCTTGTGGAGTTAGAGAATTTTTTTGAAGATCAAGCCAAGGCAATTGCATTAAGAAGGGATTCCAAGCTTTGTACTTGGGTGAGTGGCCTATCTTTTCCTCTCTCTTTAATTGCTTTCATTTCATTGGTGCTACTTTAGGTGTTGAAAACTAATTTCAAGAGTAGAGCTAGAAGTTTGGATATTAAGTTGATTACTCGATTGTCTTGATTGACTTTTTTCCCCAAGTTCTTGCTTGCATTTCATCTTAGGAGGAAGATTTAGAGTGATAAGTGTAGCCCATTTTAAGGTAACGGCGGAGAGTGATAAGTGTAGTATTCCACCCCTAGGGAGAAGATTGGAGTGATAAGTGTAGTCCATCTTAAGGCAAAGGTGGGGAGTGATAAGTGTAGTTTGCATCATTGCATTTCATCTTAGGAGGAAGATTTGGAGTGATAAGTGTAGTCCATCTTAAGGTAACGACGGGGAGTAATAAGTATAGTATTCCATCTTATAGGCGAAGTTTGGAGTGATAAGTGTAGTTTCATCTTCATTGTAGAAAAGGCGGGGAGTGATAAGTGTTTAGGATGGCTGATGTTAATGCAAGCAAGCGACCCAAAGGAATTAATGCTGAAATAGGAGACAAGGAAGTCATGATACCCAATTCCAACTTCCGCTCAAAATTGAAATACGTTGGAGACACCAACATTGGTACCTTTGATATGATTCAATTAAGAGAGAGGTTGAGAGACAGTTAGTCCCTTGTGGCAAAGAGGATCAAATAGTATGGATTTGTGCAAGGAAGTGTTCAATCTACCCCAGCAGCAGACATGATACGACAGAATTGGTTACATCAAGTCATCAAGGCTCACAAAGTCAGATTGCAAATCAGAGTGCAGCGCCTTCATCGTGCTTCTCAGTCAAATTCCGGGCTCTACTAAAGGTACACAGTTTGATCCTTGGATGTTTTATTTTATTGAAGAGATTGAGAATGGTTAAGGAAAATTGATTGGATTAGGATCACTAGCATGAATTTAGAGTTGCAACTTAAAGAGTACAAAATCGGGGGCAAATCTACATGGGGTCCTACTTCTTCAATTCGGGTGCAAGACTACTAGTGATGCTTTTCTAGTCGAACCAAATCTAATCTTGGGGAGATGCATTGCACCACTATGGTTGAGGCAAGTACTTATGCCAAAAGGGCAAGGTTGTGGTAGTTCGAACAGTTGAAGGCAGTCAAGGGTTAACCAAGGAGGAAAGCATTGATGAAGGCAGTTGATGAACTCAATGATGGGTGGATTGGGGAACAATCAAGGAGATATGGTGAGGGCAGGTGCCCCAAAACCCAAGGTTATTGAAACAAAGAGGTGCAAGCAAATCAAATCCAAATAGGAAGGTTTAAAATGGCAAAGTATTGAAGTAAGGAGGAAAGTGATTGAAAGGTTGAGAAGGTCAAGTTTGATTTCAAGGCGGTGGCTAAGAGCAAGGCTCTTAAATTGCACAAGGTTCACATCCAGGCAAGCCACCAAGGTCAAGGCAAGATTACCCCAAGTGCATGGAGACCTCACCCTTTCGAGGTCAGGACATCAAGTACAAGCAAGTTCAAGTGGTGGTGAGAAAATTTCTAAGGACAAGCTCAAGCATACAAGACTTCATCTCATCTCAAGGATTAATGAACTTTGTAAGACAAGGTTGATGAGGTGGCAATTTCATGTGCATGCAATCAAATCATGCCAAGTGTCCTATGTTCTCATTGGTTGACAGATTATTGTAATTTTCTCATTGGCCCACAAAGTTGGTACCTTCATGTAATTGGTTGAAAGATGGTAACCCTAATTAGGGTTTGTAAGGTTTAATCTTGGCCCTTGATTTTGCCTCTTAATCTTGGCCACTCGTAATTTTGAGCCTCTATATAAGGCCATTTGTACTCATTTGTAAAGAGAGAGTTATGTGGGAGAATTGTTGCCAAAATACTATCAAAATTGTTCTCTATTCATTGTTGTGGCTTGCATGGTGGATATACATGATCATTTTGGTGTATTGCATGTTTCTTCTCATCTCTCAAATTAAAGTAGGATTTCATTTCATGTTGTTAAAGTAAGAATAGAAGTAGATGATTAGTTGTAATGGTGATGTTGGTGAATGTTTGATGAGGATCTTATACTAGGCCACTAGCATCTTGGCGGCTTGTCAAGGAGCCTTGTGTGGTAATCTAGTCAATTGCTCCCAAGTTCTACTTGCATTTCATCTTTCCACTTGTACTTCAAGTTGGGTTGGAAGATAGGTGTTAGTGTGAAAATCCTAAGAATATTCCCTTAGAATCATTGCATCGATGGAAGTAGCACCGCTGGTAAGCTTTCATTCGGTTTGATCTTCGTCCATTTGCCAATCTTTCCATTCCATAGGAGTAGTAGTAAAGCAATCAGTAGTTTAGTAGTTGAAGTTTTCGATGAGCAAAGTTGGAAGTGATATAAAAGGAAGAAAGCTAATTGAGTATACATTGCAAATCATATCATCATCATAGCGAGAATTTGACATCCTTGAAGTGAACAACGTAAGCCCGCCGAAGTGATTACCAGCAAATCACATCATTATAACTGAGTTAGTATCCACAGGTGTAAGGAACCTTGGAGTATTCTTATATACTTTTCAAGAGAGGGTTGAGTGTTTGGTACACTGTATCAAGTATTTCAATTGCTATATGTTATGTAGTGGTACAAAACTCACATCAACACATACTTTATGGTTTTGATGAGTATAAGCAATTTGAAAATCATACACGCACCCTTAGAAGATAGCACCTTCCTTTGCATAGTTGTTTAAGTTGGCAAAACAAGGAGTGGTTAGTTTCACCTCATCATCAATAGTCTCTTGAATTGGTAGAAGTAGAAATAGAGTTAGCTTAGATTCATAATCCCATATTCTATTTGCATTTTATTTCAAAATCCTCATTAGTAGTAATTGAAGTGTTCACATTGCCAAATCATTCGTAATTTGAGAAGTTGATATATGTCCATGAATGAACATCGTAAGTCCCTTCATGATAACCAGAAAAACACATCATTAAACTGAATTGTGTCCAACACTAATTCGCATGTACGCATTGTAAACTTTGGGGTCACTTCACTTGATCACACGATTGTTACATTGTTTAGCATTTGGAGTTTCCTTGTTCAAGAGAGGGTAGAATATTTAGTATTATTTCTTGAACGTTGGGGTAGTCACGAAACTCACATCAACAAATCATATGTGTTATTGAATACCTTTAGTGTGCAATACTTTAAAGATTATGAGCTCAAATTATTTTAGAGCTTTCTACGTAAGCCACCACTATCTAAGGAGCTCCTTAAGTAGCTCACAACAAAAGACTGGAAAGTTTTGCTTTCCTCACCTGAACTATAATCAGGGTGTATATTCTACATCTTGATTAAACAATTTGAATCCTTTTCTTAATGTATTTTGATTGCATGGTTTGTTTTTCCTAATGCAGAAATAAGACAAAACAGTCTTTATAATGGTCATTTTTTTCAGTAATGAGCCTTAATGTTGTGCTAGACAAATGGATTAGCCTCAATGAGACTGAGTGAATAAACTAATTGCTTTGTGTTAATGATTGAACCAGAATATTATAAATGCAATATTCAAAACCTTTAACATTAAAGCACAAGAAAATCAGACACAGAGATTTACCCTGGGAAAACCATCCTACTCAAGGGAAAAACCCAGCCACACCCAAACATAATGCCTTTATTTAGATACCAAACAAATACAAAAATGCTGCTTATGATTGAAGCCTTTTACAATCATCAATCAATAAGCTCATGTAACTTTCTCAGGATTTTGTAATCTCTGATATAATAATCAGACAACTCAAAATGTATCTCACAAAGATACTACATGATTATACACCAATCACTGAGAATACACCCAACAAAATAATAACAGAAAATTCCTTTCTTACGATAACACACAGTTCCACCACACAATGTCTCTATCACCCAAAAAGACTGAAAAACAATACAATAAAAAATGTGATCGCTGCTCCAAATAAGTCACACTGAAGACAAAGCACAGGCAGTTACATAAGACACGGTGATAAAGAAAGAATGAACCGCTACAAAAATGAAGAGTCTCATGGAATACCAATAGACAGCAGTTACGAATATACACGGCAGCTTAAAATATGAATCGATGCCTTCAATATGAGGACCGTCAATGTTAAGAAGAGAACCGTCGACGTCGACTTTTAATAACTGACGCCTTCAATAAACTGCCAGCACTACCATTTGCCCTTGCACAATGCCAAGTCAGCACACGATGCTGATAAATCTTATACGAGGAGCCAAGTCATCTGTACATTTGAGCAATACATCCGACGTTGGGCACAATAATAATATCTTTGATAGATACGAGTTTATGCTGATGAGAAGTAAGGAACAGAGCACATCCACGATAGCATAGATATAAAAGATTTCTCTCGCAGCTACCACAACATTAACACTCCCTCTTAGCAAGAGAGAGATCTTATATGTCATAGTGTGTCTCAACCTGACAACCACAATGGAGTTGCAACCAAAAACAGTGTCAATAACAAAATTTCATCTCAGATTTTCTCAATAAAACATTGTTATCTCAGCATAACAATATTCACCATAGCTACTCCTAGAGGGTGAAATAAAGATACAACAAGTAAAGTCATGGAGTCACACACATTACTTCCACCATGGCTACTCCCAGAGGGTGGATCCACCATAGCTACTCCCAAAGGGTGGGTCAAGGGCTTTCACCTCAAACTTCTCTTAAAGAAGAATGCATTACCACCTTGCCTACTCGTAGAGGGTGGTTCCACCATGCCTACTCGCAGAGGGTGGTACAAGGGATTTCACCTCGAATTTCTCTCGCAGAGAACTCATTAACAAGGGATTGCACCTCGAACTTCTCCCTCACGGAGAAAAACTTATTAACAAGGGATTGCACATCGAACTTCTCCCTCATGGAGAACTCGTTAACAAGTCTTCATGATGATAAGGCTCTCTTTGAGATAGATATCAACCTTCTGGCTTCTCAAATCAAACTCCCTCTAAATCTGATATCAACCTTCTGACCTCCTTGTACAAGGTTGCTTGTGATGAAAAGACAGACTCCCTCTGAATGAAGACTTCCTTAGCCGGGGCAGCATACTGCATTGGTTATCATAATAGAATAGATTTGAATACTGAGACTCCCTCTCAATAGGGATAACATACTCAAGCTTTGATAATCACAATAGCAAGAAATTGACTCCAATATTTGTCCAACAATGAGCTTTAGCAGTCAACACTGCTACACAAATTTGCTGATCCTCTGCAAAAGAACTTGGCACTCTTCCTTTGCCACACAAGCTCCCTCTGAATCTCATATCCTCCTCTTAGGATAAATTGATCACAAAATAATCTGAATAGGTACTTTTTCAAGAGCCACCAACTCAGCTCAGGCTACAATCTCTCATCATCCTTGTGCTCCTCGATCCATACTGAAAGCATTTTAGAGAGATTAGTAATAGAATCAAACAGACTAATGCTAAAAGCATACATGATTCACTACTCTCAATGTTATTGCATGAATTAAATATATAAAATTTATGAACTCATTATCAAAGATACAATCATAAAATATTTATCTCTTCATAGTTTAATCTTCCTCACAATATGCCAATAGATCTTTCACCATCACACAATTATAGTGCAGGCAGAGAATGCAAATTTGAACCCCAGCATAGAAGATTGCATGTGAAGCCTCAATAGCTGAGATTGAAACACCTGCAGCAGATCATTGAACAACGTATTCAACACCCATTAGACATCATGATTTTTCTAGAATCCAAATGTCCTATTCTGGTTCTGATCATTTCCTTATACCTGGCTCGAATACCATATTAATGATTGAACCAGAATATTATAAATGTATTAATTAAAACCTTTAACATTAAAGCACAAGAAAATCAGACACAGAGATTTACCTTGGGAAAACCCTCCTACTTGAGGGAAAAACCCATCCACACCCAAAAATAATGCCTTTATTTAGATACCAAAACAAATACAAAAATGCTGCTTATGATTCAAGTCTTTTACAATCATCAATCAATAAGCTCATGTAACTTTCTCAGAATTTTGTAATCTCTGATATAATAATCAGACAACTCAAAATGTATCTCACAAAGATACTACACGATTATACACCAATCGCTGAGATTACACCCAACAAAAATATAACAGAAATTCCTTTCTTACGATAACACAGTCCCACCACACGACGTCTCTATCACCCAAAAAGACTAAAAAACAATACAATAAAGAATGAAGCGCTACAAAAATGAAGAGTCTCGTGGAATACCAATAGACAGCAGTTATGAATATACACGGCAGCTTAAAATCTGAATCGATGCCTTCAATATGAGGACCATCAATGTTAATAAGAGAACCGTCGACTTTTAATAACTGACGCCTTAAATAAACTGCCAGCACTACCATTTGCCCTTGCATGATGCCAAGTCAGCACATGATGCTGAGAAATCTTATATGAGGAGCCAAGTCATCCGAACATCCGAGCAATACATCCGACGCCAAGCACAATAATAATATCTTTGATAGAATACGAGTTTATACTGATGAGAAGTAAGGAACAGAGTACATCCACGATAGCATAGATATAAAAGATTTCTCTCGCAGCTACCACAGAATTAACACTTTGACTAACTTAACTTGTTCAATTGTGGATCATTACAAAGAAACAGAATCTTCAAAGTTTGTAAAAGTAAGAACTTTATTTATTCACACAAAAGTTCAATTTCATTTTTCAGATGACAAGAAAATCATGTTTTGCAGAGTCTGCATTGGAAAGAAAAGTGATACTCATTGCAACAGGGGACCCATTCCTTTGCACCCTTACTACGGTCATGACTTGTTCTTGGATGCATTGTTATATCTAGTTTAATTTCTAGATTTTATTTACATTTTATTTTTAAGGTATACAATGTGCCACACCTCATACTTGTGCACTCAGATTTCAGAATTACAGACCTGATGACTGCAACTGCAACTCCAATGGAAATGTGTCCACACCCTTAAAACCTATTTACTCTTTTAAACTTTTTATACTTTGGAATAAGTCAGAAAGATATGAGCATTCTCTTAGAATGTTAAGTGCATTGGAAATGGTTTCCTGCCCTAGGAAACTCATTGTTCTGCAGTGTGCATCTTCAAGTTTTTTATGCTGCATGTAAGAAATGATATAGAGAGGCTGTTCTTCTATTTGTGGATAATGGCAATACTTTCATTGAATATGGCAATTCTTATAGAAGTATTTAACTATTGAAAAGAAATTATCATTTAAAGTGCAAAAAATCTTAAAATCATGATCTTTTGTAGCCTATTTTCTTTTCCCGCACTGATTTTCTGACAGGGTATGAGGTAAATCTAAGTCACAGGGTTCGCCGAATTTCGGCCATGAGGTTCGGAATTCGGCGAACTTCAAAACATTATAAAAAATTCGTAGAAATTCGGCTAATGTTCATACGGATATGTGGAATCGTTTTAAAAAAATGTTTTTAAGGTTTTCGGCATTTTTTCCCTGCACGAAGAGGTTTTTCCCGCATTTTCTGGGTGATAATTCGCGTTTTCTACTTTCGGATGGGAAATATGGAAATTGTTGTGTATTTGCAGAGTGCGATGTTGTAAAAAAACTTCTCACCGCAGTCGTTGATGAGACAGCGAGCAGTCGATGATGAGTGCGATGTCGTCAAAAAACTTCTCACTGGTAGCAAAGAGATCGGTAGGAACGGAGACGGGCAGCTGAGGCAGTCGCGGGAGAAGCGGTGGCGGGTATATCGGTGTCAATAGCGCAGCATCTTGGCCAGAGACCCCGCAGCGAAATGAAGAGCCTGATCCACCAGCGTGCTTCAAATAATATTTGACGAATAATATTTGGTCTTTGTTCTGCCATGTATGGTAGTTTTTAAATTATTAATGTTATAATAGTAATACTATGTATGTATTGATATTGTGTTTTTATACATTTAGATAATATTATTTTATATCTTAATATTATTTTTGATGTAAATTAAATATAGTAGATATCATTTATTAATAGAAATATATCTTTATATAAAATTACATATTTATATTGTTAAAAAAATTATTTATATACTTTAATGTGATTTCTTTATATTACATTTTATATATTATGAATATTATCTATACATAATAAATTGTTTATATATATTCATTTGAGGAAAATAAGAAAAAAGTTGTAGCAATTTATTCATAGTTAGCTAATTTTCAGTGATATATATATATATATATTTATAAAAATCAAATTTATATGAAGCGAATTTAATGGCGAATTTTTTTTCGAACTTTTTGTCCTTGTCGAACTTCATCCGAATTTTATTGGTGCCGAACTCGAACTCGAACTCGAACCTTGTGACTTAGAGGTAAATATTAGGAAATGGCAATTATGATGAGTATTATTTATAGCTCTACTAGTAGGAACCTACTTATTTGGGAAGCAAGATTATGGCATCTTTCTCAATACCAAATGCAACGCAGTAGTCATATTTCCTTACCCATTTTGAACTAGCTTCTTATGCAAAAGTATTGGATCCTTAATCCCAAACGTTAGCTATCTCTTGGGGATGCACGTGCATATTATCTCTCCACAGCAAAGGATGAGCTGGGTGTTGTATCTGCTGAAAGCATTTCAGGTAATATACAAATTGCTTTGTTATATTTGTCTGCTCTATTTTTAAATAATTTTTCAAATTGGTTAGTATCCTGGCTGTTTCATACATTCATCTTCTCTTTGTAGAATTTAGCTGTTCTTGTTTAGCTTAGCAGAGAATATTTCCATAGAAATTCTTTTTGCATGGTCTAGTTCCTTATTTGACATGTCCAGAATAGAAAATAATTTTGTTGTCATTCTGAGTCATTCTTGCATTTCTTGAAGCTATCTATCAAATTTAGAATCTGAAGAGCTAGGTTTAGATTTGTGGAAAAAGCTGTTTTGCCCTTGGGCCTGTTTTGACGTTACCAGAAAAATTGGGTCATATTCTAATTTCTGTTTGCTTTGTAATATATACTGGCAGTAAAGATCTCTTGTGCGTACACCATCTTTAATAACATAGGTTCCCAAATGAACTTGCAGTTCACTACATATAATGTTGTGTACATTTTGTTTTTCTGGACACTCTTGTCCTGAGGTCTGTCTCACGATTCTCACAAGTAACCAGATGTAACTTAATCATTCACCCCTGCTCTTTATATATAGATAAGAAAGAATCCTTGACTTGTTTGTACTTGGAATGTCATTCCTTAAAAGTTACCAAACAATTTCTCTGAAATGTTTCAGGTACGACAATGGTTCCACTCGGCCTTACAGATATGCAGTGCCCTTTGACAGGTCAAATAGAGCGGCGAAAGGTCGCTAAGGTGGTCTGATTTGTAACAAGGATTTTCATTCCTATATACAATGCAGTGGATTTGTTATTTTATCCAATTTTATACCTTTGTATCCATGTAAGCCTGCGCTCATTTCAGTATGCGAGGATGGATATTTGAATGTTGCATGCTACACATTTAAAGTTTAGATGGTTCAAATTGTTAATTTTGAAGTTGAAATAAATTGAGACATGAGTTTCGGATCTGGCTTTTGGCAGTTAATGTTGTTTATTTAGCTATGTATTTATGTCGATATCTTGCCTCTTAAAGTTGGCAGATTGCATGAGGTGACTGTAATCAATTCATGGTATACAACTAGAAAATGGAACGAAAGCTGTGTACAGTCTTATACTACTCTGGCAGGATATTATTTTGTTTGCTCTGTGACTGGTTTTTGCTTGACTCGTGCTTTTTGATGGATAGACATAATGCTCGTGTCTCATTACACTAAGTTTTATGAATCAATGTTCTGTAATCGTCATTTATGTTAGAATTTTGCATGTTGTGACAAACACAATCAAGGTGGTTAAAACGTCCTCCATGAAATTTGGATATTTATTTGGGGTTCCATTTATTGGGTTTGGTATCTATGACTTCGGTGAACCAATTGCAATAGATCCAACTATAACTGCTCATTTAACTGGAATAGTCTTCCGATTTTGTTTTTAGATTGATGATGATGCAAGCCAAGTGGCCACCGAGCTGTACCTCTCATCAAACATTGTATTTATTTAGTGGCTCCATAAGTTTTCACACAAGAACTCAAGAAAAGACAGGGATACAACATAAGGTTCCTAATGCTGCCCCATGCAGCGTCGGGAGATTAACATCTAGAAATCCTGATATGCATGCCTGTAATAAGCATGGTGGCTGGCATAGCAATCAAGTCATCGGCTGCCTTCATTACTCAAACAGTTAATCACACTTGAGTACATCGTATTATATTTTATGAAAGTGATTCTATTTATTTTCTTTGTAAAATTGGTATTGTGGGTTTTTTTGTTCTTGTTCAGTACCGTCACTCTATTCAAAGAAACTTGCCAAGTCTTTAGGCAGCAAACACAAGACACTAGAGAGATTGCAGAAACATTTAATCACAAATAGTCTCAAGATTGAATCATCTCACAAATAGTTTGAGATTGTCTTGACAGAGGCTGGAGCTTTTCCTATTGAAGTGCGAGTTATGTGCCGATTGCTAAGTTATTTAAGAAGATTAGAGAACATGGAGTTGCATCTTTGGCCAAAAATGGCAGTAAAAGAGAAATTAGACAGAAGAAAGAGCATGTGGATGAAACAAAATAACAAATGGTTGAATAGGTGGGGTATCAAAATAAAAGAGCGCCCAAACATCAACAGGGAAATAAAGAAGTATGTTCAAGGTAAATTCAACGAAAGCATGTGGACAAGGCATCTTGGGAGGAAAAATGAGTACTACATCAAACCTTTTAATCCCACATATGATCATACTCAAAAGAACTGCATAGGAATGAAAATATAATGGAAAACAAAAATATTAATTGCCCTAATAAGAACTAGTTCGCACCAGCCTAGATGTGAAACGGGAAGATGAACAATACTTAAAGAAGAGTGGATAGACAGAAGATGTTGCTATTGCACTCGAGAAGTGGTGGAGACATAATGTAGTGTTCAACCTACAAGGATATTCAGATCAATTATATTAATACTATAAATGTGAATACCTTGAGTAAGTTGTTTGAAGAAGAAAAGATAATAAGGGTTGTAGATTTACTGACCAAGATACATAGCAGAAGCATGTTGCAGAAGGAGAAATAAATCTAGTTGGTGGGGATCTTTTGTTTTGGGCGTCGCTTTCTTTTTTGTTTGTTGGCTATCCATGAGTTGCATAGGCTATTTGGCCTCGTGGACGTTATTAAAAGCATTCATTCAAGCTTCAATGATCAAATAAAATAAAAATATGACCAACTTATGAGATAGCTCATCTCTCTCCTTTGAGCTTTGCTAAGTTAAAAGAGAGTTTTTACTCTTAAATTCCACAACAGTCATAAGTTTTGAAATATGTTCAGAAGGCTAAAAACATTTCAGATAAAGTCAATTTGTTATCAATTATTCTAAAACTATCTGTTTATGTAGCTAAGTCTTCTAGACTTAGTTATTGTACACACCTAAAATACACTTTTATTAACAATTTTAAACATCAATTTCCTCTATATCAACACACTAATTAATTCATTCATTCATTTTCCATGCCTTTATTTAATTAATTAATTATATCTTAATTAATATTTTTCTAATATTAAATATTTCAATTCTCATCTTTACCCTCTTAACATTATTTTTAAATTAGTTAATAATATATTTTCAAATCTATACATATAACTAATTAATTATAAAAATAAGTGAATGTATCCTACAAGTAACTATTTGCACACATAATTAATTGATTAATTTGTTATGCATTTTATAAATTAAAGTTAATATAGACAACTATTTTCACATGCAATTATCAAATGTCAACTACTACTATCCATGCAAAATTTAAAATTCCTCTTATGAAGAATGTACATTGTTAAATGGTATAAAGCAAATAAATCAAGTAAGTGATCTTTATTTTTCATTTTTTCATCCAAAAATTTATAAATTTGTCTTTTATATTTTATTTAGTCGATAGGCTATTTGTGGGAGTTTTGCTCTCTAAAAATAAATTTTCTACCCAAAAATTATCAGCCTCTCTAACTGACTTTTTTTTGTATTATTATTATACAAATCTTTATTAAAATAATAACTCCTAAATTAGATTATTTCTATTTTAATGCCCACTCCTAGATATTGTAAATATCTTGTATAATATATTATTTTTATTTTTTGTATATTTCTTTTTAGAAACATCTCTCTATAAGAACAATTTGTTCCAATATTTTACCAAATGTTTGAAGATTGGTAGAACAAAATTTATTTTGGGCAAGTATTGTTTTCAAAATTTAAAATATGTTTTACTACATAATTGCACAGAGACATCGATTATTACTTGTAGCCTTGGAAATAAAAGAGAATATGAAGGTTTTTAATCATGTGCTAGAAAATAGAGATTGCATGATATGAGATGGATTGCAAGAAGAATCAAAAAAATTGATGTAACCTTATATATGTAGAGGAAATTTTGTTAAAAAATCATTGGTAAGTTTGTTGATTCATTTATGGTTTTTTATTTTAAGCTAACGTACCAAACTTATGAAAATTCATTAGCATTCAATCATAGTAATATTTTTAGTGGTTTGTTGATGCAAGAGGATGTGCTTGCAAAATAAATATACATGCATTTTGATCTCAATAATGGAAATGATTTTCAGCTCAACATCTTCTTTTGACTCATTTATTGTGTGTGTCTTCTTATAGTATGTCTCATTGCAATGATGTTTTATATTTTTAGACTCAGTAGCCACAGTAAATGGATTCTTTCATTTTGGACGAGAAAATGTTATCTTGTATGTTGGGTTTGTAAAATTTCATATTTAAAGTATACCAGAAATTTTTGTTTTAGAATATTGATATTATTGGGTTCATAAACTTGTTTCTCTTTATAATTGTTTACATTACATGAAGCTAAACTTGTTTTGTTTTATTGAACCACTCATGGTTATGCTCCTTTTAGCCAATATTTTTTAACCCAATCTGTTCATTTCTCCCAAAATTTGGCATCTACAATGCATGCAACTCTTTGGCAAAAAAGATCTTACCTATCGAGCATCTGCAATCCGTATGTGAAAGGAGGACCTTTAATTTTTTTGTCAAATAAAACAATTTGGGCATATGAAAACTTCTGAAGCCCAATTTGTCATAGAGCTTCCAAATTAATGGGTGCTAACTTTTTAGGACTATACATCTAGCCTCCACTTTAGTGAGGGTATGAGGCAAACTCATGCTCACGGTAAAGTAGATCCACAAGATAATCTCATCAAAGCCAAGGAGACAAGGATATATCAAGCCCCTAAGTGACTTAAGTCCTCATCAAATCCAAGACTAAGATAAGAGAGACATCACTGACAAGAGAAAGAGAGAGAAGGAGAGAGAGGTGTGATTACTTAGTCCCAGTAAGATTGTATTTTTACTATGAATCACATAAAGAAAATATTGCAAAAGATGGCATTGAAAGTTATAGCAAAAGGGGTTTGTGTGTCGTGTTATTCAATCCATTTAGGATTTGTCCTTAAATATTGTGTGTCAATAAGGGATCCAACAAGAGCGATCTATCCTTAGGATTGTATGTCCATAAGGGATCAAAAGAAAAGATAGGGATTAGTCCTTAGGGATTGTGTGTCCATAAGTGATCCAAGAGGCAAAACATCATCAAAAAATTGTGTGTGCAAAAATTGAGTGAAGTGTATGCCCCCATGTTAAATCTATTGCAACCACCTTAATGGGAGCAATGGATTTAACAGAGAGTACATGCATCCACTAGAGATGTTTCCACTGTGACATGCCCCCCCAAGAAAGGACAAATCAAGGGAAATGAGGACATTACAAAAGAGATCACAAAATGGATCTACCAACTCTAGGGTTAGTATGATCATATGATAATATATGAAATATTATATCCAAATGAAATATCATCGTTCCCCAAAGGAAGTAGAACTTAAACAAAATGTAAGAAAGACATGTAAGAGTCACAATGAAGAGTCTTTTTAGGTCGGGATCACGAAGACCAAAAAGAATAGGTGCTACCATTTTGCATCATCCCAAGTGGGCAACACAAAGGCACATTTATGAACAATGACACATAAAATATAACACATAACAATATATAGAATAAGAGAGATACAAATAGAAGAATGATTACAATATTGTGATTCCTTTATCACCTTGCGCCAATGGAGCAACAAGGGTCATTTAAAGAAATCTAAACAAAATATATAACAAGTAGCACATTATAAGGGAAGCACATTACAACAGGCAAACACACAAAATATATGGCACAAGAGGCGATAATAAAGCATATCACCTACCCCCTATCTTGCTCCATAGTGTTTAGGGAAGGTGGGAAGCTCACAAGAGGAGCAACATCAAGCATGACATAAGGAACAATAGCTAGTTCCAAACATGGACCATGGAGTGAAGATAGGTCACTGTGTTCGTTACTAGGAGTGATAGATAATTGTTGTAAAAATAAAGATGGTAAATCATTATCAAGATCAATAGTCTTAGACACATCATCTGAATCACTAGCATGCATATCACTGTTAGTATCATGAACATCATCGTCAAGAGTATATTCTTCAAATTAATTTTAATAGAATCCAATATACAAATTGCATTGTCATGTTCATTGTTTAAATTCACATCCTCCATAGCCTCAAGCATGGGTTGGTCAAAGGAAAGTGAAGTATGAGGTGAAGAATATTTTTGAGAAGCATGTGTACAGACTCTAGCGGATTCTTTCGATGAAAATCACGAGCATGGAAATATGTTTTTTCTTGCTAGATATTTAGGTTGGGGTAGGATCAATCAACATCAGGTCCTTTTCTTCTTTAGGAGGAAGAACTAAAGGAAGCACACTAGGTTGAGAGATGAAAGGAAGAGGGTGTGGAATAGGAGCATGTAAAGGAGGAATAGGTGGTGTAGGAAGAAGGCCACGAATAGGATCATCCTTAGGTTTACTAAGTTTATGAATATTTTGAATCTTGTAGGCATAGGAGCATGTAAAGGAGGAATAGGTGGTGTAGAAAGAAGGCCACGAATAGGATCATCCTTAGGTTTACTAAGTTTACAAATCTTTTGAATCTTGTAGGCTTGGTATGAAGGAAAAGATAATCAGGACAAACCTTAGTGGGTTGAGGCATGAAGGCCAAAAGAAACTATGGTCAACGGAGTCTCAAGGCACAACAAGATGATAAAGACTATGGTTAATAGTCATGATCTCTCCATTATAAGTAAATTTAACACATTTATGAATAGGAGAAGCCACAACATTCATCGAGGTAAGAAAATGAATACCAAGTTTAACTTGAAACTGACCAGAAATAGGAATGACAATGAAAGCAGTATCCAAAGTTTGATCACCAACTTCCACAAGAAAGAAAATGGAACCATGGGAAGGATAAAGGAAACCATTGCAAGTTTGAGTCAAAACATCATATTTATCATAGAAATATTTTTGCAATTATTTACTAAAATGATGCTCTTCATTTATCACATTCACCATGCAAGTAGGATCAACAAGGGTACCACGAGAAGGAATACCATCAACCCTAGCAACAATGTAAGGAGGACCATCAGGTGCCTTAATTGTTTCAACAGGATCAAAGGTAATACAAGGATGAGGTAAAGGATTAGGTTTAGGTTGAGGTTGAATATGTTCAATCTGGTTGACAATATGAGTGTCTTCGTCAACTTCCTCATGATAATCAATGTCCTTGGGAGAAGAAGGTTTCTCAATAGTGTTGGTTGAATGAGATGGTAAAGGCTAAGTCTAAATTTGTAAAGTATGATTAAGAGGTGCAACTGATTTGTTTCCATGATTAATATTATCATCTATAGATTTAGCATTGGAACCAAAAAAGTCTCGAACCACATTTTTCAAGGAATAACATTTTTCAGTATCATGACCAGGTTGAAGATGGAATTGGGAAAAAGCTTTGGGATCAAAGAATCGAGATGGAGGTTTGTATGGGTCAATTGGTTTGATAGGAGGAATTTTAATCATATTTTCATTCATTAACTTCATTGTCACATTATGAAAAGACTTAGAAAGTGGAGTAAATATATGAGAGGGTCAAAAAATAGAGTACAAAGGAGTCACACCTTTAGATGGAGCCGCCACTTGTTCATCAACTGTGTTACATGATTTTTTGATTTTGATGTAGTTGTTAGGCTTATGAAACTTGTTGAAATTGGATGCGACATCACTCTTATCAATGAAAATAGGAGCCATTGGAGTGTTTCTCTCAAATTGACTCACTTGAAGTTGATAATGATGAAGCATTGCACACAATTGTGAAAAGGAAGAAAAATTGGTAAGGAGAATCTTATTCCTAATGTCTTTTTGTAAATTATAAACAAAAATATGTTGTATATCAACATTAGGCACATGATAAGAAATTTGAGCATGCAAATTCTTAAATCTACCAATAAAGTCACTCACTTTTTCTTTAACACCTTGTTTACAATGTATTAAATCAGTCAAAGAAATTTGAGGACCAATATTGTTTTGAAATTGTTGAATAAAAGCATTAGAAAGCTTGTGAAAGGAATCAATGGAATAAGGAGGCAAAGAATAGTATCATTGTAAAGCCTTATCTCTAAAGGTTCTAGTGAAATTTTTTGTCATGAATCTATAGTCGTAAGAGAAATCACTACACAAGGTTTGGAAAGTCTTAACAAGAGTCACATGATCACCCTTACTGTTATAAGTCTCAAGATGAGGAATCTCAATACTTTTTGGGATAACAACTCGGATAATATCCATAGAAAAGGTCTAGCAATACCACATGTAGGAATATTGAATTTGGATTGATTCAAAGAATCAAGTTGTTGTTGCAAAGAGGATATAGTTTGAGCTAAGCTATTAATGGTAGAATTAGTAGAATAAATGATAGGAGAAACATTGGAAATGTTAGGCATATTGTTTGAAATGGAGGGAATGTTGGAAGAAGCGTGAATCATATTAGGGGGGTTGTTGGAAATGGGATTAGAATATGAAAAAGGAATGCTATGATAAGAAGGCATAGAAGAAGGTGATGAAACACATTGAACACTTGTAGGAAGAGAAGGAAGAATAGGATTAGGGAGACTCGCATGTAGAGGATTGGAAGGTTGGATTGAAGTGGTGAAAAGAGGTGGAGCATAAGTGGAAATACTAGGAATGGAAGTAGAGATAGACAAAGAGGTTTCAACACTTGTAGTAGGGGGAACATAACCTAATTATTGAGCACATTTTGTTATAGGTTTAAGATGAGAAATGCTACACAAGAGGTCGAGACCATGTTCATAATTATGAATGAGTTTCATTAATCCTTCTACAACGAAAAGAGTTTGAGGATTGTTATTTTCTTGAGCTAGCCAAAGTTCCAATTTTTTTCAAATTCATGAGTAAGTTTTTGCACTTGGGAATGCGGAACTCTTAATGCTTCATATTCATCATCGGAAGAATGAGAAAATTTATTCTCTATGATAGGATTGTTATCATTAGAATGCATATTGGTTTCATCAAAATTCTTAGAAAAGAAGGAGGGTTCATGATCAAAGGAGCCCATGAATCTACGACTTCTTCTAATCGGAATACTATAGGTTGGACTCAAAGTGATAAAGATCATACATAAAGGAATGAAAGGAAGGAAGATGAAATGTAGCAAATATTTAGATAAAGACTATATAAAGGTATACAATGTAACCAAAACAAGATGGAAACAAAGTAGATCTAAATATGAAGGTGTAAAGAGCAATGCATAAAGAAGAACTAACTAAATCAAGAAACATGCAACTGTTTGATCACAAAGTAGATCCAAATAAATGCATACAATTTAATAGATGAACCTAAATACACAATGATGTAAAGGTACTGCAAAGGATAATCTAACTACTTGATCAAAAGAATAAAGAAAAATATAACAAGTTGGGTTCACCAAAATGTATGATGAAGATGAACCTACACACACAATGATGTAAAGATAATGCAAAGGAAATATAACTACCTAATCAAAAGAATAAATAAAAATTTAACAAGTCGAGTTCACCAAAATGTATGATGAAGGTGAATCTATACACACAATTATGTAAAGATAATGCAAAGGAAATCTAACTACCTAATCAAAAGGATAAAGCAAAATGTAACAAGTTGGGTTCACCAAAATGTATGTGTAGACACCAAAAAATGGTTCACACCTGTGCATTCCCTTTTTAATATGTCTTCTATCTTATGTCATTTCTCATTTGGTCAGTTACTAACATTTCTCTCATCTTGCATCACAACCTCGATCTCTTTGGTCAAATCTATCAAGTTCAGACTATCATTAGAACCAATCCTAAACATTCCTAAGTCAATCCTAAAGCATGTCAGATCTTTCTTAACCAATCCAAATCAGTCCTAATCCCTTCCTAATCAATCCAAGATCATTTCAAATATATTCAATCATTCTCAAATCAACTCTAGGGCATTGTTAAATATCATCGATGCCTGATTAAATTACTTTAAAATCAATTTAGTCCTTGTCAATCTCATCAATCTCGTCATTACTAGTTCATTTAATGGATTTTTCAAAGATCATAAATGTTGTTTCCAATCAACCTTATCAATCAATTTCAAACCAATCCATTCGAGTGTACTGCCAAAGTTCATCAATGCCTCATCATTATCAGTACAAGACATTGTCAAATTTCATAAATTCCTCATCATCATTTTAATCTTATCATCATCCTTTCAAATCTTATCAAATCAATCAAATCTCTTTCATCTCAATATTTTTCAAATCAATCTAGGCATTGTCAAAGTTCATCGATGCCTCATCATCAATCAATTTGAGTGCATTGTCAAAGATCATCGATGTCTCATCATTATCAGTCTGATCCAAGTCAATTTAATAGCATTGTTAAAGTTCATCAATGTTGTTCTCACATCCTCTTCATCATTAATCCAAAGGCATTGTCAAAGTTCATCGATGCATCATCATCATCAATTATTTTTATCATGATTCGAGCACATTGTCCAAGTTCATCAATGTCGTTCCTAAAATTTTTCAAAACCATCAAATTAATTCTAGATCCTCATCAAAATCATCAAAATCAAATCAACTTTGCATCAAAGTCATCAAGTCAACCAACCATCAACTAATTTATCCCTTAGGGGTAAATAACCCATACTTTATCCCTAGCTTTGAATAAATAAATTAACTTTATTTAGTCCCTCTTTTTCATGTCTCCACAATTAATTAATTTATATTTATTAATTGGCTAAATTGTGTCATTGATGGAATTTCATACTTCCTGTTTCTAATTTCTAATTTTGGTGGGAATTAATGAGTTTTTTAATTTAAAAAATCCCTTCCCCTATTTGTGCTTCCATCCCTAAAATCATGCTTCATGATTTATTACATCTTTACCTATCCTTTTTCCCTTGATTTGGCCTCCAAATTGCCTACTAATTTGCCTCCACTTTCTTCTTCCAAATCCCCTCAATTTGTGCATTGATTTATGCATTTCCATTTTTGCATTCAATTTTTCATAATTATGACAATGTTTCATTTGCACATTCAAGTTGTCATTTCAGCATTTTGGCTTCTCAGATCTCTATAAACTGATATCGATTTCTCAACAAAAATAAACATCATCTTTCAAATCTTCTTATGATCATTATAGTCATTTTTATTTCATATTTTAAGTGCATTATGTCAATATGAGAGCTACATCAATTCTTTTGGAGAAGCAAGAAAGGGCACAATTATCAAATTGAGGGAGTTTTATTTATAGTTTGCATTTCTTTGTCTCAATTTATTTTGTGTTTGATAGGTTTATTGTGCATGCTTTAGAGTTTGATGGTTCCTCTTCTGTGCATGTTTTCCCCATTTTCTTATCCTACATTTGGTGAACCCGACGCGAAACATTCTTAGCTGATTAATTTTTTTTATGTTTTTGTGTGTTTGCAGGTCCTGACATGTTTTTTTGCAATTGGAACCTATTTCTACACAGTTGGTTAAGGTTTTAGATTGTTGGGACTCAAAATTGTGCACTTGGTGCTCATAATTGCACACTTGGTTCAAGAAACTATAGAGTTGGTTTAGTTTACTACGTAGTTGGTTGTTTAGAATGCTTTGTTAGGGTTTAGGCTTCAATTTCATGATTTCCTATTTTCTACCTTCAATTTTCTCAATTTTAAGGAAATAAATGAGCCCTAATTTGGTTAATGAATCTCACGTTTAGATTTGGATACTTAAAAGGAAATTCACATTTTAGTTTGGTGCTCCTAAAATGAATTTCACCTAGTTAAGGTTTCAATTCAAACTACTTTCAATTCAATTGCTTTCAAATCAATTCAAGTGGACACATATCCTAATTAGGGTTTCAAATTGATCAAATTTCATTTCATTTGATGGCTAAAATGAACCCTAATATCACATTCAAATGTCAATAGGTGAAAATTTTGCTAAATCATCAAATTCTAGAAGTCTTGAGTCATTTTTGCTGTCTGATTAGGTTTTTACGCACTTGGTAATTGAAACCGTGCACTTGGTTAGGGTTTATACATAGTTAGAAGCTAGAACTATGCACTTGGTCAAGAAACTATGTAGTTGGTTAAGGAAACTGCACACTTGGTCATTGTTTCTGTGCAGTTGGTAAATAGGTCACTTTGATGTATTGTTCTAAGTTCTACCATTCCAAATTTTGTTTTTGTACTTAGCATAATTGGTTTTTGTGTTACTGATCATGGTCTATTACAACTTTTGGAAATCGTAGGATAAAGGCTCAATGATAAATTACTAATGTATTTGATGTAGGACGTGTGATGAAGATATTGTGTGCTTGTTATAACTTTCATGTCTTCTTTTTAGTATGTTAGAAGACACTTCAGTTTGGTGCTTAAAAATAAAAACTTTGCTTATGTGCTCAAGTGTTTTCTAGATTGTTATCCTAATAATTATATGAATGTATCCTATCCCCTCGCCTTCATGGATCTTGGGTGTAAGAGAAATTCATATAATTATTTTAGAGGGTCTTCCTAGACTTTCTTTAGCAGAGCCAATGAGAGGGAATGACCGAAGTGGGAACAAGCTAAAGTCGAAGCTCTTCCTCCCACTACAAATAATACCTCCTTGAGATTAAAATCTTGGAGGTCAAGGGTATCTTTTTCCTGGTATTCATGGGGTTATAGGTCTTAATTGCGCTTGTGTGACCACGTTGCCTTGTATGCTTAACACAAGATACCTTTGCATGAAATCCTTGTCTAAACACCTCTTTTTGTAGTGGCCAAAATAAAACCCTTATATTCATTGGTGCATGGGGAAACCTTGAAGACATCCCACACTTTCATGGCTCTTGGTAGAGAGTGATTCTTTGGGAAGGGATGGCCCTTGGGATTCAAAGATTGGTGTGCCTGAGAAGTGAGTGCATTGTAAGGGGGAGCTTGTGCCTCCAAGCTTCTAGGTTGTCTACCCTAAGTAGGCGTGGCTGAACTTGATGTTGGAACTCTAAATTTATGGCAAAATTTGGAGTTCCATATAGTGATAAAACCCAAAAAATAGCCTCCTAAAATCCATGCCCAATAATTTATGAGATGATAGATCACATTACATGTGATACAAAATTATATTATATTCAATTCAAATCTAAAGGATTAAGGAAAGAAGCTTTGTGACACGAACAATCAGAATTTTACGAGTGAAGGTTTCAGAGATGTTGGAATTTTGACCTACTCCAAAAATGGTATTGACAGAGGATGATATCAATTGAAATTGAAATATAAAAATGACCCAGTTCAAAAAATCAATTTTTCAAGCTCCAACTAAAATATTAGCTTTTCACCAAGTGTTTTGGGTTTTCAACCAAACCCAAATCCAAAAGATAGGTAATTATTAATTAATTAGTTGATTAGTTTTTAAAGAGAAAGTTTTTAATAGGGTGGTTTCTTTTCACTCTAAAGGGGTGTGAAAAATATTTAACCATATATATATGTGTGTGGTGTAAAATGTAAAGAGAGGGAAGCATTCAAATTTAATAATATATAATATCATATCACAATGTAATATATTTTCAAGAGGAGTTAATAAAAGTTTTAGTTTTCTTCGTTTCAATTGAGTAGTGGATTATCTCATTTTTAATCAGCTCTCTATTATAATTATCTATGGTTGATAATTGCTACTCTAAGTCACTGTGTGAAGAAATTGTGTGTTGTTACATAGTTGGAACATCAAGATACATCTGAGATTCATTTTTTCTATTGTGTCTTGTCTAATTTGTCTTTCATAGGGAACATTAAATTCAATTAGACTAACTGTGAAGATATCATACAATTATATAGCATTGAAGGTTGGGTAGTTGATATATCCATCCAAGGGAGGATTTAAAAATTTTCTTTTAGAATTCTACGTAGGGGTTGAAAGTGGATGACTCTATTTCCCAAGCGATGATAAGGAACTGGTCTATCAGATAAAACTTATTCAAACAATAAATGAAATTTTAGTAGGAGAATTATAGAAGTAAAAGTGTAGAATAAGAAGTAGAAGATAGATAGATAGAGAACACAATCTACTATAAAAAGCTTCAATTGAACAATAGGTGTACCCACCTAGGTCTTTGCAGAGCCTGAAGTGTAGGGGAAGTAATTCATAATGGGGAAGTAAACCATAATTTGGTTGTTCCCGTTCATTGGCTAGATCAAGTGGAAAGTTTGAACATAGAATCAAGTATAATCTTAGAACTTGCCAATCTATTGATTTGGGAACCAACACTTTTTCAAGTGGGAATTCAGTGGATATTGTCCTTGCCAACTTAGGTTGTGGTGTGATTTTTTACATTTTTAACAACAACCATTTTGTCTATTGTGTCTTGCATGTGTGTTCAAACTTCAAACATTTTCCAAACACTTGCAAACATTCAAAACCTTGCCAAAAACTTCCAAAGGAAATCAAGAACATTTCAAAACCTTATCATAGACTTTTCCAAACATGAAATTTCAAAACATTTACCTTGGAGCCTTGTTACAATCCTAGGGTAATCCTTTGCATGTTAGTCCTCATTTTGCATCCTCATATCATAGTCATTTTGTAACCTTTTGCATACATTACATTAGTCCCTTTGCATTTGCAATTTCAAGTCCTTGCATTATTTGTCCTCATTATAGTCCCTTTTGCATAAGTCCCCATTTTGCACTTAGATCCTTTTAAAACTTTGCAAAATCCCACAAAAATCTAAATTTTAGAGTCTTTCGTTGTGCTATGAAGTCTTGGTTTCTGATCACCCAATTAAGGGGAGAGCATAAAACCTATCGGCCAAGCACACAAGACACAAGTTCATTTACCTTATAATTAATCTATGTGCCTATGCTAAGAAAGACAATAGAAATGTCAATAATCTCTAGCTAATCCCTGTATACAATCATTAGTAGTTTCAATTTTGTCTTTGACTAGTGTATAAATACCTGCAAGGAACAAATAAACATATTAGATCTTGGAAAATTAAAATTAAGTCTTCTGAATAAAATGTACTTAAACAAAATTCATGTGTGCTAATTTGTAGGTTAATTGCACTAAAATAATAGTCAAATGCACTAAAACAGAATGTGAATGCGCTAAAATAGAATGTGAGTGCATTGAAATATAATGTAAATGTGTTACTCTGTGAGTTGTATGTGCTATTTTGAAGGTCAAATGTATTTTTTTTGTTCGTATGCACGGTCTATGATTCGTATGCATTGTTTCACAGTTTGTATGCATTGTTCTACCTATCTCCAAGACCTATTAAGATAACTTGTGACAAAAATTGCTAAAATGGGGCATGGGCCCCATGGTGTGGGCAAAAAACATATGCTCTAAATTAGTGTATTTAATTATAAAACACAAGCATACCCATGAGACATTATATCAAGAACTAATCTACCAAAGAAACAAATGGAAATGGAAATCCAAGAAGATTGTTCTCATTTGCATAGATCATGGTCTGAGCTATCTTTAAGGATCCCTTTTTTCTATTTATTGCTCTCAGTAGCACTTAACCAATAGGATGAAAACCTAAAGAATGAGTTGGTATTTAAAATGCATAATTACACATGGTTGATTGATATGATGATCTAAACTAAGATGCCATGATAATGATGCTATGCTAATTGATCCAATGCATGATTAAGCACAAATACGAGAGCTATGATGTATCTAATTAAATTAATATGTAATTATTGTTATTTACATACAATTCTATGAATATGAAAACCAATTTGATATTTTATTGTTATTGATATGGAATGCTATGCAAGACAAATTAACACTATTATGAAACTATAACCATGTTTATGAAAGAAAAATCTATGAATATGAGTCAGCTATATGATTATGCAATTCTAAGAGTTTGTAAGAGAGACAAAGTACCTCAAATGCACTTTATTTATAGATTTTCAAATCTTCGAGACTACGTGGCATGAATTAATGATCAAGATTTGACTTGAAGAAATAAGTGGCTCAAATTGGAAATGGTGGAAAGAACAAGGTGAATGATTCTCTCATATGCCACAAGGTGAAAAGTGGAGGTTGTTTGATTAGATTTGTGGCCAAGTGTCCCATTTGGTTGATGAGGAAACATTCTTGGGGATATGTGGATTGGTTGGTTGAGGATAGGAGAATCTCCATGAAAAGTATCTCTTGAGTTATTGAGATGAATTAGCAATTTATAAATTCATGAAAATTAATTAACTTAGCCATATGATGAGGTAGAGGGTGACATGGAAGGATGGGATGATAGAGAAAGTGAGGTGAAAAATTACATGAAGTGGATTTATGGTAGGATAATTTAATTAAAAATAAACCATTAAATTAAATTAAAGAATTTAATTATATAATAGAGGAATTAATTGCTATTAATTAAATAAAACACATTTAATTAATATTTCTCCAAGTCAAATTTTAAGTGTATACAGACATATCTCAAATCATTGATAGTAATCTCGTGACTATGAAACATTGTGTCAAAGCCCTTAATCTTTCTAATCATAATACCAATGTTGAGAATTTCATTCCTCCTCTAACATCCTTTCCTAATGCATCTACCTATGTTCCACTTATTATGGTCGCATATATTCAAAACATCCACCCTACACATGTTATTTTTGGAGGAATTTATAATCCTAACATACCTCCTCTTGTGAGTGGTCCATGTATTTCCCAACTGTCATCTATACCCACTTATCATAATGTCACGTTGTCATATTATAATGGTGCATCTATTTTCCGTAATATTCCATATCATTCATTGTAAATCATGTCCAATACCAATATATCCACCAAAGAAACCATTAACAACCTTTCCCAAAGTGTTTAATATTTGCACCTACAACTTGCTTCCATAACCCAAACTAAATACAAAATTCCTACTTGTGACATTGCTAGCCCATTATCCCACGACATCATGTGTTTCATTATCCCTAAATACATGTAAACACATCAATTGAAGACATACAAAAGGTGATCCCTTGACTCATGCAAAAATATTTTAAACCTTGTGTAGTGACTTATCTAATGATTATGGACTTATGTCTAAGTTGTTTACTAGGACATTTAGTAATAAGGCCTTACAATAGTTTTGTTCTTTACCTCCTTGTTCTATCAATTCATTTTAAAAACTTGCTGATGCTTTCATTTAACAATTTCAAAATAATATTGTCCTCAAATTTCTTTAACTGATTTGATTCATTATAAGCAAGGTGTTAGGGAAAAAGTGATTGATTTTACTGGTAGATTCAAACATTTTCATGCTCAAATTTCTTATCATGTGCCTGATATGGATGTTCAAATAATTTTCATTTATAATTCATAATAATACATTAGAGATATTTTTTTTTTAAAGTTTAACTCTTTTACCCAATTTTGTTAAGTACTTCATAATTATTAGCTTCAAATGAGTCAGTTTGAGTCTTCCACTGCAATGGATCTAGTTGATAAGAATGAGGCCTCTCAACATTCTTCCCAAAAGTTCCAAAAAACCAACAAAGGATTCATCAAGATCAATAATTATTCTAATAATGTTGATGTTCAAGTGGTAGTTGCAACATCAGGTGTGGTTCCTTTGTCATCCATTTTCAAACCATCTTGTAGTTTCACATCTCTATTTGAATCCTTGTATAATACAATGTTGAAATTTGTTAATGTTATAATTTTGAAATTGTTAGGATTTGCATACAAAAATTTAACAGTTACATGCAAATATAATCAATAATGCAAAGGAATAAAGCACACATAAGTAGAACAAGAAGACACAAATATTTAACGTGGTTCACCCAATCTTGGTCTACGTCCACCAAATAGAGAGTCCAATCTTATTATCCAGTAATTTATGCATGTTACAATCTGCATTCCCTTGCAACTCAATACCACTGCAAGAAGCTATGAAATTCTAATATGGGGAAAAACCCTAACCCTAAGCCATTATAACAAGACTTATTTAGGTTAACGATTTAATCCTAAAAGATACTTGACGAGTCAACCTATGGAAAAGCTTGACGAGTCAACTAAAAAATGCTTGATGAATTAACCCCATATTTCTTTTCCCCCATGATAAATGAAAAGTGTATAGTACATGCCTAATAAATCACCACAAACCAACATAAACTCCCTCATATTAAAACCATTGACCCTTCTAAACCATTTCCAACCTCCTATGATCCCAATGTCTTTTTCCAATACCATTGTTAGCCATGATACTAAGAAGATTTTTCACTTGAAATATATTATCCAAGACCTCATAGATTCTAATACCAGAATCATTGAGGGAGAGAATGATGAAGGAAATAAATCCATTGTACTCCCTAACCAAAACTTGAAAATCTATACGAATCCTTTTCCTTCTCATTCTACCAACACCATTGAGAAAACCAATTCTTTACCTATCAATATTATTGATCCTAGTAACCCCAACCTCGTAGATGCTGATGTTATGTGTAGTACACCAACAATGTTGTTAATTTGATTGACCAATATAAACCAAAACCCAACCCCAAGCCTAAACCTTGCATTACATTTGATTGTAAGGAGACAATTAAGGCACTTGACGGTCCTCTTTACATTTTTACAAAAAATGATAAGTTCTCTTGAGGAGTTCTTATTGAGCCTACTTTCATGGTGAATGTTATAACTTAGGAACATCTTTTCCCAAGATAATTTTATCAATATCACTATGACAAATATGATGTGATGATTAAGATTTTTTAATGGTTTTACTTGTCCTACCTGTGGTTCTATTACCCTTCCCATTGAAGTTGGTAAAATGTGCTTAGATGTCACCTTTGTTGTTATCCTAACTTATGATCAATTCCATTAGACTTCCTTTGCTCACCTCCATGAAATGTATTGCTTCTCTTATCCATAAGTGCCTAAAGTTTCCATGTAATGGAGAAATTATCATGGTCAATCGTAGTCTATATCAACCTTTAGTGAGTCATGGAAAATTTAACCTCAACTTCTTTTGGCCTCACATGCCTCAACCATTGCGACCTTGCCAAAACATTTTCTTCCTATCTTACCAAAACTATAAACATAAAATAATTTCTAAATCAAGCAACCCTAAGGATGTCTTGTCTCCTTGTCCTAGACCTAGACTCCTTCCCACACCTTCCATTCCTGTTATTTATGTTTGTTCCACCTCCTATATCATATAAACATCTAGCATCCTATACCTCTCAACCAAGTATGGTTCCTTCCATTCCTCCTACTAAGGAAGAAAATGAGCCCCTCTTGATTGATCCTAAACCTTCCTAAATAACAATAAAAACCAATCATAACCATTGTGATCATGATCACCAACATATATTTCACGCTAAGGCTCATAAATTGCTTCCCAACCCATTTCCTCCCCTATGAAACCTCATAATTCTTTGATCCTACTTGACCAAACTATGCATAGCCCAAAGGATGAAGCAAATCTTAAGAAAATTAAATTGTCTAAGCATAATAATGGTTCTTCTCATATTAATGATTCTATTGTGATTAATTTAGATGATGAGGATACTCTCAATGATTTTTGTATGTTAATGATGTGAATGATGTTTTTTTGGATTAAGGAAAAAATAGGTTTTGAAGGGGGCCCAAAACCCTTTACAAAAAGAAACAAGATGTAAACAATAAACACCACCAAGGTGAAACATTGTTGGAAACAACCCCAATCAACATAACCCATAAAACCAACAACCAACATGCCAGCATGAAACAAAAATAATACAACGTTATCACTTGAGATAAAACCTGAAGCTCCAGACAACTCGAGAAATAAGAACTCAAAGTAGCTCACAAAAAACTAACTTTTATCCCCACTCTTATAGGAGCCAAGAGTCATATAAAAAGAAGGTGAATTTTTCTTATGTTTATTTCCTTTAATAGTAGTCCAACCCTCTTCCACCTTGGCAAAAACTTCCTGCCAATCCAAAAATCCCAATTGAGGGAAATCCTCAGCCTGTGATAACAAACTAGCAACACCCACCGACATAGAATTCATAGCGAAAGCACTAACAATTGTGATAATAATGGTTCTTCTCATATTAAGGGTTCTATCATGATTAATTTAGATAATGGGGATACTCTCAATGATTTGAATAATGTCAATGATAGGAATGATGTTGATCTTAATGATTTTGATGATATGTATGAAATTATTAAAATTAATCATGAATTATCTTCAAGGCTTTCTAAAGCATTAACTCTCACTCCTTGTGACAAAATAAGTGGCTCATCATTAGAGCATGGTCCTTGTTTGGGACTTGCAATATCTCCGTTTATTGTGCTTGACATTGCTCCTCTCTTATGTTGTCCACCTTCCCTATGTAATGTTTAAAACAAATGGTTAGAAGATGATATGCTTGAATAGATCCTCTTGTGTGCTAGATTATTTTGTGTATTTTCTTGATCATAATGTGCTTCCCTCATGATGTGATTCTTGTTATTTTTTAATAGATTTTTTTAGACAAACCTCGTCACTTTTTTTGAGCAAGGTAATAAAGGGATCAAACCTATCGCAACATTCATCTATTTGTATCTCAATTATTCTATGTGTTGTATATATCTCATGTCATACATGTGCTATTGTTCTAAATGTGCCTTTGTGTTGTCTACTTGGGGATGATGCAAAGTGGTGAGAACCATCTCTCTCTTTTTTTATCTCATGCACTCTTCTTCCATTGAGCTCATATTTCTATTACCTTTGGGGAATAAGGTCAATTCATTATGATTATTCTTGATAAACATGGGTTATTTAATATGCATACTATAATATCCCTACTTGGTTTCCTTATATATGTTCCCTACATAAACCATCATTAGTAGGAGATTATATAATACTCAACCAATTATTTCTATATTCTAAGTTAATAGGGGGGATTTGATCCTAAGAGTTGCCTCTGTTGGAAATATTCAAGAATTAACCAAGTTACTGAGAGGGGAGGGGTGAATCAGTAACTTCAAAATTTTCTTTTCAATATCAGATGTATTAACATATAGTTCACTTTATCCTTTTGCATATAGAAAGTATGAAACATAAAAGCATTCACAACAATGACACATAGATTTGGTTACCCAGAAACCTTCCAAAAGAAAGTAAAACTGGGGTGGGGATGAAACCCACAAAGCTTTAATACTGCAGTATAAAGTTGGTCAGTTAAGGCTTACATTGATCACTTCTGATGATCTGCCCTGCTAGGAGCAATAAGGACTGCTAGGTCCACCTTGTTAGAGGATTTACAAACATACAATGAAGTATGCACTCGGTTAAGAGATTTTACAAAGACTGTTAAGTCTACCTGGTTAGAGGATTTCAAGCTGATTCACCTGTTAGGATGAAACAGTAGATCTCTTACTTGCAACTGTACTTGCTGATTGAGATTCTCTGATGTATTGATCACCTTCTGTGATGGATAGATCTTTGCTGCTTCTTATACTGTTGTAGCCCTTTGTAATTCGCTTATCTCTGTCTTTCTCTCTTTTTCATACTTCTCTTTTTTTTGGATATGATATAAAACATTGTTTATATACAAGTCTAAACAATTAATTACAATTACAAAGTCGGCTTAACAAATAAACATAAGTGCTACTAAGTCGGCCCAAGTATGGTTACACGGTTCCTGCAAACTAACTCGGTGACTTTCTGATACTCGGCGTCCACTACATTACTCGGCATCGTCATGCACTTGGTAGAAGTGAAGGCACGGTTCATACTAACCACTCGGTAAGTTTCGAACTCAGTAAATACTTGTGACTCGGTAGACATAATGTCACTCGGTTTACACTGTCCTGCTCGGTTTGCACTGTCCTGCTCGGTTTGCACTGTCCTGCTCGGTTTGCACTGTTCTGCTCGGTTTGCACTGTTCTACTCAGTTTGCACTCAGGATGCAAATAAGTGTTGTCACTAGTGGCAATCCTGTTTAATGCCAACAATCTCCCCCTTTGGCATTAGTGACTAAAACACTTATTGCCCAAAACTTATATACATGAACCATGCTGAGATTTATTTTGATTTTTCAAAATTTGTCTTTGTCATAGGGCTTTATAAATTATCTCCCCCTTTCAATGCACTAACTTTTTTTTTCTATACATATCTCCCCCTTTTTGATGATAATGCCAAAGGTGTATATACAAGTGTTTTACAGGGAGAATCCAAAATTTGATAGAAAAATAGAATGTACCTTCATTATCAGTGCCAGGGTTCTGTCCCAATTTTCTTGCAGAATCTTGCATGTTTGGATTGCAATTTGGACTTCTGCAGAGAGTTCAATCATGTGATCTGCTATTGAGAACTGATTGTCATGAGTTAATGTTTTGTAATGTTCAATGTGCTTATACATTGTATTCATGATGGGAAGGATCATGTTCTGAATGTCTAGCAGTGTGGACCGGATCCTTATGTCTTCTTTCAGTAGTTCTGACTGCATATTTGATAGGAATGAGATTTTCGTGTGATGAGTAGAGTTTGAACTTGGTTCAAGTTGTAGCTTCTGTATGCTAATCTTCAAATCCTCATCAATTTTATTCATTTTATTCTTGACATCCTTGGTGAACTCGGCAACATTGCATAGTTTGGCCAAAAGAGAGGTAACATTCGAATAGGAAGATTCAATGTTTGTCAAAACTGAAGATAATTCTACTTGATTAATAGCTATGTGCTGAGCAATGTGCTCAAGCACTTTATTGTTGAATTTCTTCTCGGCTTTTTCAACTAACTTGTCTGTCCCAGATGAATCCTCATTGTACTTATTTACCACTTCTGCTAATTGTAACAAAACATGTTGAGAGGAGTCTACTTTAATACCTAATGCTTCTGACAAAATGTCCTTAGCATCCTTAATGATTTTATATTCCTTGTTTCTCTCCTCTTTAAGCTTCTTTTGCTTCGCTTTCCTTTGGAGGATTCCACCTATATTTTGCATTTGATCCGCTGATAGATTTTCAAAATCCAATGTTGGAATCTCTATTTCCTCATCTAGGTCTATATCCTCTACTATATTCTTGCCCAAAAATCTTATACTCGGTTGAGCCTTAGGCTTATCTATTATGGTACTTGATGCCTTAGTAGTAGTGACAGTAGACATAGTAGGAATGGCTATAAAGAATGGTATACTGTCTATTGGAGAACTTAAAGTATTTACACTTGTAGAATCAAAAACTGGAATACTTACTGCTGGAAAACTTGATGAAATAGGAGACTGCAGCTCGGTAGAAGAAATGGTAGTTACTTCTATTGTTGCTATAGGTGATTGGACAAAAGTTGAAGTTGTCACAAGCATGCTTGAAGATGTCTCCGGGCTAGATGTAGCAACTTTTGCTGGAGAGGTAGGAAGTGATGCAATGACTTCTGTCGCTATCCTCACGGTATCATCTACCTCAGTGGCTTCTTCCTGTTCATCACTGTCATCTTCAATGTCTTTTATTATAACTGATTCAGTACTCGGTTGGTGAAGATGGTATATGTTCTTCCATGTGGCATTTGCACTCTTCACAACCGATTCAATATTGTTAATCAGAATTAAACAAGTATTGAACTTCAGTGTCATCTTATTTTCATTCTCCTTCAATGCCTTCTTTATTTCATCATTTTTCAAGCTGGGCATTAACTGTTTCAAGGTTTGATCAAATATGTCTTTTACAGTTTGCCTTGCATTGGCCCATCTCATTTTTATTTGATCTAATAAAGCTCCTAGAATCTGTTGGGCTATTTCATCAGGAGAGTATTTCCACTGTCCCATCTTTTCAATGACAGCATCTTCAATCTCCTTTTGTTCTGTTTCCGATCTTGTTTCATATTTTAAAGATTTTATATTACTTACTCCAGATCCTGATCCTTCTCTCAAAAGTCTGATCTTTTCTTGAAGGGTTAGAGGAGGCTTTTTGAATATTATATCTTTGTCCTTTTTGTCTACCTTACCCTTTGCACTTCTCCTTGTAAATACGGCAGTGGGAGGCTTAGGTACCTTGGTGATGAATACCTTTCCTTTCTTCTTTGCAGGTTCTGGTTCCTCTGTTTTCTCATCCTTTTTCTCTTCTTCTTCAGTGTCTTCTCCTCTATCCTCGGTTAGCATTTGCATTTTGGCTATCCTCTTTTTTCCTTTATTTACTTCCTGTGGATGCTTTATACTTAATTCAATTCTCACTTTTTCTTCTTCATATGTCCCAAAATATAGAGCTTTGGGATCAGCAGGTTGATTAAGGAGGGCTTCAATGATATTCTTTGTTTCATCAATGTTTACCTCATAAGTAAGAGGTTTTACATGTACAATCCTCAGTTTAGCTGCTTGAATGTATACTTTGTCACAGTCCACCATGAAACAAATATCATCCTTATAATCCTCCACCAACTTCTGTGGAATCCAAAATTTGTCGTTCATTTTCTCCTTGAAAGACTCAAAATAACTATCCATGATGTTCTCAAAATTTTCACCCATTTCTGAAATATATTCATTTATCTCATAAAGAATTGGCACATCCTTTCTCCATACTACTTTTCCTTTGGAAGGGAAGAATTTCTGAACATAGAAAAATAAACAGACCAGTAGAGATCCAAACTTACATGGATTGTTTTTGGAAGTTTGAATGCTTTCCATGTTCTTGTTAAACTGTTTTAACAACAAATCTGCAAGGTCAAATGATAAATTATTCTTTACCACTTTGTATGCTAGGTCTATGGCTTCGCAGGAAACACTATTCTGTCGACTTGAACTATATATTTTATGAGCAATGATGTGTGTTCAAAACTTCAGTTCAGCATCAATAATGCTGCTTACTTTCATGCCTCTACCGTCCCACTCAGCTAGGGTTTTCTTCTCCAGTTCTGGCCGACCTAGGGTTTTGGTAGATTTAACTTTGTTTAACATGGGAAGATCGGTGATTTGGTGAATCATCTTCTTAGTGATCTCTATGGGTTGCTCAAGCCAAATCTTGCCTTCGTGTACACGGCTGAGAATGTATCTAACCCATTTCTCCTGAAAGTTTTGAGGTAAATGTGTAATGTGAACTAATCCCTTGTCTTCTAGATGTTTGTGCTCTGGTTTTAGAACACCATTCACACACAGTTCCTCACGCACAATATCTAGCTCTAGGTTTCCCATTTCTTGAATTGCACAATTGAAATGATTGCGAATATCGTTAACAAGTAGTACCTTAGGAGGAATCTGAGATTGAGCTCCGTTCGGGTCTAGGGCTGCTGCAATTGCGGGCACGAGTTTGAAATCCGGTGCTCTCCATTCCCCTTGGATTATCATTTCTGATCCTTTCTTTGCTGAAGCGCTAGATGATGCCATGGTAGCTCAGAGAATTCTTTTCGCAAAAGTATTTGAATCGCTGGATTGCTCTGGAAATTTTCTGCTCTCAAAATGCTAAAGTTCGCGGTGAAGAATGAGTTTGATTTCTTGCCTTTTGTTTACAACTCTGTCATTAATGCTTAGTAGAAATTAGGGTATGAATTTCGACAGACTGTCACCCACTATGAATTAATTGCTCGGTAAAGACTTCACAACTCGGTGAACTTGAGAATTCATATTGCTCCGACCTCGCTTGGTAATCATATTAGATAGCTCCCGACCTCGCTTGGTGAAAATTGATACCGACCTTCTTGTGATCTTATTGCATCTTGTATGCCGATTTAGATCTTTCTTTTAATTCAGTTCTGGAACTGCTTGAAATTGGTCTATGAGAATACAGTTCCAGTGCTTTTTTCTTTTTTTTTGGGAATTTAGTTTGAGTCGGTAGAGCCACCTATTCCATTACTTGGACTGGTTTGCTCGGTAGATTTAGGAATCCACTGTTGTCTCATCTGTTTCCTGACCTTATTTGCTTCATTCTTCTTTCCATCTTCAACTTCACTAGCATTCATGCAATTTCTGGCTATATGACCGAGTTTAGTGCATTTAAAACATCTTATGGTAGTATCTCTTTTCCTTAGATGATGTTTTATGTAGTTCATGCCAATGTGTCCATATTCTCCATAGTAATGACATCTACACCAAGTGTTGTAATCCCATCCAAACATTGCTTTCATAATTTGTTCTGCTGGATTGAATGTTTTGGATCTGCACTCAGATGCCTTGTGACCTTGTTTGTTGCATTTGTGACAATTACCTTTGAATCTTGGTTTTTCCCTGCATTCATTTGCTTTGTGACCATGCTGATTGCAGTTGTAGCATTTTCCATTGAATTTTGCTTTTTCATTGCTCCAACATTTATTTGAAGTATGTCCTATTTTGCCACAATGATTACAAGTAGGTTTCTGATTCCTTTGAGTACCTTGCTTAGAAGATTCACCTTCTCCTTTGTATCCAAGTCCTGCTTTTCCTTTTTGCCTATGAAGATTTCGATCATACAGCTGATTTAAGTCTTCTTGGCTCTTCAGTATTCTTTCATTGATTTGTTTTTCGGTGTTTAGGTCATCCACCAATCTTAGATTGATTTTCTTTTCAGATCTTAGTTCTTCTCTTGTGCTTTCTATTTCTGATCTTAGAGTCAGAATTTCCTCATTTGTATGGGAGATCTGATCAATTAGGTTTTCTAGCTGAAGGGTTTTATTTTGGACTTCATTGTTCCTTCCATCTAATTCATCTTTCAACTTGTTTCTTTGTTCTAAGATCTCACAAAATCTTGTTGAGTGTAGCTCTTGTTCTCTTTTTAATTTTCTCACTTCTTCCTGCAGAGACCCATTCTTTTCTAGGAGTTCTTTGACAACATTGTTTGCTTCATCTGAGCTATCTGAGGGAAAAAGATCTTCAATCTTTTCTTCAATGTAATTATGATCATTCATCTGATTTGCAAGTTCCTTCCTTCTTCTTAGGGATTGGGAAAGATGTTCTTTTGCTTCTTTAAGTTTAGCTATGGCCATTTCCAGATCTAGCTTTTCATTTTCAATCACCTTGTTCAATTTGAATACCTCCATTGTCCTGGATCTTTGCTCATGCTAGTTAAGCTTTATCTTGAGAACCAATACAGCTCTGATACCAATTGTTGGAAATATTCAAGAATTAACCAAGTTACTGAGAGGGGAGGGGTGAATCAGTAACTTCAAAATTTTCTTTTCAATATCAGATGCATTAATATATAGTTCACTTTATCCTTTTGCATATAGAAAGCATGAAACATAAAAGCATTCACAACAATGACACATAGATTTGGTTACCCAGAAACCTTCCAAAAGAAAGTAAAACTGGGGTGGGGATGAAACCCACAAAGCTTTAATACTGCAGTTAAAAGTTGGCCGGTTAAGGCTTACATTGATCACTTATGATGATCTGCCCTGCTAGGAGCAATAAGGACTGCTAGGTCCACCTTGTTAGAGGATTTACAAACATACAATGAAGTATGCACTCGGTTAAGAGATTTTACAAAGACTGTTAAGTCTACCTAGTTAGAGGATTTCAAGTTGATTCACCTATTAGGATGAAACAGTAGATCTCTTACTTGCAACTATACTTGCTGATTGAGATTCTCTGATGTATTGATCACCTTCTGTGATGGATAGATCTTTGCTACTTCTTATACTGCTGTAGCCCTTTGTAATTCGCTTATCTCTGCCTTTCTCTCTTTTTCATACTTCTCTTTTTTTTGGATATGATATAAAACATTGTTTATATACAAGTCTAAACAATTAATTACAATTACAAAGTCGGCTTAACAAATAAACATAAGTGCTACTAAGTCAGCCCAAGTATGGTTACACGGTTCTTGCAAACTAACTCGGTGACTTTCTGATACTCGGTGTCCACTGCATTACTCGGCATCGTCATGCACTCGATAGAAGTGAAGGCACGGTTCATACTAACCACTCGGTAAGTTTCGAACTCGGTAAATACTTGTGACTCGGTAGACATAATGTCACTCGGTTTACACTGTCCTGCTTGGTTTGCACTGTCCTGCTCGGTTTGCACTGTTCTGCTCGGTTTGCACTATTATGCTCGGTTTGCACTCAGGATGAAAATAAGTGTTGTCACTAGTGGCAATCCTACTTAATGCCAACAGCCTCTAGGTTAGGCTTCACAGGATTTTAGGTTCTCCGCTTGAAGGATATAAGATATGTTCTAAGCAACTCAGACTATTGACACATCTTCCCATAGAGCATTTCTCCTAAGATTCTCTTGGAAATGATAGACGTTATCCAAGCCTACACATATGCATATGATTGATACTAGTATATATACTGCCTACATGAGATTATAACAATCTTGAGACTAAGGAAACTATACTAATCTCCATTAGTCCCCTCTAGATATAGGATCAATCCTTAATGAATATAAAATTGATTTGATAACAATATCATCATACTAATTAGTGGATACACATACAAATGTATAAGAATTTCATCCCAGAATGCTTCATTAAATCATAATAATCATAATATAACCCTCAGAGTTATTTATGTATATATGCATCTTTTCATCATTAAAATAATCAAAATCACATGTAATTCTGATTTACAAAAAATTAATTATATATATATATATATATATATATATATATATATATATATATATATATATATATATATATATATATATATATATATATATATATATATATATATATATATATATATATATATATATATATATATATATATATATATATATATATATATATATATATAACCTTTATTATCTAGGATACCAATTGTTATGTTAAGCCACTGGTTTTTCCTTTTAAACTAACTGTGCACTTTTTTTGTTTGTTATTCCCCCTTCCTTTCAATCGGACGGGGGCCTTTAATATGAGCTTGTCGTGGGAGGGAGTCACACCCCATCAACGGTGGCTTTTGACATCAACCCCCCCCCCCCCCTTGAGGGGTTGCGACTTTTTGGAAATATAGTTGGGAAAAGATATTGAGAGGGGGGGGTGAATTAGATATCACCTACTTTAACTTTTAACATTGTATAAAACTTTGCATAGCATCAACAATACTTCCTCAAAATAAAGTAACTAACATACTAAGCAACATTCATGAAAGTACTCATAACATAGTAATTTCGGTTACCCAGAAACCCTTGAAAGGTAAAACTAGGGTGGGGATGACACCCACAAATCTTCACTATTGCAGTAATAAGTTTGCCTGTTAGGGCTTACAAAATTTGATCAAAATGTGATCTACCTTGTGAGGGGTCTGCCCTGTTAAGAGCTCAAAGACTTATATAGTCTACCTTGCTAAAGGATTTAAAACTTACAACAAAGTAAGCACTCGGTTGAGGGGTTGCGACTATGGTTGCAACCTTTGGTGGCTAGGACTATAGTTGCAATCCCCTTACGGGCTTATTATATATATTTTTATTTAATTTAATAAAGCTACATATGTATTCCCCTGTTAATATATATAATAATATATTAAGGTCTATATATTTATATATTATATTATAATATATATATATATATATATATAAATTAATATATTAATATATTTAAATATATATATATATTTATAATATATTAATATATGTATTTGATGTGTTAATTTATCCTTTAATTATTAACATGTATATCTGTATATTAGTTATTTAATATGCATTTTTTTATTATAATATTTTTATTAATATTAATCTCATATAAACAATAATACAAATGCATTGACAAGGATAATATTGTTCTTAATAGACAAAGTAACTTGATTACCCGAGGGTTATCACACATACTGACCCTAGAGTTAGTAGATCCCTTTGTAATCTTTTTTGCATGTGTTTTATTTCTCTTAGTTTGACCTTTATTGTGGGCATATCATAGTGGAAACATGCTTGTATTTTGGATGCATGTATACTACCTTAAAGCCATTTCTCCTAGTAAGGCATACATGATCACTTTAATGTGGGGGCATACACTCCAACTCATTAATACACATCATGCACACACCATAAATCAAATTTTGTAGTCCTTTTTTTGTGCTCGATGCTTTTGGATAAAACTAAGTGTATCTTTTTGAATCAACATTTTAGATCAAACTCCATGATCCATCATGAGGATTGCAAGCAAGAGAAGAGAAGTTATGGTTTCTCTTCTCTTTCTTACAATCCTGATGATGGATCATGGATTTTGATCCAAAATGCTAATTGAAATGGATATAGACAATGATTTCTCCTCTCTTGCTTACAATCCTGATGATGGATCATGGAGTTTGATTTGAAACATTGATTCAAAAATATATACATTATTTTATCTAGAAGTGTCAAGCACAACATTATGGATTATGGGAATTTATTGTCTTTTTTAGGTTACTTATCAAAATCTACCTTTTTCTTTGTAATCTCCTTATAGTGAATTATTTTGGAGACAATGTTTTTCTTGGGGCAATCCTTTTTCACCATTCTCTTTGTGGATTTCCTTGGATACAATTCTTTCCTTGGTTATAATCTTGCACTATTTGTTTTAGTGATATTTCTTTTCATATAATGTTTTTATTAACAAAATAAGTCTTGCTAGACCATCTCTCTCTCTCTCTCTCTCTCTCTCTCTCTGACCCATAGTTTAACCTTAGTAGGTTAGATGGTCATGTATTTTCATTTCTGTATGTTCATATGAATTTTTATCTTGTTTTGGTTTTATACTGATGACGACCTAAGTCACTTAGGGGTTTGGTGTTTCCTTTTATCTTTTACCTTGATAAGAGTTCTTTCCTATACTTTGATATACTTTATTGCGAGCATGAAGGAGGTTCATAATACCAATAAAGTGGGGGCTAAATGTAGTATCCTAAATTGTATCACTATACACTTGTGTTCATATTTAGGCCCCATTTCAATATCCAAGTCTTACATCCCTATTATGCTTGATCTAGCCTTGATTTTGTGCATATTTTTGGCATCCTCGTATAAAATTAGACCCCCAATCCAAATTTGAGCCCATTTTGAATAGTAAAGGATGAATAGGTGGATTAAGGTCAAGTTTAGTCACTTTTGACCTAAGAGTCACCCCTGACCTTGAAAAACATGCCCCCAAATTCTAATCATGCAATGATCTTTTGATTTAGTGGGATCCCCAAATCCATGGTGGTCTCCTTTGAGTTTTTCACCTTGAAATGGTTTGGAGAGGTATATACAAAGGTGTCCTCCCTTATTTTGGTAATCGATCAAGAATTTGAATTAAGGAATCATGAGAAAGCATTCCAAATTATTAAAAAGTCAAGATCTCTCAAGCATCAAGCATGGATGACAAGGAGTAATGTAAATATATTATTATTTGTGAAGGAATTGATGTTCTTCTTATCCTAGATCCAATGTCAAGACAACATCAAGGATAACTTCAAGAATTTTTATGAGATTTTTGGCATCAAAAATGTTTGTGAAGGTGTAAACATCTTATCAACATGCTTCCTTTTCAAGAACTATTTTGATTTCAAGTTTGATTCCTCAACCAAGGTTTGACTTAGGAAAACCCCCTTCGACAAAAAATTTCCCCATTTTTATATATACAGGAAATAGGAGGTGTTCATGTAGAAGAAGCCACAAGAGGGTATGAATGAGAGTTACAATTTGGCAGTAGTTTTATCAAAAGTTGTAGGGTCAAAGGTGACTAGACTTTCCCCTAACCTCTTGATCATCCTTGACCCATCTTGTTTCCCCTAACCTATTGTTTCAGGCTGAAATTTAGATCACAAGTTATTCATTATCTTTGCTTCCCATATCTGGTTTCATAATTGGATTGTCAGTCTACTATTTATCTACATACATATAAAATCATCTCTCTTTCCATTCTTTCCCTAGATCTTGCATTTTCCACTTTCATTTGCATAGTCATCTTCCATAAAAAGTGAAGTATCATTGTATCCTCTTAGTTCTCAAGCCTCCTCAAGCATAGTGAATCACCCTCCTTCCAATGTATGAGATAATTTAGATGTAAGATTCTTATTTGGTCCACTCATCCCAATGAACACAATATCATCCCTATTTTCTTTCATTACAGTACCTATCCTACCTGAGGATATCTAGAAAGGATTTGAAGAGTGATGTTGGGACATGGTCATTATTTTCATATATATCATGTTTGTGTTCTAGTAACAAATGTACCAAAGCAAAAACGGTCCTCACAAGTGTGTTGGAATAACTTCTTGTATCAAAAAAATTCACATGCAAACAAGATCATTTAGTACATTTTGCATTAGTACTATCTGTGTGCTATAAATGTGTCACACTTCTATGAATAATTACATTCAAGAACACTCAAGAATGAGGTCTCAAAAATCGATCCATAGCTCCCTAGGCATGGAGTGCAAGGGTTTTTAAGAATGCTCTCAGCTAGAGCTATTTAGCCTATAACCTTGCTAGTAAACCATGCAATGGGAGATTCAATGAAGACAAGGGCAAGAATGCCAATATCCTCAAGAATCAATAATGAAAATGCAATGCAATGCTATGCTAGAAATGGAAATGCAAGCTAAGATATGAAAGGAAATATGCAAGTGTTACAACCCAAGCTAATTAATCTATGTGAGCTAATCTAGAGCATAGAAATGAAGCTAATCTAAGAAAGCATAAATATGAAGCTAAGCTAAGAATCCAGGAATGAGATGCAAAATGCAAGAATGATATGTAGATGCTAAGAATGCTCCAAATCTTCAGAAACTCCAAAGTGACCTAGAAATCCTGCAGCATAAAGTTAGCATAAAAAGTTGAGGATCTAGAATGAAGAAGAGAGCTCTCCTTTTAAAGGAAATGAGAAGGAATGGACCATGGAGATTAAGAGGCAAAAGATTTAATCAACAGTGGAGCTTAAAAGAGGAGCAATCCATGTGCACAAGTATCCTCCAATAGGAAAATAAAAGTTGACTTTTGTGTCCATATGAGATAAAAAGTGTTTTTTCCCTTTTTATAAAATAAGAATAATGCTTTATTTGTGCAACTTAGGATAAGAGGAAAAGTGGGGGCTTTTTATTTATTAAAAGGGAAGGGAATATTCCTTTTAATCAAATAAAGACTTAGGATAAAATGGTTAGCCCATAGAAAATAATCGAATAAATGATAGAACTAGGATTTGATCAAGAATAAGCAATTAGTGATTTAGCAAAAGGGGCTAATAGTGTAGGTGACCATTTTTAGGTGTATACATTTGCCCCTCTTTGACTAATGTGTGATCGATTTGGGAACACATGCAGTCAAAGAATGAAGTTGAAATGTGAGATCGATTTGGGATCACAAAGCAACTCAGATCAACCAAGAAAGCAAGAGATAGCCAAGAAGGCAAGTAATAGTGATTTGACTCCAAAGAATGAAGTGCAGAGAGATAGAAAATCCTGCATGATCAGCCTGGTAGTGACAGTATTGAACACTTAGGAAAGAGATAGCCAATAAGATATGATGTGTTTGCCCCCTCGGGATTGAAAATGAAATCAGGTAGAGGGAATGTAGAAGCAAGAGCAACATGATCAAATCACTAGAAATCATAATCGAAGAGAGAGAATGGAATAACCATCAAGCAGTGAAGATATGCCCCACACATGGGACACGGGGCATGAACCTATCAGTCCCTCAACCTATAAACACCATGGAGAGAGGAGTTGAACTTGTGATTTGAAAGTGAATGAAAGACTGGAAGTTTGAAAGAGATGGGGATGAAGAGGTGAAGAATGCCCCAGTGAAGATCGAAGGATCAGGCCTCAAAAGGTTAGCCAATTGCACAGAAGAAGGAAAAAAGATGATTTGGGTGATCAAGGGGAACTCGAATTTTGGTTTTTATCCCGAAATGAAAGGAAAATGATGTGATATGAAAGACAAGAAGTGAAAGACATGATTAGGAAGAAGCGAAAGGTGAGCGCATTTGATTAACAAGTCCATGTAAGATGAAAAGGAGAGCTCTCTCCATATGCAAGATGCAAAACTAACTAACATGAACCTAACAATGCAAGCTACATGAAAAGTGGTTTACTTGCAAAGTTACGAAGCCAATAGACATCTAATATTCATCATTGAGCATTATTGGTAGTGTCGCAAGATCATACAATACACACTAGCATAACTATGTGGATCTGAATATGATCTATATTAGATAGAAATTTGGGAATCCCACCTAAGCATCAAAGACATGCAGGTCAAGATGACTAGTGCAGTGAGATTACCTAAGTTTGATATAGCGAGATTATGTTTGTATCAAGACACATGAAAGTCAGGATAACTAGAAGCATGCACTCGCAAAACAGTCAAGGATAATACCTTATAGATCCCAATGTGTCAAGTAAGACCAGCATAAATGCTCATGATAGTTAGGACCAACAAAATATACCCACAAGCAGAAAAAGAAATAAAACATGTTCTCATACCCTCAGTCTTCTAGCTATGCATCATCAAAAATGATCATAGGGGGAGAACACTCAGCAAAGAAATCATCATAAACAGCACAAAAAAATAAAATAAAGCCAAGCTAGTCTCAGCGAGTCAAGTGCGTGTGTGTAGGTCATAGAGTCAAGCTTTGAGTATCGCATCTACCAGTGAGAAATATTGCATCATCTAGACTGCAAGTAGGATATCTGATAAGTGTTAAGAAACACTCGACGCAAGGGTAGTGTTGAAAAACACAGTTGGGGTGGTGTTGAAAAACACCGTTGGAACCAAGTTGCTTAAGAAACCCTGACGCACAAAGAGACTCAAGATAAGCTAGAATAACATATGCCCCCTAGACTAAGACAAGAGTCAATTCTAGGCTAGGAGAGGCAAAGCGAGAAGTGGAGCGAATGAGCGCCACGCAAGACTAATAGACATAGGTGCAAAGGGTCTCAAGTAGCGCCTATTTCTAGGTTTTCACCACTTGATCGATTTTTTGCAATTTTTTTCAGGACTTTTTATAATTTTTTTTGTATTTTTGCTACCAAGGCGCCTGTTTCCAGGTTTTGACCAAGGCACTTTTTCATTTTTTTTTAATTTGTTTTATTTTTTTGATTTTTTTTTATTTTTTCAGCATCATATATGAATTTTTTTTTTGGAGTTTTTTCAGGATCATAAAATATGTACAAAGAATGCCCTAGACAAAAATGAGCATCAAGAATCTGCTTCCTCTGATGTAGAAAACTGATAGGCCCCAGGCCCAAATGCTGCAACTGTGACGATAGGAGCTCTCAACCAGTTTGACCAATAATAACCAACCCTAAGCAATGTCTGAGCTAGCAAAGGATCATTAGAATGTGATCCACATATGCCATCATGGATTTCAGCTAGCACTTTTCCTGACTCCTCTATTTCTAGACACTTAAGGAGAGTTCCATCTAGACCCTTCCTATACAAGTCACTAGAGACAAGGGCAAAGTGAAAGGGATGGTGGAAAGAATGGCATGGTGGATTTGCAGGAGGAATATGAGGTGGAAGATATGAAAAGATGGTAGGATTGTAAGATTTGTGAGCAGGATAGCATAATTCATCCACCAGGAACTTGAAGTGAGATTTATGCCTTTTCATTTGTAAGATGGATGTCAAAGTAACCAAGGCATTAGCAAATTTTTTCTCAGCTCTAGGAATGGGCTGAAGTGTAACAGATATGAGATCATGCTTGAAGTAGCGCACCATTTTTTTGTAGAGAATCAGCTTGTCATCTTTTATTTGAGAATCATTATTTTTGAGCCAATTTTTATTTTTACTTTTCTTAGGTGCGGATATTTCCACAATGTGGTTTTCGCCATCTGACCATTGCTCTTTTCTTTTTACTTGATGACTGTGATGTTTGATTGCTGATTCAATCTTTTTTGTGGCTAGTTCGCTGGTGGAAGAAGTAACAGGTGTTGATGCAAGATGAAATGAAGTGACCAGTTCAATAGCATTTATGTGAGGGGTGTCATCTCTGGTAACAAGAGAGGTTGAGCCTATAGGGTAAGCTCCAAAAGTAGCTAGATCTAGACTTGTCATAGAAGAACCAACGTGGTCCACTAAGGCAATACGAGGAACAAACTCATTAGACCCCACACAAGACCCATCAACCACGTCGGGATGGTTACTACAAGAATGAACCATATCAACATCCATATCATCAGTAGATATACATTTTTCTCCCCAAAGAAGTGAAGGAGAGGGAAGATCATCTCCCATGTGAGCCATAGTGTGTATTGGTGACTCATCTGTATCCATGTTTGAATTAATGAGCATGGGAGTATTTCAAGAATCTTCTCTATAGATCCACTCGTGAACAACTTGTTCTTCTCTTTCGGCTTCAAGGATCACCATAGCAGAAGTGGAAGGTTTCCCATATGACCTAGGAGAAATAGGTATAGAAGCAAAGGAATCCAGTTTATATTCACCCATACCAAGGCTCATCATCTTAAATGATTTCTCAGCAGCAACTAGAGACGTACTAGGATCATCAATAGGTTCATTGTGTGGAACAAATTTTTTAGTAGTAGCAAGAGCATTGATAGCAATAGTATGGTCTCCAGGAATCACAACTTCAGTGCCATTGTATGGAAATTTGACACACTGATGATAAGTGGAAGGAACAGCCTGCATGTCATGGATCCACGGATGACCCAAAAGAATGTTATATGCGAGTGGGATGTCCAATACTTGGAAGCTAATATCTTTCATGACAGGGCCCACTCGGACAGGCAGCGTGACAAGACCTTTAGAAGATCTTTCCACTTCATCGTAAGCTTTTATAGTAATCTTCTTTTTAGAATCCATAGCAAATTCTGACAAACCCAACTGTTGTATGACATTGAAAGAAACAATATTTAACCCTGCACCATTGTCTATCAGGACTCAGCGGACTCGGGTATTGTAGACTAGAACTTCAATGTGTAAAGCTAGATTATGAGGGTGAGCAATAGATATATCATCTTCTATAGAAAAGGAGAGAGATAGCGGAGATGAAATGTGATTGACCATAGCCTGAAATTGATCTGGATCAATGTCATTGGGAACACGTGTTGTACGTAGAGTCTCATCAAGAATCTCTCTATGCAAAGGGGATAACCGAAGAAACTCAAGGATAGATATATGTGCTGGTGTCTTTTGAAAATGTTGGACAAGATCATAGCTAGGGGTGGCTGAAGGAGCCACTTGTTTGGAAGGCAAAGCTTGCTTGGGATCTTGCACAATTTTAAGGACAATCTTGGCTTGCCCCCTAGTAACAGCATTCAGTGTCTCACTTTGGGAAGATGAACTACCACATGTTTGCAAGACTAACTTTGGCTTACCATGATTGGTGTTATTATCATCTTGAGACCTCATCATTAGAACACTCTCAATGGGCTCTACCATGTTAATCACAAGCATATTAGAAGGATACGTGTAATTGATCTTTGCATCATGATTCTTCTTATGTGTTTGAGAGGTTTCCCCCTTATCATGCTTAGGTAGAGGATCTTTGAAAGCTGTGTGATCAGAATTTTTAGTTAAGCCATCAGTGGAGATTGTGCCGTTCTCAATAAGATCCTGAATATCATCCTTAAGCCTAAAACAATTGTCTGTTGGATGTCCCTTGTTTCTGTGATAATGGTAGTAATGATCCTCTCTCCACCAATCAGGCTTATTTATCGGATCCCAGTTACCAGGTTTATCAGGAAGTGTAAGATATCCATTGTCAACCAAAGTCTTGAGGATTACATCATAAGGTTCTGCCAACTTGGTATAGACTCGCTTTTTAAATGACTTCTTAGGCTTATCTGCATATTGAGGTTTAGGAGCATTGTGAGTGTTGCCAGCTTCTTGTTGTTTTTCTGCATAGATAGCATTGGAGAGATTGAAAGCGGGCTCTTTAACTTTAGGAGCATCAACAACCCCATCATTAACAACATACTTGTTCTTATTCCAAGGTTTGTTCTTGTCTTTGCCATTGCCTTTAGCATCTTTATTAATAAAAATATCCCCTTTTCTTATAGCTACATCCTCAATTTGATATGCACTTTCAACCATGTCATTGAAAGAGGAGAACAGTTGCTTCCTTAGATCATAAAATAGCTCAGGCACAAGTGTGTTGACGAAAATGTCAATCTTTTCTCTTTCAAGTAGCGGATGAGGATATCTAGAATACAATGACCTCCAACATTGTAAGTAAGTTGCAAATGACTCACCTTGATGTTGTCTTAAATTACCGAGATCTATCATGGTGACAGGTTGTTGGATGTTGTAAGAATAATGTTGTGTGAAGCGCATAGCCAACTCATCAAAAGTCTTCAAAGGAGGTGTCAACTTTGCAAACCATTCTAAAGCTTGTCCTCTTAAGCTTTGAGGGAATAATCGTAGTAGAAATTTGTCTTCATGAAGAAAATCCATGCTAAGAGGTCAAGAGGCTAAAGCACAATAGGCTTCAAAATAGGTCAAGAGGCTATAGCACAATAGGCGATAGCCAATAAGATATCACCTGACTATAGGAAACTGTGTCGTGCAATACTGGTGAAGTTTGAGGTATATCGCCTGAACTTGACAGAGAGCTATTTTTGGACTATTTTATCTATCTTGCAAGTTTCAAGTTCTCTGCTATCTTTTTGAAATTTTTTGAAATTTCCAGCGTTTTCAAATCCGTGCCTCTGGAAAACGGGTGCCCATTTTTTTTGAAATTTTGCAAATGGTATCAAAAGTTTAAGTGTGATATATCATTGGAAAGGTCTTTCCGAGCCTAATCCAACAATGATGGTTTCATTTTTAGATTTTATCATTTGATCAGTTATTTTTGTAGATTATCTGATTTTTCATGTACTAATCATTGTTAGATTTTGGATTTTGATTCTCCTAACTCTTGTTGGTCTAACAAGTTGTGGTTGTAGGTGCTTCTTGCTTGAAATTTGCTAAAATCGCATGTCAAAGAGGGCTACTAATGGTTTTTGCAGGGCTGCCCTAAGCATAAAAACCAAATCAAGTGCTTGTTTAATTGCTTTCTTTATTAAGTGCGGCATATACTAGTTGTTTCATTTCATAGGCACTTAATACCTTGTTGTAGGAATTTTGAGGTGGTAGGAGAGTATTCTCTTCACCCTTGTGGTGAAATAGAAATCTTGACCCATCTTGGGATTTTGAAAGCAAGGGCGTAATTAAATCTTTGCTTGGTGTGTTTGGGAGAAGTTTTTGGGATAGGGGAGTATGCTCTTCACCCTTGTGGTGAACCAAAAACCTTGAATCTCAAAAATCATCCATTCTTTGTTTAGTATAGGATCCTTTAGTGGGCCTGCTCTTGAGCAATCAAGAGGAATGACCCAAGTGGGGACAACCTTGTCATCATTTTCCTTGGTGGCGAGTGATTCCAACTCACTATAATCTCAAGGCTATCGAGGACACAAAACCTTGGTAGACATAACACTTGTCTTCGCTTGATGTTAGTAGCTCATGGGATTGTGACCATGGGGAAAGCATTGAGCAAGAATGCTTAAGGTACTCTTGAGGCCGCGAGGTCCTAGTCCTTTATGAGGAGCAAGAGGGGTGTTATGAATGGAAGCCCTTACTATGAACCATTAGATAGAGGCCACCTTCTTTTAGCCGCTTAGCTTCTTGGTGCAAGGATTGATCCAAGTGGACTTACCCGGATCACCCCAAGACACTCACCATATGTGTTCCTTTGGTTGTGTTTTTGACACTTCCATGACAACGCCAATATCTCTTGTGGGCAACCACTTGGTGTGAGGCAAGGGAGCATCAAGTTGTGGGCCAAGTTGCTAAGTAATGAGCCTTGTCCTTCTAGGTAGTAATTGCTTGAATTGTCTTCAATTGTGCTATACCAGTGTAAACGTCCTCAACATTCAAACAAATGATAACATTCATAAGGCTCTCTATTTTAATATCACAAGTGCTTTTCTTGGCAAGGTTGCTTTTGCCCTTGTTTCAAGTGTTCTATGACATGTTTGATCTTATACTATTTGCAAACCTGTCTCTTATCTGCTGTTACTGCTTGTCAAACTAAGAAATTGCACTATCCAACCTTTGAACTTGATCAAAACACTTCAAAACTGAGACTTTTATGTTCACTGGTCAAAAAGTCATACAAATCAACAATAGTATCGCGTGCCTTACTGAGAAATATTGCCTTGTCTGCCTGGAAAGTGTCACCCTGAACCCTTTTGCCGTCTTGTTACTATTGCAATCTGGAGTTGCTAAACTTGCACTTTAACCTGCTGTAGAGTGTCTTTTTCTATTCTTACTTGAAACTAGTTTGTTACGTACATGTTTAGATTTGTTCTAGACTAAAACAAATGAGCTAAAAATATTGGATTTGAGCTTAACAAATGCTACTCTTGATCACTTGTCGCATCACGGTTACCTCTCTAGCTACTTGACTTATTGAGCTTCTTGCTCGCTACTTAGCTTTAGTCAATTGATTGCTGTAAGTGCTTGAGCACTTTTGATGAGCCATCTCTTTATTGTTCTACTTTGACAAGTGATCCTTATTAGCTTTTCTTATCTTAAATTTGAGAAACTTTGTCTCATTCTATTAGTCAACCAACATCTCTTTTCATGCCGGTTACAACTCGGTCTCAATTTGAGCAAGAGAATCACCCTCCGTTCAATTATACACAGTTACCTTCTCCAACTAGATGTTCAAAAGCACCCATTAGCAATGATAGTTCTAATTCTGACCAATCTAAGAGTTCCAAGGCTACACCGTGGTACAAAGGCGGTTTCTTCTTTTCTGCATTCAAGACCCCCAAAAATACAGACAGTGTCTCACTTACTTTGACTGAACAAGAAAAATTTCAACTCTTGCAAGAACACTTTGAGCGTAAGGATAACCAAGCGCGCTTAGAAAAAGAACACAATCAACAAAGGATGGATGCTGCTAGGTGCATGGCTTCTAGAGGAATGTCTTATGAGCAACCCGAGACTAATAACTTTGAGCATCGACCTCTTTTTAATAACAACAATGGCAACAACACGCCACCAAGATCTCCATCAAGGCCAACTTTTGCTATGCCTTCTTCACCTCCTAGGCCTCCTCCCTCTCAACATGAGGCAGAGGCTGATGATGAGATTTCTAGTGAGGATCTTATGAGATGTGAACAAGATGTGGATTTCCAACGAATGATGCATAAGCTTTTAGAGTGTAATGGCGATCAATATTTTCAATATATGACTTCTAGAGGATACAAACTTCCTCCCGGCTATGATGTCAGACAAATTGTCCAACAAAGAGTACCAACTAAATTGGAAGTCCTTCAAGAAGAACTACGTCAGACAAATCAATGCCTTACCCAAATGGCATTAGAAAGAGAGCCTCCAAAGGTCTCTTTTGTAGAATCAATTTGTGCTCTTCCTTTTGATAAAAGTCTATACATGGCCCCGTTTCCTAGGGATATTGAGGTTCCCAAATATGACAAGTGTGATGGAAATGGTGACCCCCATGACCATGTGCGTCACTTTTATGCTCTTAGCATGGACTTTCTTCATGAAGACACATTTCTGCTACGATTATTCCCTCAAAGCTTAAGAGGCCAAGCTTTAGAATGGTTTTCAAAATTGACACCACCTCTTAAGACTTTTGATGATTTGGCTCAACGATTTACCCAGCATTATTCTTACAACATCCAACAACTTGTCACCATGATAGATCTTGGTAATCTAAGACAACATCAAGGTGAGCCATTTTCAACTTACTTACAACATTGGAGGTCATTGTATTCTAGATATCCTCGTTCGCTACCTGAAAGAGAAAAGATTGACATTTTCATCAACACACTTGTGCTTGAGCTATTTTATGATCTAAGGAAGCAACTATTCTCCTCTTTCAATGACATGGTTGAAAGTGCATATCAAATTGAGGATGTAGCTATAAGAAAAGGGGATATTGTTATCAATAAAGATGCTAAAGGCAATGGCAAAGACAAGAACAAACCCTGGAATAAAAACAAGTATGTTGTTAATGATGGGGTTGTTGATGCTCCTAAAGTTAAAGAACCCGCTTTCAATCTCTCAAACTCTATCTATGCAGCAAAACAACAAGAAGCTGGCAACGCTCACAATGCTCCTAAACCTCAATATGCAGATAAGCCTAAGAAGTCATTTCAAAAGTGAGTCTATACCAAGTTGGCAGAACCTTACGATGTGATCCTTAAGACTTTGGTTGACAATGGATATCTTACGCTTCCTGATAAACCCGATAACTGGGATCTGATAAATAAGCCTGATTGGTGGAGAGAGGATCATTACTGCCATTATCACAGAAACAAGGGACATCCAACAGATAATTGTTTTAGGCTTAAGGATGATATTCAGGATCTTATTGAGAACGACACAATCTCCACTGATGGCTTAACTAAAAATTCTGATCACACAACTTTCAAAGATCCTCTACCTAAGCATGATAAGGGGGAAACCTCTCAAACACATAAGAAGAATCATGATGCAAAGATCAATTACATGTATCCTTCTAATACACTTGTGATTAACATGGTAGAGCCCGTTGAGAGTGTTCTAATGATGAGGTCTCAAGATGATAATAACACCAATCATGGTAAGCCAAAGTTAGTCTTGCAAACACATGGTAGTTCATCTTCCCAAAGTGAGACACTGAATGCTGTTACTAGGGGGCAAGCCAAGATTGTCCTTAAAACTGTGCAAGATCCCAAGCAAGCTTTGCCTTCCAAACAAGTGGCTCCTTCAGCCACCCCTAGCTATGATCTTGTCCAACATTTGCAAAAGACACCAGCATAGATATCTATCCTTGAGTTGCTTCGGTTATCCCCTTCGCATAGAGAGATTCTTGATGAGGCTCTACGTACAACACATGTTCCCAATGACATTGATCCAGATCAATTTTAGGCTATGGTCAACCACATTTCATCTCCGCTATCTCTCTTCATTTCTACAGAAGATGACATATCTATTGCTCACCCTCATAATCTAGCTTTACACATTGAAGTTCTAGTCTACAATACCCGAGTTCACCGAGTCTTGATAGACAATGGTGCAGGGTTAAATATTGTTTCTTTCAATGTCATACAACAGTTGGGTTTGTCAGAATTTGCTGTGGATTCTAAAAAGAAGATTACTATAAAAGCTTATGATGAAGTGGAAAGATCTTCCAAAGGTCTTGTCACGCTACCTGTCCGAGTGGGCCCTGTCACGAAAGATATTAGCTTCCAAGTATTGGACATCCCACTCGCATATAACATTCTTTTGGGTCATCGGTGGATCCATGACATGCAGGCTATTCCTTCCACTTATCATCAGTGCGTCAAATTTCCATACAATGGCACTGAAGTTGTGATTCTTGGAGACAATACTATTGCTATCAAAGCTCTTGCTGCTACTGAAAAATTTGTTCCACGCAATGAACCTACTAATGATCCTAGTACATCTCTAGTTGTTGCTAAGAAATCATTTAAGATGAGGAGCCTTGGTATGGGTGAATATAAACTGGATTCCTTTGCTTCTATACCTATTTCTCCTAGGTCATATGGGAAATCTTCCACTTCTACTATGGTGATCCTTGAAGCTGAAAGAGAAGAACAAGCTGTTCACGAGTGGATCTATAGAGAAGATGCCCGAAATACTCCCATGCTCAGTAATTCAGACACAGATACAGATGAGTCACCAATACACACTATGGCTCACATGGGAGATGATCTTCCCTCTCCTTCACTTCTTTGGGGAGAAAAATGTATATCTACTAATGATATGGATGTTGATATGGTTCATTTTTGTAGTAACCATCCCGATGTGGTTGATGGGTCTTGTGTGGGGTCTGATGAGTTTGTTCCTCGTATTGCCTTAGTGGACCACGCTGGTTCTTCTATGACAAGTCTAGATCTAGCTACTTTTGGAGCTTACCCTATAGGCTCAACCTCTCTTGTTACCAGAGATGACACCCCTCGCATAAATGCTATTGAACCGGTCACTTCATTTCATCTTGCATCAACACCTGTTACTTCTTCCACCAGCGAACTAGCCACAAAAAAGATTGAATCAGCAATCAAACATCACAGTCATCAAGTCAAAAGATAAGAGCAATGGTCAGATGGCGAAAACCACATTGTGGCAGTATCCGCACCTAAGAAAAGTAAAAATAAAAATTGGCTCAAAAATAATGATTCTCAAATAAAAGATGACAAGCTGATTCTCTACAAAAAAATGGTGCACTACTTCAAGCATGATCTCATATCTGTTACTTTTCAGCCCATTCCTAGAGCTGAGAAAAAATTTGCTAATGCCTTGGTTACTTCGACATCCATCTTACAAATGAAAAGGCATAAATTTCACTTCAAGTTCTTGGTGGATGAATTACACTATCCTGCTCACAAATCTTACAATCCTACCATCTTTTCATATCTTCCACCTCATATTCCTTTTGCAAATCCACCACGCCATTCCTTCTGCCATCCCTTACACTTTGCCTTTATCTCTGGTGACTTGTATAGGAAGTGTGATGCAGGAGCATCCTGGGTGTAAGAGCAATCTTGCATCACCCAAAAAAATATTTATGTTTTTTTATTCAATAAGGGTTATTTTGTGCAAAGCTGCTATTTATGGAAAGTTACTATTTTTGGTAATTTTCGTATGTGCTCAGAATGATCTGATTTCTTTCTTGGAGGTTCATTTTGGTCATATAAGTCTGCCAGTAAAGTTTCATTGCGAGATCAAGTGTATATTGGAAGATATTGAAGATTTTCGGTATTGGCAGCAGGGGACAGAAACTTTGAACTCAGTTTTGAAGGCTTTAGAGGCCCCGGATGAGGTCAAATTTTGGGCTGAATGAAGCTTGCTTAATTTAGGTGTTGTAGAGCTCCTCGCGCCCTTTTCGAAATGGGGTTACAATAGTCAATCGGGTCAATAGGTGATGACTTATGGTCTTCGGAAGTTGGGTCACCTGAAATGGCGGAAAATGATTTTTCTTCAAAATTTCTGTTCGGGTTTCAAAATTTATTTTGAGCCGACTATGATGTAATGAAATGTAAAATAAAAATAATTCTAAGTTTGGTCGGCCTTATTGGCTAAAATTCTGGAACCTTCCCAGGCGGTGGAAAATTGCCTATATAAGGAAGGCTGTATTATTGTATTAGGCAGTTCAGAATAGTTCTGGGTAGTAGATCTGGGTAATAGTTCGAGGCTTTGTCCTACAGAATATTGTAAGGGAATGCCCATGTGGCTTTACATGTTGTAATTCTAAAAATTTGTAATTCCACATTTGTGGAGATAATAAGAAGCCAATTTTCTGTTCTTGCATATTATTGTTGTTGTTTCTCTATGTCTGTTATGTGTTTGTGGTATTAAGGGGAGCACCCTTCATCAAGTGGTATCAGAGCAAGGGTTCTTGAGTGTGTAAACAGATCACCGATTGTGAGGTAGTTTGCACCAGGACCATGGTTAGGATTTCAGCGCGCATCGCGAAAATGCCTCCACGAAGAGAACGTGGCGGAAGACCTGGTGTTGTGACACCTGAGGTTAGAGAGTTGCAGAGACAAGTGCGAGCATTGCATGAAGAGATTCGTAGAGGAATGAATCTTAATGTCAGAGACGAAAGTGAGGATGAAGCCGAAGAAGAATATCAAGAAGGAGAAGTTGAAATTGTGAACCAGGAGGAAGAAAGACTTTTTCGGGTGATTTCCAAGATTGGGAAAAGACCTAAGATTGAGGTTCCTACATTTTTTGAAAATCTTAACCCAGAGGAATTGATCGACTGGATCAATGAATGTGAAGAATATTTTGAGTATGAAGATGTCGAGGATCCTGATAGGGTCAAATTTGTGAAGGCCAGACTGAAAGGTCATGCGAAGATATGGTGGCAAGAGATTCAGTTGGAGCGAAATAGAAGGGGAAAGGAGAAAATCATGAGATGGGATTGGATGGTGGATAAATTGAAGCGACAGTTCATTCCTGTTGATTATGAGCTTGACCTACTGAAGAAAATGCAGAGTTTGAAGCAAGCAGGAAGATCTGTTCAGGAGTATACAGAGGAGTTCTATCGACTTCTCATCAGAACAGGCCATGCAGAAGCTGATAAGGAGAAATTTGCCCGATACCTTAATGGGTTAAGGCCAAGCATTCAGGAGGAGCTGAATCTGGTTCGAATGAACAGTATTGAAGAGGCATACCAGTTTGCCCTAAAAGTAGAGGAAAAGCTGAACAAGAAGTTTGAGAGCAGACAAAACGGAAGAGGTCGCGGTGGACGATCTGGTGGACGGTCATATGGTGGCCGAAATGAAGATCTGAAAAAGAAGGATGAGGCCAGTAGCAGTCAGAATCAGAGAGGAAATAATTCCAATCGCTTCCAGGATCAGAATAATAGAGATCAAAGAGGAAGAGGAAGAGGACAAGGATCTGGAAGAGGTGGCTTCCGTGGAACATGTTTTCACTGTGGAGAAGAAGGTCATAGGGCATTTGAATGTCCTCAGCGCCAAGGCAGAACAGACAGGAGAAATGAAGGCCAGGCCAGAATTGCACATGTAGATGAAGATGCCAGATCATCAAATTCTGAAGATGCTGAAAGAGGAGAAACGTTGATTAACAGAAGAGTCCTGTTGAGTGGTGAGAATGAACCTGAGCAAAGGAGGAGCTTGTTTCGCACCAGGTGCAAGTGTGAAGGTAAATGTTGTGATGTGATTATCGATAATGGAAGCACTGACAATTTGGTGTCAGAAGAGATGGTGACAAAGTTGAAGCTCAAGAGACAGAAACACCCACATCCATATTGGATTGCCTGGGTACAGGATGACCACAAGGTCATGGTCAATGAACAATGCCTGGTGAAGTTCAAGATTGGCGGATACCAAGATGAGGTATTGTGTGATATCATATCTATGGATGCATGTCATATGTTATTGGGTAGACCGTGGCAGTTTGACAGATGTGCTGTACACGATGGTCGTGCGAATACCTATTCCCTGACAAAGGATGGAGTGCGACATAAGCTAAAACCATTGAAGGAGACTGAAGAAAAGGTATGTGGTAATGCAAGGATAACTTTTGTTGATGGAAGAAATTTCCTAGATGGTATGAGGCATGAGCATGTATGTTTTGCTTTAATTCCAAAAGCTGGTAAAGAGGAAGTAGAAGATGTTCCTGTAGAAGTTGCAGATTTGTTGAATGAGTTTTAGGATATTGTATCCGATAACGTGCCTGATGGATTACCACCAGTCAAGAAGATCAGTCATCAGATGGACTTGATCCCAGGAGCGAGTTTGCCGAATAAGGCAGCACACAGAATGACACCTGCAGAAAGTGAGGAATTGAACAGACAAGTACATGAACTGTTACAGAAAGGATTGATCCGTGAGAGTCTGAGTCCCTGTGCTGTACCAGCGGTATTAGCACCAAAGAAGAATGGAGAATGGAGGATGTGTACGGATTCTAGGGCAATAAACAAGATCACAATCAAGTACAGGTTTCCATTGCCACGAATGGATGATATTATGGACTGTTTGAGTGGAGCTGTGTATTTCTCAAAGATAGATCTGAAAAGTGGATATCATCAGATTCGGATCAGAGAAGGAGATGAATGGAAGACTGCCTTCAAGACAAAGGAAGGACTGTATGAGTGGTTAGTCATGCCTTTTGGGCTAACCAATGCACCGAGCACTTTCATGCAGCTCATGAATGAGGTTCTGAAAGAATTTCTGGGTAAGTTTGTCATTGTTTACCTAGATGATATTCTGATCTTTAGTAAGACATTGGAGGAGCATATGATGCATATTCGTATGGTATTTGAAAAGTTGAGAGAAGAAAAATTGCTGATTAATTTGAAGAAGTGCAGTTTTGTGAAGAAAGAGTTAGTGTATTTGGGATTTGTAGTTTCAGCAGAAGGTCTAAAAATGGACCCAGAGAAGGTACAGGCTATCCTTGAATGGCCTACTCCAAGGAGTGCTACTGAGGTAAGATCTTTTCATGGTCTAGCTAGCTTTTACAGAAAGTTTATCAGAAATTTTAGCAGTATTTGTGGACCCTTGACTGAAACAATGAGAGGGGATAGAAAAGAGTTTAAGTGGACTAAAGGGGCAGAAAAGAGTTTTCAATTGTTGAAACAAAAAGTTACAGAACAACCTGTTTTAGCACTTCCAGATTTTAATAAGGTGTTTCAAGTAGATTGTGATGCTAGTGGTACTGCAATAGGAGCTGTTATGAGCCAAGAAGGTAAACCTATTGCTTATTTCAGTGAGAAGTTGAATGATGCCAAGAGAAAATATTCTGTTTATGATCAAGAATTTTATGCTATAGTTCAAGCATTAAAGAAGTGGAGACACTATTTGCTTCCTAAGGAGTTTGTTTTGTATACTGATCATCAAGCTTTGCAATATTTGAATAGTCAAGGAAAGTTGAATCAGAGGCATTTGAAATGGGTTGAGTTTTTGCAGAGTTATACATTTGTTTTGAGACACAGGAGTGGAAAGTCTAATAGGGTTGCAGATGCTCTTAGCAGAAGGCAACTATTGTTGAGAGAAATGCAGATTGAAGTGGTTGGGTTCAAGGAACTCAAGAATTTGTATCCAGAGGATCTTGATTTTGGTGAAGCTTGGAAAGCTTGTAAAGAACCTGTTACTCTAGACAGGATGAAATGGCTGGATTTTATCATCCAAGATGATATGCTATTCAAAGGGAGTCAGTTGTGCATTCCATGAAGTTCTATGAGGGAGAATCTCATCAAGGAGAAGCATAGTGGAGGATTGGCTGGACATTTTGGTCATGATAAAACCCTTGGTTTGGTTAGTGAGAATTATTATTGGCCACAGTTGCAGCAAGATGTGAAGAAGTTTGTACAGAGTTGCAGAGTATGTCAGATGGCGAAAGGAGTGAAGCAGAATACAGGATTGTATTAGCCATTACCTGTACCAGAGAAGCCTTGGGAGGATATCAGCATGGACTTTGTTCTTGGTTTACCGAGGACTCAGCGGGGACATGATTCAATTTTTGTGGTGGTTGACAGATTTTCAAAGATGGCACATTTCATTCCCTGCAAGAAGACTAATGATGCTGTTCATGTAGCAGAATTGTTTTTCAGAGAAGTAGTGAGACTTCATGGTTTGCCAAAGACCATAGTTTCAGATCGGGACACTAAGTTTGTTGGATATTTCTGGCGTACATTATGGAAGAAGTTGAAGACAGATTTGAAGTTCAGTTCATCACATCATCCACAGACTGATGGACAGACAGAGGTGGTGAATAGGAGTTTGGGAAATTTGCTGAGATGTTTGGTTGGAGATAAGCCAATAGGATGGGATTTGATTTTACCACAGGCGGAATTTGCATACAATAATTCTGTCAACAGAAGCACTGGTAAATCACCATTCCAGATTGTATATGGAAGTAGTCCAAGAAATGCATCTGAATTGAGGAAGATAGATAAAGGAGAAATAAGTAGTGCTGAAGCTGAGGATTTTGCAGAACACTTGAAGAACATCCATGGGGAGGTGAGGAAGCATATTACCAAGATGAACGCACAGTATAAGGCTAAGGCAGATGAGAAAAGGAGGTATAAGGAATTTCAGGTTGGTGATGAAGTCGTGGTTCATTTGCGGAAGGAGCGGTTTCCAGTTGGTACATATAACAAGCTGAAAATGAAGAAGTTTGGACCGTGCAGGATATTGAAGAAACATGATTCAGGAAACGCATATGAGGTAGAATTGCCTACCGAGCTAAATATTTCACTAGTGTTTAACATTTCAGATCTGACAGAGTATCATGAGGGAGGTGTTGAAGATGAGATCACAACGGCACAGTGGAGTATTCCAGCAACTAGTTCAGACACTAAGGAGATTGAAGATATACTGGATAGTCATGTTGGCAGAAGTACAAGGAACAGGACATATGAAGAATATCTGGTCAAGTGGAAAGGACGACCTGTTGAAGATTCATCATGGCTAACAAAGGAGGAGGTTAACCGTCTTGGTTTTCCTCTGCACACCTGAGTCGTGACAGGGTCACTTCTCAAATTACTCCGGGTGTCTGATGCAGGAGCATCCTGGGTGTAAGAGCAATCTTGCATCACCCAAAAAAATATTTATGTTTTTTTATTCAATAAGGGTTATTTTGTGCAGAGCTGCTATTTATGGAAAGTTACTATTTTTGGTAATTTTCGTATGTGCTCAGAATGATCTGATTTCTTTCTTGGAGGTTCATTTTGGTCATATAAGTCTGCCAGTAAAGTTTCATTGCGAGATCAAGTGTATATTGGAAGATATTGAAGATTTTCGGTATTGGCAGCAGGGGACAGAAACTTTGAACTCAGTTTTGAAGGCTTTAGAGGCCCCGGATGAGGTCAAATTTTGGGCTGAATGAAGCTTGCTTAATTCAAGTGTTGTAGAGCTCCTCGCGCCCTTTCCGAAATGGGGTTACAATAGTCAATCGGGTCAATAGGTGATGACTTATGGTCTTCGGAAGTTGGGTCACCTGAAATGGCGGAAAATGATTTTTCTTCAAAATTTCTGTTCGGGTTTCAAAATTTATTTTGAGCCGACTATGATGTAATGAAATGTAAAATAAAAATAATTCTAAGTTTGGTCGGCCTTATTGGCTAAAATTCTGGAACCTTCCCAGGCGGTGGAAAATTGCCTATATAAGGAAGGCTGTATTATTGTCTTAGGCAGTTCAGAATAGTTCTGGGTAGTAGATCTGGGTAATAGTTCGAGGCTTTGTCCTACAGAATATTGTAAGGGAATGCCCATGTGGCTTTACATGTTGTAATTCTAAAAATTTGTAATTCCACATTTGTGGAGATAATAAGAAGCCAATTTTCTGTTCTTGCATATTATTGTTGTTGTTTCTCTATGTCTGTTATGTGTTTGTGGTATTAAGGGGAGCACCCTTCATCAAAGTGTCTAGACGGAACTCTCCTTAAGTGTCTAGAAATAGAGGAGTCAGAAAAAGTGCTAACTAAAATCCATGATGGCATATGTGGATCACATTCTAATGATCCTTCACTAGCTTAGACATTGCTTAGGGTTTGTTATTATTGGTCAAACTAGTTGAGAGCTCCTATCGTCACAGTTGTGGCATTTGGGCCTGGGGCCTATCAGTTCTCTACATCAGAGGAAGCAGATTCTTGATGCCCATTTTTGTTTGGGGCATTCTTTGTACATATTTTATGATCCTGAAAAAACTCCAAAAAAAAAATTCATATATGATGCTGAAAAAATCCAAAAAAAAAAAATAAATTCAAAAAATAATTTTTTTTTGAAAAAGTGCCTTGTTGAAAACCTAGAAACAGGCGCATTGGTAGCAAAAATACAAAAAAATTATAAAAAGTCATGAAAAAATTGCAATAAATTGATCGAGTGGTGAAAACTTGGAAACAAGCGCTGCTTGAGACCCTTTGCACCTATGTCTATCAGTCTTGTGTGGCGCTCATTTGCTCCACTTCTTGCTTTGCCTCTCCTAGCTTGGAATTGACTCTTGTCTTAGTCTAGGGGGCATACGTTGTTTTAAGCTCATCTTCGGTCTCTTTGTGCATCTAGGTTTCTTAGGCATCTCACAAATGGTGTTTTTCAACACCACCCCAACTGTGTTTTTCAACACTACCCTAGCGTCGAGTGTTTTTTAACACTTATTAGATGTCCTACCCGCAGTCTAGATGATGCAATATTTCTCACTGGCAGATGCGATACTCAAAGTTTGACTCTATGACCTACACACACGCACTTGACTCACTGAGATTTGTTTGAATTTATTTCTTTATGTGTTGTCTATGCTGATTTCTTTGCTGAGTGTTCTCCCCCTATGATCATTTTCGATGATGCATAGCTAGAAGATTGAGGGAATGAGAACATGTTTTGTTCCTTTTTCTTCTTGTGGGTATATTTTGTTTGTCCTAACTGTCATTAAGCATTTATGCTTGTTCCACTTGACACTATGGACCTACAAGGTATTATCCTTGATTGTTTTGCAAGTGCATGCTTATAGTCATCTTGACTTTCTTGTGTCTCGATGCGAGCATAATCTTGCTATATCAAACTTAGGTAATCTCACTACACTAGTCATCTTGACCTACATGTCTTTGATGCCTAGGTGATATTTCTACATTTCTATATGATATAGATCATATTTAGATCCACATAGTTATGCTAGTGTGTATTGTATGATCTTGCGACACTACCAATAATGCTCAATGATGAATATTAGATGTCTATTAGCATTGTGACCTTGCAAGTAAACCACTTTTCATGTAGCTTGCATTTTTCAGTTCATGTTAGTTTAGTTTTGAATCTTGCATGTGGAGAGAGCTCTCTTTTCATCTTACATGGATTTGTTAATCAACTGCGCTCACCTTTCGCTTCTTCCTGATCATGTCTTTCACTTCTTGTCTTTCATATCCCATCATTTTCCTTTCATTTTGGGATCAAAACCAAAATTCAAGTTCACCTTGATCATCCAAATCACCTTTTCCCCCTCTTTCACGTAGTTGGCTGACCTTTTGAGGCCTGATCCTTTGATCTTTGCTGGGGCATTCTTCACCTCTTCATCTCCATCTCTTTCAAACTTCTAGCCTTTCATTCACTTTCAATCTCAAGTTCAAATTCTTCCCCCTCCGTGGTGTTTTTGGGTTGAGGGACCGCTTGGTTCATGCCCCGTGTCCCATGTGTGGGGCATACCTTCACTGCTTGATGGTTGTTCTATTCTCTTTAGCTTCGATTATGATTTCTAGTGATTTGATCATGTCTCTCTTGCTTCTGCATTCCCTCTACCCGGATTTCGCTTTCTATCCCGAGGGAGCAGACACATCATATCTTATTGGCTATCTCTTTCCTAAGTGTTCAATACTGTTGCTACCAGACTGACCATGCAGGATTTGCTATCTTTCTGCACTTCATTCTTTGGAGTCAAAATGCTATTGCTTGCCTTCTTGGCTATCTCTTGCTTTCTTGGCTGATCTAAGTTGCTTTGTGATCCCAAATCGATCTCACATTTCAACTTCTTTCTTGGCTATCTCTTGCTTTCTTGGCTGATCTAAGTTGCTTTGTGATCCCAAATCGATCTCACATTTCAACTTCATTCTTTGACTGCATGTGTTCTCAGATTGATCACACATTAGTCAAAGAGGGGCAAATGTATACACCTAAAAATGGTCACCTAGACTATTAGCCCCTTTTGCTAAATCATAAATTGTTTATTCTTGATCAAATCCTAGCTCTATCATTTATTCGATTGTTTTCTATGGGCTAACCATGTTATCCTAAGTCTTTATTTATTTAAAAGGAATATTTCCTCCCCTTTTAATAAATAAAAAGCCCCCACTTTTCCTCTTATCCTAAGTTTCACAAATAAAACATTATTCTTATTTTATAAAAAGGGAAAAAGCACTTTTTTGTCTCATATGGACACAAAAGTCAACTTTTATTTTTCTATTGGAGGATACTTGTGCACATAGATTGCTCCTCTTTTAAGCTCCACCGTTGATTAAATCTTTTTCCTCTTAATCTCCATGGTCCATTCCTCCTCATTTCCTTTAAAAGGAGAGCTCTCTTCTTTATTCTAGATCCTCAACTTTTTATGCTAACTTTACGCTGTAGGATTTCTAGGTCACTTTGGAGTTTTTGAAGATTTGGAGCATTCTTAGCATCTACATCTCATTCTTGCATTCTACATCTCATTCTTGGATTCTTAGCTTAGCTTCATATTTATGCTTTCTTAGATTAGCTTCATTTCTATGCTCTAGATTAGCTCACATAGATTAATTAGCTTGGGTTGTAACACTTGCATATTTCCTTTCATAGCTTAGCTTGCATTTCCATTTCTAGCATAGCATTGCATTACATTTTAATTATTGATTCTTGAGGATATTGACATTCTTTCCCTTGTCTTCATTGAATCTCCCATTGCATGGTTTACTAGCAAGGTTATAGGATAAATAGCTCTAGCTGAGAGCATTCTTAAAAACCCTTGCACTCCATGCCTAGGGAGCTATGGATCGATTTTTGAGACCTCATTCTTGAGTATTCTTAAATGTAATGATTCATAGAAGTGTGACACAATTATAGCACACATTTTTGGCACCCATCGTGGGTGATATCTTATTGGTCAAGAGATATGACATGTCAAGAGGCTTCATAGCATCATTTTTTACTCTTTTTTTTATTAGATCAAGACCAAAGGGGAAAAGGATAGCAAAAGGCTAGAATGAATGGAGGAAAATAAATATGAAGGCTAAACATGAATGGAATAAAAGCAATATCATCGTAAGATAGCTCACAAGATAGCTAAATGTTTGTGTATAGGTGAACCTTGTCAAGATCAAAGAGAGAAGATGGAACAGATGAGATATGTAGAAGAATTACGCATGATGCCTGATTGCCAAGTTTTCATCATGGTACTTATCCAAGGTGCCACAAGGGAGTGGTTTTCACCATAAGATGAATTTATTTCTCTTTACTTTTGCTACCAAGATGCATGTTTCCAGGTTTTCACCAAGGCACATTTTCAATTTTTTTCAATTTTTTTTTTAATTTTTAATTTTTTCTTTTTTTGGAAGAAGGCAAGCTTTGCAGATAATGCTCTTTGAAAGGATAAACCATAATATGCCAAGGATTCAAAATGATATGCTCAAAGATGCTGATGGGGAGAAGAAGATGGAAGAGAAAAATAGAAGATAAGGTTTTATGTAAAGCAAGTGAGGCTAGAAGATAGGAGGAATAGGCAAGTGAGGAAAAAGGATAGAAGGTAGAAGGATAATGAATGGAAGGATTGTGAAAGGGTAGATGGAAAGGAAGGCAAGATCAACATTGACACACACCTTGAAGGGTGGTGAGAGGATGGAGGAAATGTGAAGGAAGGAATACAAGAAGGAATATAGTGAATATTTAGCAAAGGTTGTGGTTTAGGCACATGGAATGGAAGAATGTTTTTGGAAGAAGATGAAGTGGAAGCCTTTGGAAACTTGAATGTCAACTTCACTTGTTGCTCAATATTAGACTCTTTCAAGAGAGACTTTGGAATCCATATAGCCTTAGGCTTTTTATTTCCTTTTGATGATTTAAAGAGAATATCTTCAATGATGGATTTTGGAACCCATACTTGTCTTGTAGTTTTCTTCTTAGATATCTTTTTTGAATTTATGCTTCCATGTCGATTAGAGGAGACATGGTGATCTTCTTTTTTTGATGGATTATTGTATTGCTTCTTTTTCTTGTATTGAATATTCAAGTTACTTCCAAAAGACTTGGGACTTGTGGAAGAAGAAGGATGATATGACTAGTTTAGATGGGTGAGTGGATGAAAAGGATTCAAGGGTATGCATCTATGTTGATCTTGAGGAAATATAGGAGATGGAGGGATGTAAGGACCCAAGATGGATGATGAATTAGGAGAATTAGGAGGGGAAAGTGAAGGGACATAAGGGCCCAATATGGAAGGAAGACATGAAGCCCTTAGCAGTGGTGGAGGAGGTCCAAGGATGGACATGGAAGATACAAAAGGATAATCAATAAGTTCATCAGCGTCTATATGACAACCAAGGATATCAGCATCTTTGGAGTAAGCATTGGAATTTTCAATAGAATTGTGGACATCTTGAATAGGAGCATCTTCCTTGATAGGATTTTTCAAAGCTTGCAAAGACTTAGGAAGAGTAGAAAGCGGAAGCGAGCATGGAGCGATAGAACAAGAAGATGGAAGATTTTGATCTTGACAAGGATCATTGGGTAGCATAAGTGTATCAACTTTCTTTTAATTTTCAATAGGCATTACATTAGAAGTAACAACACCATTTTTAATAACCTTAATGGAAACATCATCTTTGAAAAGTGCAAGTGTGGTAAGGTTATTTTGATCGTCAATAAGCTCAATGGTGCAAGTAGTAGCTTGATCTTTCTTAGGAGATGGTGGAATGAATGCAAAAGAGCATAGAGGATCAAAGGAACCATGAAATGGATCAGAGACATCATGAAAATAATTGGATGACATGGAGGGTTCTTGATCTTGATATTTTTTTATATTCTTTTCTTTATCATTTTTAAAATCCTCTTGGCATGGAGCCACTTCTAAGGACAAGGAAGCATGTTGGGATTGTAAGGAAGACTTTAGAAGAGATGGTGAAGAATTAGCTGAAGTAGGTAGTATAGCAGACAAAGGCTTAAGATCTTTCAGTTTAGCATCATTAGAAGTATTTGCAGCAAATTGAAGGTGAGCTTGAGTTTCTTTAAGAGGTAGCCCTTGAGGATAACTATAGGGAACTGCATGAAAAGTATTAGGATCTTTGTTGGATGAAGGATTTGTGAAAGATTTGGAAGACTCAGAAGCTTTAGGAGATGTATGAGTGTTGGAAGAAGTAGGGGATGGAAGGGGACTATCGCAAGACAAAGGTTCCGCATTAACATGATCTTGCTCGAAAGTGCAATTTTGATTTTCAACAGTGGTATTCTTAGAGGAAATATTCTTGTAGTAGTAACGCTTATAATCAGCGCGTTGCATTTCATAGTCCTCAGCAGTAGTAGATGGATCATCATCAAGGTATTGTCTACAAATATAACCAAACTCTCTTTCAAAATTAGAATCATATGGATCACCATCACAATCTATCCAATGTGACGACCCATTTTTAGTAAGCACGAGTCTACGACTAGGAGGACTCTGAGGAATAGAGGTGTCATAAGTATCACTACAATGTCCATCATCATAGTCATCAAAGGTGTTACGAGGATTTTCACATTGCTCATTATGGTATGGCTCATGAAGAAAAGCAAGACTCTTGGGGGAAGTAGAGGAAGAACAAGATTGTGAAGAAGAGGAAGGTGAAGACCTAGTGTAGGAAGAAGACTTGGATAATGAGGAATTTGAATAATGTTTAGATGAGTCATGATAAGATTTGGAAGTTGAAGAAGGAGAATAATGTCTAGAAAAGGTATGGTAAGATGTGGAAGATGAGGAATGATGAGAAGACCTAGAAGATAAAGAGTGTTTGGAAGAAGGAGATTGTGAGAGAATCATGTCTATAATCCTAGCAAAGGCATCAGACTCAAGCATCTTTTTGTTTACTCTTGCCTTAAGTTGATGACTTGCGGGATGGTTGGAAAAATAATACTGTTCAAATTGAGCAATGAGTTCGAGATCATCACTTCTCAAGAGAGGTTCTATAGAAAGATAGTTGAAACTCATGATTCTAGAAGAGGAGGAATCAAGCATGAAAGAAATGAATAGAAGAGATGAAATAGAAGAAAGTAGACTAGATAATAAGAGGAAAATAATCAAGAAGACATGAAAGATTTAGGAAGAACCATGAAGAAAGAAGAGAAAGGATGAAAATGGGAGACTAGGAAGACATGAGAGATGTGGAAGAAAGGTGACCAAGAGTCATTTTGAGCAAATTGATACCATTGAAATTCATTTGGATATTGAGCAACATGACATAGCACCTAAGGTTTGACCTAGATTGACCAAGGATGACTGGAAGTGACACAAATCAACTTTGGATTGCAAGCAGCAGTGAGATAGAAAAATAACTTTGTGTGATAGTTCCTAGGCAAACAATGTGACTCTCGATCGGTGAACATAAAAAACTCAGTTTTGAAAGCAATTGGTCAATGTTGTAGGTTGTAAGTTTGATTTCACAGTTTAAAAATATAGTAATAGTAGATAATAGACAAGTTTGCAAATAGTAGGTGATCAAACATGTCATAGAACACTTGAAACAAGGGAAAAAGCAACCTTGCCAAGACAAGCACTTGTGATATCAAAATAGAAAACCTTATGAACGCTACCGTTTGTTTGAATGTTGAGGACGTTTACACTGGTATAGCACAATCGAAGACAATTCAAGCAATTAGTACTTAGAAGGACAAGGCTCATTACTTAGCAACGTGGCCCACAACTTGATGCTCCCTTGCCTCACACCAAGTGGTTGCCCACAAGAGATATTGGCATTGTCATGGAAGTGTCAAAAACACAACCAAAGGAACACATATGGTGAGTGTCTTGGGGTGATCCGGGTAAGTCCACTTGGATCAATCCTTGCACCAAGAAGCTAAGCGGCTAAAAGAAGGTGGCCTCTATCTAATGGTTCATAGTAAGGGCTTCCGTTCATAACACCCCTCTTGCTCCTCATAAAGGACTAGGACCTCGCGGCCTCAAGAGTACCTTAAGCATTCTTGCTCAATACTTTCCCCATGGTCACAATCCCATGAGCTACTAACATCAAGCGAAGACAAGTGTTATGTCTACCAAGGTTTTGTGTCCTCGATAGCCTTGAGATTATAGTGAGTTGGAATCACTCGCCACCAAGGAAAATGATGACAAGGTTGTCCCCACTTGGGTCGTTCCTCTTGATTGCTTAAGAGCAGGCTCGCTAAAGGATCCTATAATAAACAAAGAATGGATGATTTTTGAGGTTCAAGGTTTTTGGTTCACCACAAGGGTGAAGAGCATACTCCCCTATCCCAAAAACTTCTCCCAAACACACCAAGCAAAGATTTAATTACCCCCTTGCTTTCAAAATCCCAAGATGGGTCAAGATTTTTGTTTCACCACAAGGGTGAAGAGCATACTCTCCTACCACCTCAAAATTCCTACAACAAGGTATTAAGTGCCTATGAAATGAAACAACTAGTATATGCCGCACTTAATAAAGAAAGCAATTAAACAAGCACTTGATTTGGTTTTTATGCTTAGGGCAGCCCTGTAAAACCATTAGTAGCCCTGTTTGACATGCAATTTTAGCAAATTTCAAGCAAGAAGCACCTACAACCACAACTTGTTAGACCAACAAGAGTTAGGAGAATCAAAATCCAAAATCTAACAATGATTAGTACATGAAAAATTAGATAATCTGCAAAAATAATTGATCAAATGATAAAATCTAAAAATGAAACCATCATTGTTGGATTAGGCTTGGAAAGACCTTTCCAACAATATATCACACTTAAACTTTTGATACCATTTGCAAAATTTCAAAAAAAATGGGCACCCATTTTCCAGAGTGACACGAATTTGAAAACGCTGGAAATTTCAAAAAATTTCAAAAAGATAGCAGAGAACTTGAAACTTGCAAGATAGATAAAATAGTCCAAAAATAGCTCTCTGTCAGGTTCAGGCGATATACCTCAGACTTCACCAGTATCGCGCGACACAGTTTCCTATAGCCGGGCGATATACTGCACAATAGGCGAGTGATACTTCGCACGACACTAGGTGATATACCTCAATACTGTCATGTGATTCTTCTCTGGCGCGAAGTGTCACATGCGTATAGTAAGGTATATCGCATGATATACCTGAGAAGTATCGCACGATACTTTGAGACAGAGAACCAAAACTGTAAAATTTCTGAAAAAAAATCCAAAAAATGACGAAAATGCAAGAAACTAAAGGGCAAAGCCTATCTACTCTGCCCCACGGTGGGCACCAAAAATGTGTGCTATAAATGTGTCACACTTTTATGAATCATTACATTCAAGAACACTCAAGAATGAGGTCTCAAAAATTGATCCATAGCTCCCTAGGCATGGGGTGCAAGGGTTTTTAAGAATGCTCTCAGCTAGAGCTATTTAGCCTATAACCTTGCTAGTAAACCATGCAATGAGAGATTCAATGAAGACAAGGGAAAGAATGCCAATATCCTCAAGTATCAATAGTGAAAATGTAATGCAATGCTATGCTAGAAATGGAAATGCAAGCTAAGCTATGAAAGGAAATATGCAAGTGTTACAACCCAAGCTAATTAATCTATGTGAGCTAATCTAGAGCATAGAAATGAAGCTAATCTAAGAAAGCATAAATATGAAGCTAAGCTAAGAATCCAAGAATGAGATGTAGATGCTAAGAATGCTCCAAATCTTCAAAAACTCCAAAGTGACCTAGAAATCCTGCAGCATAAAGTTAGCATAAAAAGTTGAGGATCTAGAATGAAGAAGAGAGCTCTCCTTTTAAAAGAAATGAGAAGGAATGGACCATGGAGATTAAGAGGAAAAAAATTTAATCAACAGTGGAGCTTAAAAGAGGAGCAATCCATATGCACAAGTATCCTCCAATAGGAAAATAAGAGTTGACTTTTGTGTCCATATGAGACAAAAAGTGTTTTTTCCCTTTTTATAAAATAAGAATAATGCTTTATTTGTGCAACTTAGGATAAGAGGAAAAGTGGGGGCTTTTTATTTATTAAAAGGGAAGGGAATATTCCTTTTAATCAAATAAAGACTTAGGATAAAATGGTTAGCCCATAGAAAATAATCGAATAAATGATAGAACTAAGATTTGATCAAGAATAAGCAATTAGTGATTTAACAAAAGGGGCTAATAGTCTAGGTGACCATTTTTAGGTGTATACACTATCATACTACTTCCTTGCATATTTTGGAAAAATTTATTTTTTTGGTACAAATGAGAACACACCTTATTTGCAAAGTAAAAGTTCATGCAAAGAATAACAATCACCTTGGTGGACATATATCTCTTTGCAACAATAAAATGCTCTACAAGGTAAAAAGTGCAAATAGAAGCACAAATTCATCCATTTTCCACCAATAAATTTATATCAACCATTTCTTGTCAAATCATCTCATTAGTCCCTCATTAACCATTTCTCTCTAGCATCTAATTTCTTGCTCTTTTTTCTTACTGCTAGCTATTCTTTTTTTCATCATAATAATCATTATGGTTGTGTCATGATATGCAAAAATACAAGTAGGTCCAATTGCTTTCCACCTATGAACATTATTATATTAATTCATCGCTATAGTTATAATTGTTGGAATTATGGAAAGGTGTGTACTGAGAGGGGAGGGGTGAATCAGTACCCTTAAAAACTTTCAATTGAATCCTTGTAAACATGTGCTTCGATAAATGACTACATAGATTGTATTCAACATACATTCAATAATATAACTAAAATTTAAATGCATGTAAATAAATCAATAAAGCATACATGAAACTTCAATACACGACACATGTATTTTGGTATCACAGAAACCCTTGTTAGAAGGTAAAAACTGCGGTGGGGATGGAACCCACAAAGCTTCACTTCTGTAGAAATAAAGTTTTTGGTTAAGGCTTACAAAAAAAGATCACTTATGGTGATCTTACCCTATTAGGAGTAACAATAAGATCAGCTAAATCTACCTGGTTAGATGATTTTAGCAACACTATACAAGTGTGCACTGGGTTAGGATATTTTATGAAAGACGGTTAAGTCCACTTTGTTAGGAGATTTTGAGTTTGCTATAATTATTAGAGAGTAACAGTGATATGTGATATGTATGTAATACAACTTAAATTGCTGATTTTAGAGACATTAAGTACAATAATGGTATCACTTTGTTGTGATGAATATGTCCTTTTATACTGCTCGGTAGCCTTGTCTCTATTCTGATAAATTGAAAGCTCTGTCAAATTCCTTCCAATCTTAACCTTGTCTGATCTTCAAATGTCCTTGAGTGCGGCTACTTCTTGATGATACTTTTTCAAAATGACATCTTAACAATACTTATATCAAAATGATTTGACCTAATTAGGATTTTACATTATCTTAGAAAAACTACGATCAATGGTTCATATGATTAACCTAGATCATCATTACATAGGAATCATCATTAATTAAATGATTACATCCGTAATAAATATTCACCTCGATCTTGGTAAACCATTTTCGTACTCAGCAAAAAACTGTTCACCTTGAACTATGTGCCATTCCAAAATTTTATGTGAACTCTGGGTTACTTGGTAAATGTTGTCTCTCAATCTCAATATTTATTGGTGCTTGGTAATCCTATGTACTTGGTGACTATTGCACTTGATAACCTTTGTGCTCAGTGACTACTACTTAGTTATAATCGACTGAATTGTCTTTCTTTGTTTACCGACTATACAAATGAATACTAATGACAAATCTTGATCCATTTAGGAGTAACATTCTCCCCCTTTGGCATTAGTATCAAAACCTTATATGTATGTCGACTATAAAGGTTTGAACTTGAAAATTTACAAAACCAAAAATATGTAAACTCAGTGACTCCCCCTTTGAACATGCTCTTGGTATATATACATATGTTTCCCCCTTTTTTGAAAATAATGACAAAGAATATACTTATGTAACTTGTCAAAAATATTTGGATGGGTTTTCTTGAGATTATCCACAATTTTCTCCCATTCCTCCTGAATATTTTCTAGAACCAGCTGCTCTAAACTCATTTGTGCATGCATATAAAAAATAATCTCTATGAGTGAAATCTCAGGGGTGGCAATCAATTGCTTTACCTTTGTCACATGTTTTTGCATTACTTAAAAATGCAGTAGTAACTCAACATGAAGCTCAGTTATCTGTTCTTTGATTCGGTCCTCTTCCTTTGTCAACTGTAGTCTTAACCGCTGAATGTGATTAACATTTGAATAATATACTTGAAATGCATGTTGCTCGATTGTTAGACTAGTTGCACTAGATTTTAGATCTTCATCTAATTTCTTTATCTTTTCACTAACCTCAGTAGTGAAGTAATATATAGTGCATAATTGTTTCAAAATTATAATAAATTTTTCAATAATGCTTTCCAAATCTATTACAACTTCTGAAAGCTTTACCTTGTTAATTGCCACTGCTTGGATGATCTTTTCAGTTAACTTATATTGAATCTTTTGTTTGAATCTCTCTTCAATCATCTACTTGGCATCAGTAGTTGGGCCATTGATAGTCTTTGTGAGCAGTGCAAGTTAGTCAATGATAGGGGTTGATTCATCAACATCGACATCTAGAGCCACTTGCATTAGGATCTCCTTAACATCCTCTAGCAACTTTGTGTTCTTATGTTCCTGCTTCAGCTTTTCAGGTGCATAGCTCTCCATATTTTCTAACATCTTCAGGGTCAAGTGTCCTTGGGTCACATGTTGGTATTTCTATTATTTCATCGAGTGTGATCAGACCCTTACTTCCTTGCTTTCTTTTCTTCTTCTTGTCTTTCATACTAGATGATGGTGCTTGTGTAATAGAAGGTTGATCATTGTGCTTAGGATTTACCTTTGGTAGCTTGGTTGATTTTACTTCTTCCTTATTCTGCTCGGTAACTGATTGTACAATTTGTGGTGCAAGGGCTTGTGATCTTGTGTCAATGGTAGAAGTATCTATCATTGTCTCTGTTTGTGTATCTTGTACATTTTCTGTCACATCAGTGGTCTCGGTGGGTGCTTCACCTTGTGTAGTTCCTCCACTGTGCTCGGTCTCTTTACCAATTTCCTCATCCTTTTCTTCATTTGTATTTGTTCCTTGCTTGGGTGGAGCTTCCTTAGTTTGTTGCTCAATTGCTATATCAATAGCTTGTACCAGTATAGGAAGATTACCTTGTACCATTGCTCAGGCTACCTTAGTTTCTTCTTCTTCACCAAGGTTCTTGGTAGCATTGGTAATTACTTCATCTTCTTTAGCCTTATCATCAAGGTCACCTCTTGTTATGTCTTCTATTAATATTTGTTCATCCCCTAGATTGGTCAACATCTTCAGAATTCCTTCCATAACATAGTCAGCAACAGTTATGAAATCTTCTACATTAGTTTCCTCCTCAGGCTACTCAATCTCTGAGATGTGAATTGTCTCATCCTCAACATTTATTGGTTCCTTTACTTGTATGTTTGGTTGAGATTTCTTAGTTTCAACTGCTGATGTAGTTGCCTCAATTTTCTCTACTGGACTTAGGATTTTAGTCCATATATTTCTACTTTCATCATATACCTCTTGAAATTTTCCTTGAAGAATCTTGAATGCTCTAGCCTTCATTAAAAATTTATTTACATATTGTTTTAAGACTTCATCAATCTCAGAAATAGAGTAATCAGATCTTACCAAAATGAGTGACCTCTCTCTCATCCTTTTCTCAGTTGTGAGTGCATACGTCTAGCTAGCAGATACTTTATCATATAGTTCTTTTGGTATGTTGCTAGCAAACTCAACTGGAACTCCTTTGAAATTAATCATCATGCTTATTATTACTTCCTCAAGCTTATCCTGCTCCTCGGTACTCATATGTAGATATATGTTAAGCTTCAGAGTACTAAGCCTTCCAGTGGTCTTTATTCTTTATGCTACTTCATCAATAGTGTGAGGTCTTGTATTCACTACAACACAAAATTGTTCAGTGTCCTCTTCTGAATTATTATCATCCTTTTCTCTAATTAGTTTCCTTCTCCTCTTTGGTTCTAAGAGCTTGGTGGTGGCCTTTGTTTTTATCTTTCAATATGTGTGTGTCGGTTAGGCTTTGTTATCTTTGCAACACCTTTCTTCAAAGGTGGTGAACTAGTTGTTTCCAATCTTGTCCTAATCCTGGTTGAAGTAACAACTTGTTTACCTTTACCTTTTTCATCCTTAGATGGATCCTCTTGTTTATGTTCCTCGAACTCAATGGCCTCTTCATCTAAATTCTCACTGACTGGTTCTTGTTCCTCAGTTTCCTCTTCAATCGATTTCTCAATATCTTCATTAGTGACACCAAATTGTTTCTCCATATTTTTCACCATTTTCTTGTTTTTCCTACCCATCTTTTCAATTACAAGTCCCATCTTGATTCTGGACTTGGCCTCATCATAGGTTCCAAACCTTGTATTATTTTTGTCCTTAGGCTCAGAAATTAAAGCCTTGATTACTTTTGTAGCTATGTCAATATCTATCTCATATTCCATGGGCGATAGCCAAGCTATTCTTGGCTATACTGCTTTGATCAAGGTGGTGTTAGTATCCACCAGAAAATATATGTCATCCTTAAATTTCTCTACCAACTATGTTGGTATCCTTTTTCTTTTCTCCATTCTTTCCTTAAATTTACCAAAGTAATCTTCCATCACAGGTTCAAAATTCTTATCTAGCTTTTTAATAAATTCACTAATTTGAACAATAATTGGTCAGTTGATATCCCATTCTACATTACCGACTGATGGGAAAAAGTTCTACAAATAGAAGAATGATATACATACCAATAATGAGCCAAATTTGCAAGTGTTTGATCTAGCTACTCTAATAGTTCTCATATTCTCTTCTAACTATCTCAACATCAACTCAACTAGGTCAAGTTGCAAACCCTTCTTCACAATCTTATATGCTATGTCGACCGCTCCACATGCAACATTATTCAGTCTACTTGATTGTAAAATATTGTATGCAATAACATATGCACCGAATCTCATTTTAGAGTCATTGATAGCATTTATTCTCAAGCCTCTACCATCCCATTCTACTCTAGTTAACTTCTCAATCTTGGTTCTCGTTGAGTGCCTTAGGGATTTTGCTTTGTCATTCATGGGATACCTGGTGATTGTGTGTATAACATCCTTTTTTATCTTCATTGGTTCATCTAGCCATAACTTCCCTTCATGTACACATCTTAGCATGATGTGAATCCATTTAGTTTTGAATTATTTTAGGAAATATAGGGCATTGGTTAACCCTTTTACCTCTAAGTGCTTGTGATCATCCTTTAGCTTGTCATCAGTGCAAAGCTCTTGATAGGTTGATTGGAGCTCAAAGTCACCGATTTCATTAATTTTGTAGTGGATGTAAGATCTAACATCTTTCACAAGTATAACCCTAGGCGGTATCAAAGAGAACATGCCCTTATCATCGAGTTGAGCTGCAACTTTCGGATGAAGTTTGTAATGGGGCTCAGTGTAGGTTGTGTTCTTGATTAAAGTAACCTTCTTACTCTTTTCTTCCTTGGTTTGAACGGTTCAATAAGATGATGCCATCTTGATTGCTAAATTTAGGGCTTTCGACAAACTTTGTGTAGAGAACTCAATTAGTTCCAAACTTACTTGATTTAGTTTGTAATAGTTCATAATGTGCTTAGATCTCTATGAAATGCTTGGATTTTCTCTACTCAAATCTCACTCAAATCACTCCGCTTCGCTCTTGATCATTATGTAAACAAATGAATTCATCACCCACATATTTATAATCAAAAAACCTTGTTTGATGCATTAAATGCTTGCCATCTACCACTCGATTCACAATCGAATTGATGGGTTAACATAATAGATATCTCAGCTTGGTGACTACTATCAATTCTCGGTTGACTGTGCATCTTAGTTGTCTCTAATACTTTCACCGAATGGAATTTCTTACTCGGTCCAGCTTAACCAACTAAATTTATTTCAAGTTACCAACATATAATACCCTAGTGCATCTTAATTCATGCTGATTTGGTATTTACACAATAGATATAAGGAACTGTTGTAAGATATAACCGATTGAAATTCAGTTCCATACTTGATTTTTCTTAGGTGGAGGTGGTGAGATCACCTAATCTAATGGATAAGGTGTCACTGATTGTTGTGCTTGGTCTATCATTGTCATTTGTTTCTTTTCTCCACATTGATTCCTCATCCTCATGATTTCTTCAATTATGTTTCCATTTGCATTTGTACTTAGTTATTGTACTCAATCTCTATAGTCTTTACTTAAATGACCGACCCTATGACAGTGCAAACATGCCATTCTAGAACTTGTCCAATTTTGAGATCTTCCTCTCCAGTGCATTCTCATGCATTTTGCTGCTATATGTCCATATCTACCACATGTTGTGCAATTAACCGAAGTATTTTAATCCCAAGTGTATGCATTACCTTGTCTTCTCAATTGATATGTCTTGTTTTGTCCTTTTGGTTTCCAGACTTGCTTCATCTTTTTTGTGCATTCTTGTGATATGTGTCCATGCATGTTGCAAGTGCGACAATGCTTTTCCATATAGTGCTTCTTAGGTAAATTATTCAATTTTGATCTACACTCATGTGCTTGATGTCCATACTTATTGCAATTATAACAATAACCATCAAATTTAGGAGTGGATTTAGGAATACCTTTTGCTTTGCTTTTGCAAACATTTGATGTGTGGTCTGGTTTTCCATAATGATAGCATGAGATCTTCTTTGGCCTTGGATTTGCATAGGCACTCTTTTGTTCAGATTGTTTTGATGACTCTCCCTGCTCAATATAGCCTAAACCAGTAGTGTTGTCAAGTCTTCTCTAACTGTTTAGAAACTCATCCATTCTTTTAGTACTTTCTTCAGCTTTATTTATCATCTCATTATGTTGTTGTTGGATCTTTACTTCATTCTTCAGTTTTTCATTCTCTTCTCCCAATTCACCGATGTCTTCCAATTTTCTAGTAAGCTCATTGTTCACTTGATTGACTTCTTAACTCATGGAAACCATTTGATTGGAGATTTCAAAATGATGCTTGGTAAGTCTTAGTATTTCATATTCCTTTTCTTGTAGCTTATCAATCATTTGTCTTATATCTTCAATAGCTAGATTCCTTTCTTGTTCAGCATGTCTTGCATTGTTCATGACATCAATCATTCTAATCATTTGTGTCTCTTGACCGATCTGTAGTGCTTTCACTTGTTCAGTAAGATGTTGATTCTTTTCAGATAGATCTGATATGGTTCCTTCAGATGCATCATATATAATACCAGATCCATATCCAAATCCTTCAAATGGATCCTCTATCTCTTCTTCATGATAATCAGTCTCATTGTACCAAAATGCCATATCCTTCCTTTTGACCAGGAACTCTCTCAATTTTTCTTTGGCTTCCTTGAATTGTTCAATGTAGATCTGCATCTACAATTTATGATTCTCAATAGTCTTGTCAAGCTTATACCTTTCCATCCTTATATATTTTATCTTGAGTGATTAAACTTCCTCAACAAGAGAACTAGCTCTGATACCAATTTTTGGAATTATGGAAAGGTGTGTACTGAGAGGGGAGGGGTGAATCAATACCCTTAAAAACTTTCAATTGAATCCTTGTACACATGTACTTCAATAACTGACTGCATAGATTACATTCAACATACATTCAATAATATAACTAAAATGTAAATGCATGTAAACAAATCAATAAAGCATGCATGCAACTTCAATACACATGACACATGTATTTTAGTATCACAAAAACCCTTGTTAGAAGGTAAAACCTATGGTGAGGATGGAACCCACAAAGCTTCACTTTTGTAGAAATAAAGTTGTCGGTTAAGGCTTACAAAGATTGATCACTTCTGGTGATCTTACCCTGTTAGGAGTAACAATTAGATAAACTAGATCTACCAAGTTAGAGGATTTTAGCAACACTATACAATTGTGCACTCGGTTAGGAGATTTTATGAAAGACAGTTAAGTCCACTTTGTTAGGATATTTTGAGTGTGCTATAATTTTTAGAGAGTAACAGTGATATGTGATTTGTATGTAATACAACTTAAATTATTGATATTAGATCCATTAAGTACAATAATGATATCACCTTATGATGAATATGTCCTTCTGTACTGCTCGGTAGCCTTTTATCTGTTCTGCTAAACTGAATGCTCTATCGAATTCCTTCCAATCTTAACCCTGTCTGATCTTTAGATTTCCTTGAGTGTTGCTACTTCTTAATGATACTTTTTCAAAATAACATTTTAACAATACTTATATCAAACTGATTTGACATAATTAGGGTTTTACATTGTCTTAGAAAGCCTAAGATCAACAGTTCATATGATTAACCTAGATCATCACTACATAGGAATCATCATTAATTAAATGATTACATCCACAATAAATATTCAACTCAATCTTGGTAAACCATTTTCTTGCTCAGAAAAAAGTTGTTCACCTTGAACTATGTGCCATTCCAAACTTTTATGTAAACTTTGGATTACTCGGTGTATACACTTAAAAATAACTTGATAAATTAATTAAATATTTATTATTTAATTAATATTAACTTGATGAATTAATTAAATATTTATTATTTAATTAATACTTATTTCCTCTATTATTAAATAAATTATTCAATTTATTTAATATATTCACTTTATCCTACTCTTCTTATCCTAAGTCCTCTAAATTAGTCATATTAAAGTGATTTAATTAATTAACCAATTACACAATCACTAATATGGGTAAGTCCCCTAGTCCATCTCATAGACTTAGTCACCTGACACATCACCTTGGCTAAAATAATTAATTTTTATTAATTATTAATAGGTCATTTATCCTCACAAACACATTTCCTATTTTTAAGGACTATGTGGCCTCATAAGACTTGGTCTCATGACCACATGTCTTCCTCCAAACTTGTTCAAGAATACTTCCCTATTCCTAAGGAGCTTCTCAAGCCACCTCAAGGACTCAAAGATGACTCATGGGACACTTGTACCAAGAGTCCTCATGGAGAAAAGGTCTTTCCCCTTGTTAGTGTTCAAAATTGCAGATGATCAAAACTAATCAGAAAACCTCTGATTCTTAACTCTAGTAGTCCCAATAAATGCATCAAACAATAATAAAAACTAAGGTATTAAGGATTTAAATCCTTCTTCACTTTGAGCTCTAAGCTATAGGCGGGTATTGCCTATCAGATTGAATTCTTCAAATATCACAAATGTTATCTATATGCTTGATACAAATCTACACATATAATTCTCATAAAACTTTAAAGTAAATCATCATTTATATTTTGATTGATGGTGAAAAAAGTGCAAACTAAGCAATGACAAGTGCCAAATCCTAGGGCATCAGAGTTAATAAGCATACATCTATAGAAAACTTCTCAGCTCAAATACACTCAAACCCCAGATAAAATGCCTTACAAATTATCCTCTTATGCATACATTATATCATCAAATTCATGCATAAACACTGAAATCTCAAAGACCTCACTCAAGATTTTACCCCTCCCTTGAAAGGAACTCAAGATTCAACCCCACTATCTAGCTTGTAGAAAGATGTACCTGAAATGCCTTGCAGATTAAATACATGAAGAAATCAGGTTCACATATGAAGACAACAAACAATATACATGGAACTTTAGTATATTTGTATTGATAAACTTCTCTATTAATACATTCAGAAAACTGAGACTCCTTAGAATTAAAACACTAAAACCAAAAACTCCTATTATAATGAGAAATTCACCACCTCCTTAAATTCATAGAACTCACTATATATAGACAAACCATCTTGGAATCCTTAAGAAAAGGATGCAACAAGCTTCATATGGTTTTAGGAACAAACCCTAATACCATAGATATGACAAAAGACACAAAGTCATCAAAATTGCACTCAAATTCAGTTTTCAAAAGTAGAGGTTAAATTGAGCGCCAAGTCTTCTGCAATAGTTTCTTGAAATACCTCAAACCATACAAGTGTTGTTAAAAAGTCTCAATCAACCCTTTTTGTTTGAACAAACCAAACCCTCAACTATCTTTCTCAAAATATCAGTCCTTTGCATTCAACTGATATGGCTTTTTTAAGTAACAACTCTGATATGGGCGGCACATTAATATTCTTGTTCATCAATCTTTGTCTGCAACTATCCTTTAGCTAGTAAAAATGAATCCTTCTTGTCACTTCTATTCAATTGACTCAAAACCCTGGCAAAAACCCTAGAAGAAGATTTAAATTTGAAAGATAACGATTAATCAATCAAAGTTTAAAACATGACCGTTGATCCTATTCTTCTCTCGGTACATCAGACAGTCCTTATAAAACCTGGCAATAGTCAACTAAGCTTTTAAAATGACTCAGCCACATCATCTTTTTCCTAGCCAATGAGAAATAAACACATCAGCTACATCTGACAACCAAACATATCAAATCCTTAGAAATCACTTAAATTTATATCATTTGGAGATTACGCGACTGCATAGCATTCTCCAAGTCGCTGGAAGATTTGGCCTAACCACGGTTTGATTTGGAGATCAGGCAACAAAAGCATTCACCAGGTCTCATAATCATTTCTTAACCATGAGTTAAATCATGAGAACACATGATTGAACAAGTCTCTGAATCGCTGGATAAAATTTCAACCCCTGGTTTAGTCATGAGAACACGCGACTACCATCAATCTTATCTTCATCTTGTGGCGTTCATTGAATCGCTAGGTTTTTCATGACTTAGCCATTTTATCTGGAGATTAAGAGATAACCATGGTCACCAGATCACTGAAAGCTTAGAACATAATTGCCAGGATCAAGAGACTATGAGAACACACAGTCACGTAATCGTTGAATGTGAAACATAACCGTCGGGGACTAACCACATTTTGACTTTAACTTAACCCACACCCATCTGGAGATTACGTGATAAAAATACTTCACCAAATCTCTAAATCTTTCTTCAAATTGGGGTTAAGTCCCCAGAACACATGACTGAGGCAATCTCCAAGTGGTTGAAACTTTTCTTTACTTTGGGTTACATCCAGAGACTCAGGGCCAACCGTAAGATCTTGCCTTTTGAGTGAGAATCAATGGTGGTCGCGCAATTTTTGAATCTCATCCTTGACTTTGACTCTCTCAAGAGATCTAGCGACTAAAGGAAATAATATCTTCTTTATTACTTTTGGAGACTTGGCGACTATAGTCATCTCATAGTCATTGGAAGATTTATTATTTCATCATTTTAACTGGAGATTGCTCGACTGAGAGTATATTGGATCCAAAGACTAGGCGACTATAGTTACATTTAAAACATTTTTCATTGTAGTCACTGAATCTCATAAAGCACTTAAACTTATCTGGAGACTTCCTGACTGAAGGCCCTCCACTGAATCGCTTAATAAAAGATAGTATTCCTAGGAGACTAAGCGACTGAAGAAAAGCATAATCGCTCACTGAGAAAAGAACATGTGCTAAAAAGAGATTTAAGTGGCCCAAAAAAGGTAATGAGGAAATAGAATGAAGCTAGGGTTTATGGATTTAGACATTTTTTATGAAACCCTGGACATGGATAACCTAATTCTCAGACCTTAAAATTTGAATATCTCCCTAGTTTTTGCAATTGAGCACATGCGCTCTGAACTGGAGCTTGGTGACATCAAAAACTATCTCAGGCTAAGGGTGCAAGCAATGAATCCTCATAGATTTTCTTCATAGACTCAAACAATTTTGAGTAGCAGGATATGACAACTTTCTTAGGGTTTTGTAGTAATAGACCATTTTCTTAGGATTTTAGCTATGACAAGAAAATGGCCCAACAGTGGCTCTATCTGAGGATGCTTGAAAGTTAGTTCATAGTAAGAAACTAGAATCTCTGGGAGGTGGACCAAACAAAGCACTAACCTACTGCAGGAAATAAACACACAACTTGAAACCAAACACACCTATACACTACAAAACTTATTGTGCATGGAATAGATTTTATTTCAATTGAAGAAATTTTTTAGAAATTGTCCATGCACTGACAATTCTTATTCTTCACCATTCATATTTCTTAGATATATGAATATTTTCCATGAGCTCAATGGATAATATATGGACCCAACCATAATGATTCAAATTTTTTATGCGTTCCCTTATCTTCACTCTTTGCATTCCATTGAAGAACTAGATCTTCAGGCTGAAATTTCTCGACAGTTGCTCTCTTGTCAAAAGGATACTTCATCTTTTTTTGTAATCGTATGTTTTCTTTTTTACCCTCTCTTCTTTTTTCATCTAGTTCAACAAGCTAGATCATCCTATTTTGCAATGGATCACATATTTCTATTTCTTCCTCTTGCATAAACTTGTAAATAGGCAACAAATTATTTACAGGAAGCCTAGATTTTACACCATACACCATCTCAAAAGGAGACTTTCTTGTAGCTCTCTTTTCTATAATTCTATCTGCCCACAAAGCTAGTTTCATCTTTGCATGCCAAGTTCTTTTGTTCTTTTCTAAAGTCTTATTCAAAATTTGCAGAATGCTTTTATTGCTTGATTATGCTTGTCCATTAGCCTGTGGCTGATATGGGGATGAATATGACATTATTATGCCCATTTTTAAATAGAAATCATTGAATTCTTGTGATCCAAAACTCATGGAATTATCCATTATGAATTTGACAGGAACACCAAACTTTGTAATTATGTTGTCCATCAAAAATTCAGTAACTACTGCACTTGTAGCCTTTTTTATTGGGATTGCTTCAATCCACTTAGTGAAGTAATTAGTAGCTACAAGCATCCAACTGTCTCCTCCACTAGACTTCTCAGTAAATTCCCCAATGAAATCAATACCCCACATAGCAAAAGGGGCCTCTGCAACCATAGGGTGTAACATTAATGCTCCTAAAAAATTCATCTTATTTGAGAACCTCTGGCATGGTTCACACTTCCTAACAAATGCATGAGTATCTTTGAACAATATAGACCAGTAATATCCATCTCTCAAAATCTTGTGAGTAGTTTCTCTGGATGAATGGTGTCCTCCACACATTCCAAAATGCATTTCTTTTGAAATCCTCTCAGACTGTCCTTTGTCTAGACATAAGAGCAAGATCCCATCATTACCCTTCCAATGCAGGTCGCCTTGTAGCAATATATACCTTTGGGCTTGCAAGTTAAGGCTCCTTCTTTGATTTTCATTTAGGCCCTTTGGGCAAATAGCATTTTTGAGAAAATATACAATATTGGTATACCAAGGCTGCATCTCAATGCTGGTGATAGTTCCTTCATTCATGTCAACATTATTGACTTGTATTAGATCCATATTTTCTTTTGTCATTAGCTTGGCAAGTCCTAAACCTCTGACAAGTTTAGTGATGTGAAGCTCTAAATCAAATTTTTGGATTCTGTTAATCCACTTGCATCTTTTGCCTGTGACCTCACTTTGTACTAGAATATCCTTGACTACAGCATGAGGAACATATGCAATCACCTTTGCACAAACCAAATAGGGTATGAATGCCTTGACTGATTTTACCAAAGCATAGGCTTGTTTTTCCATTAGCTCATAGTTTAGCTCTACTGACTATAGTGATTTGCTAAACAAAGCAATGGGATGCTCAAATCCTTCCTTATCTTTTTGTAACAAAACTATTGCAATGGTGTGAAATGATGTAAAGGAGAATAGAGAAAAGGGCTTAGAATAATTAGGGGATACCAAGATAGGTGCTTCTTGGATTGTCATTTTAATTTTTTCAAAAGCCTCACTTGCATCTTGACTCCATCCAAACTTCACATTCTTTTTTAGCAGCTTGACAATAGGCTTGACAAGTTCTGCAAAATTGGCAATGAATCTTCTGACAAAGTTAATTTGTCCAAGGAAATACTGGACACCAATGAAGTTTTTGGGAGCAGGGACCTTCTTAATGGCTTCTACCCTTTCAGGATCAATCCTTACTCCCTCTTTGGACACTATATGCCCTAGTATATTACCCTCAGTGATAGCAAAATGGCATTTCTTAGGGTTTAGAGATATGCCATACTCCAAAGCTTTAATCAATATCTTTTCTAGGTGATTGCAATGATCCTATGCCCTTTTAGAATATGCAATCAGGTCATCTTGATATACTACCATGAGAACATCAATAAGGTCTTTAAATTCTACATCCATTGCCCTTTGAAAAGTTGGTCCAGCATTTTTTAAACTGAAAGGCATCCGAACATACACATATGTTCCCCAAGGAATAGTGAATGTTGTCTTGAACTGCTTTGATTCCTTGACTAGCACCTGGTTATACCCTAAAAATCCATCCATCATGGATAGTAAATCACAGCCAGTCACTTTATGGAGCATAGCCTCCATATTTGGCAATCCATACTTGTCCTTTAGTGAAGCAACATTTAAGTTTCTGAAGTCTACACACAACCTTATGTCAGCATTATTTTTTCTAACTAGTACTAAGTTTGAAACCCAAGATGAATGTTTAATGGGCTCAATAATACCTGCATCCCTTAATTTGGTCAGCTCTGTTTGCATTTTGGTAGCTAACAAGGGATTAATGGGCCTTTGCTTGTGCCTGAAAGGTTTGGTATCCTCTTTCAAGGGAATTTCATGCTAAAACAAGTCTTTCCTATAAGCTTTGAGATCATCATATGACTAAGCAAAAACATGTTTATATCTTTTCAGTAGTCTTATTAAATTATTCCTTATATCCTTACTGAGACACTTCCCAATATAGACAACTTGAGGGGAAGTTTTTGACCCTAGGTTTATTTCTTCTAGATCATCCACCTTAGCATTGGATTTCTGAGACATATGTTTATCATTTATTTTTAACATGCCTTCCAACTCAACCAAACCCTTGGGGATATGGTTGGAAGGTAGTTGTACAATTTCATTTCCCATGACACAATTTTTTCCATCAACAACTTCTTGATAAGCATCAAAATCAATTTTTTGACCATCATATTGATCTAACCCTTGGATGAACCTTAAGATGTCAGTGTCATCTTCAAAAAATTTCCAATTGCAAACATTATCAGGGACAACTGGTCTACGCTTTATTTCTAACTTTGACACACCAACCAGGGTAGCATCATTGTTTTCAATGCAACATTTGCAAGGAAGTCTGCCATGATATTTTTTGATCTTTCTACCCACAAAATATTGAAAGCATCAAAGAATTCAATTCTATCCCAGACAACATATTTATATAACTTAAGTTTGTCATCCTTTACAGCATATTGTGACCTAATCTGAGCAATAATTAACTAGGAATCTCCATAAACTTTCAAACATTTAAAACCATGCTTTATTGAAATATCTAATCCCAGTATCAAAGCCTCATATTCAGCAGTGTTATTTGTGCATTGGAAAGTTAACATAAATGAGTACTTAAAAGTAGTACCTGATGGGGATATAAGTAAAACACTAGCTCTTGAGCCCTCTTTAGAGCATCCTCCATCAAACTACAACTGCCATGGTCTATCTTGTTGTAAGATCAACTCATCAACAATTGGATTAGTATTTTGAAGTTGTCGCACAATTTCCTCAACTATGAAGTTGTTTGTATCAATATCAATACAACAATTCAGATCCTCAGGGGCTATCATCTCAATCAAGACTGAGGAACGAGTCTCTCTGTACAAATTTACCTATGTTTCATTGTATAGGTATAGTTGCATATGATAGGTCTAGTTGCAACTTTCCTCCCACTATTGTTTCCCATTATGTTGATAGTAGCATACCATAATGAGGTTTAGTATCAACTACTACCACATCCATTTTGTAAGTGGCCTTAGGGAAAGCAACAATTTTCACCTCTATTCCAACCAAAGTCCCTACCACAGGAACTGCTCTATTATCCATGGCATAACATCTGCCATTGGATGTATCAACTTGTAGCCCTAGTTCCTTCATGACATGGTAAGGCATAACTGTAGCTGCAGCACCAGAGTCTATCATGAAATTTTTCAATGATACGTTATTTACAATCAGAGTAACATAAAAAGGATTAATGGAGGAAGGCTCTTGGGTTGCAATATTTCCAACACAAAAGTTGGAAACCCCTTTGGTTATCTCGGGTCCTGCCACTGGCTTTACCTTTTCTGACACAATAGGGATGTCATCTTGCTCATTTATCAGATTCAAAGTTGTTGCCTTATGCTCCTTTATTTTTAACATCTCTAATAAAGGGATTGACACCTTCATTTGAGACAAAGCATGTCTCATGTCAAAAGTCAGGGCCTCATTAGAAAGATCAGATACATCTTTTCTTCCACCAACCTTTTTGTTTTTCTCTTCTATGATATTCTCCCCATTCTTCTTAGCACTTTGGACCATAATAGGCTCCTTCTTGTTGTTACCTCTATTTGGGAAAATATTTGGTTTAGAAGAAACCTTATTTTGAGGATCATCCTTGACAAAGATTGACCTTGGAACTCCTTGATCAGCATCAAATTTTCTATTTCTCAAGTTATAAGAGGATTTAGCCTAAGAAATTGCAGCCATAGTTAGACTCTTGATTTCTTCTTTTCTGGGCTTTCTCCAATGAGTACCTTCTATTTCTGGTCTGTTCATATTTGTTTGACAAGTTTCATCATCAAAATTCTTAGGATTAGAATGGGAAAATATTTTTTGCTCATAAATAGGGAGAGTTCTCCTTTTATAGTCAACATCTTCTAATATCTCTTCATCATCTGAAGAGGAAAGTTCTTCCACCTTTTGAGGGGTGAACATATTTACTATAGGCTTTTCAGATCCTTCATGGTCTCCTGCAGGTGGATCTTTTGGCTCATCTCCTAGAGCTTGGGCTACGACACATTGGTAAGGTGAGCGAGGCATGTCATAGACCACACACCATGGGGTATTTTCCACATTATGTTTTGTACTCTTCTTCAAAGGATCAAGAGTATCATTTCCCTTTTGTGGCTCATGGGTGTCAAAAATAGGCTTCCCATCTTTCTAATTTGTTTTATATGGCTGATCGTGTAATCTAGGAAATCTTTCCTACCTTTGATATGGTGGTCTACTGTCTTGAAAACTTTTCCCACCCTTATCAAATCTAGCAGACAAATCTCTGACAATATTGGCCAATTTATTAACCTTGTCATCCTCTTTGGTAGGTTTCATAGCATGTGGTCTAGCTTCTTTCCATAATTTACCTTCATCCCTTTTGTACATTTGACCAGATGCTTTCCTATTACTTTCAATATTTATGGCTAATTTGAAAGCATCTCGCAAAGTACGTGGATTTTTGTCCCTCAAAAGGTAAGACATTTTTCCTTCTATGACATTGAAGTATGTGGTCAAACAAACTTCATTATCCAATCTCAAAACTTGAAATAACTTGTACATAGCCTTTTGAAATCTACCATTGAATTATGACATGCTCTCATTTACATGCTTCTTAATATTATTGAATTCATTAAGCATATAACTAGAATTGACATGCTCATCATATTGTTTTTTAAAGCTTCTGACAAATTCATCCCATGAAGTAATGTTATTTTCAGGCAAACCTCTATACCAATCCCTAGCATCTTCTATCAATAATTAAACAAAAAGTTTCATAACAACATCTTCATTCTCTATTTCATAGTCATTCATCTTATCTGTAAAAGATTTAAGATGTTCTTCATATGTAATAACATTGTTACCAGTGAACTTAGGGATCTTGTCTCTTACATTTGTGATGGCATTTGGTTGACCAGGAATACCATCAAAAAATAATGGCCGGTATCTCTCCAGATGAATTGGCCTCCTTTGAAAATTTTGTGAAGCTTGGGCTCCACCTCCTCCATTATTCTAATGTACATTACTTCCAGCAAGACTGCCAACTAATGAGACTGAGGGATTTATATTTTGAACTGGTCCCTAGACCATTTTCTTAGAGCTTGAGGCTTGGAAATTAGTCATATGACCACTTGATTGATTCAAGGGTAATGTCCCACCAATAACTGTTGGAAATATAAGTGGGAAAGTAATATTGAGAGGGGGGGTGAATCAGATATTACCTACTTAACCCTTGTAATCTGATAAAACTTTATGCATGACAAAAACTAAACTTGATCATTGTAAGCAACTACACATATTAAGTAGCATACATGAAATCACTCATGACACCATAATTTTGGTAACCCAGAAACCCTTGAAAGGTAAAACTAGGGTGGGGATGACACCCATAAATCTTCACTACTACAGTAATAAGTTTTGTCTGTTAAGGCTTACAAAATGTGATCAATTCATGATCTACCCTGTGAAAGGTTTGCTCTGTCAAAAGCTAAAAGACTTATATAGTCTACCCTGTTAGAGGATTTAAAAACTTACAAAAAAGTAAGCACTTGGTAAAGAGATTACATAAAGTTTGTTAAGACTACTCGGTTAAGAGATTTACCCTGATACACTAGTCAAAATGTCTTAGTACCTGATCTTTTGGTTTGCACTTATATGCAAATTACAAATCTCCTCTTTACTATATATTAGTGATCTCTTCTATTTGATCTTTCTTGATTCTATCCTTTCACTGCTTAGCTCGGTCGCTGGACTCTGTCTAAATACTTGACTATTCTAAATACATCTCTCTGATCATTCTCTCATACTCATTCAATCTCAGTATCTCTTTTTCTCTTTGATTCACACACTTCTCTTGTTTTAGATCTTGACCTTATATAATAACAAAAACATTTTATTGATTCAAGATCTACGGTTTAGATTTATTTCTATTGCCGCCTAAGCTATATAATTTTTTGATTAGCTCTAGGTATTACATAGGGATCAATGATAATAAGATGGATGCATAATTACCTCAATAAACAAAATACAAAACACCACTATCACCAAAAATGGTTTACCTCGATCATTGTGCCATTCCAAACTTGTATGTCATTCCTGGCTAACTTGGCATTAACTGTACTTGGCATTGGTTAAACTTCTTTGTTACTCGGTAATCATTGATATATGTAACTCGACAAAAACTATACTCAGCATATTACAAACACATAGTGACTAGGACTTTACTCAGTAGTAATACTACTCGATAAGTATATAATACATAACTCAGCCTTTACAAAATGACTCGGTCGCAGTGATGACTGACCATCATTGCCTAGATTTATGACTAAGTGTGAAGCACTAATGGTCAACAAAACTATAGAGATCTACAATCTCCCCCTTTGACATTAGTGACAAAAAAACTTTGTCATGATATTTATACTTACAGTTACAAAAATATGTTTGTACTAGCCTAATACTCCCCCTGAGATATATATATATACATTCAAATTTTTTGTTACATGTCCCTATTTTGTCCTTGTCTGTCTCATGTCATGATGATTCCCCCTTGTTTTTGACATGATGAATCTCTTCATCAGTAGGTAGCTCATGAAATTTCTCCAGAAAAGGTTTATGGAGCACCATGATCATGTAGAGTGCATTCATCCAAGTTGTTGAAGCAATGTTTAAAACTTCTGTCTGCACTTCTAAATTGGCAATTAAACTGATGAGGCTCTCAGCTGTGGACAAATGTGGATCACTCTGGATTAATTCCTTGTTCTTCTTTGATGTGTTCTTCCATAGGAGGACTTTGGATTTTGCCTTCTACTTTGTCCTCTTCCTTGGCAGATGTAGATTGAGTTAGTGGTACCGACTTGATGGGTTCTCGGTAGGGCTTGTACCGACTAACTTGTCAATAGTAGCAACTTCAAGTAGAGTAGGACTCCCATCAACAGATTGTGTGCTAGTAATTGTTGGATAATCCATGACACATAGAATTCTTCACCGTCTGGATGGAGTTCAAGTTCTCAACAAGTTGAGTCAGCTGGAGCTCGGCAAGGTCATACGTGTGTCCTTTCTTGATTATCTTCCATGCCTAGTCCACTGCCATATAGGGGATCTTATCCAACAGACTAGATTGATAGAACTTGTGTGAGATGACTCTAATAGAAAAGTTAATTTCCAGATCAACTATGGTGGAAATTGTCATTTCGTGTTTGTTCCAAACTGCATGGGTGTTAGCTTGAATATCTTCCTTTCTGACACATTTCATCGTTCTTTTTCTTTTTCCTTCAATTGTAGGGTAACCAGTGACTTTGTGTATCATTTCCTTTGTAATCTTCACTGGTCCATCTTCCAGCCATAAATACATGTCGTGTACTCGACTCAAAATGATCTTTATCCATTCCACTTTGAAATTTTGGGGGAAATTTAGGGCATGCACTAACCCTTGATCATCAACAACCTTATGTTCCAGCTTTAGCACTCCATTGACACATAGTTTATCATAAGCCTCCCTAATCTCATAATCACCGATTTCTCCAATTTTACACATATAGCAAGACCTAACGTCATTCATCAATAACACATTCTCTGGAATCGAAGATATGGCTCTGTTTAAATCTCCTCTAATAGCACTTTCTGATATTGCCTTGAATACCTTTAGCTTGCAAACTACATTCCTTACTAATTGCACATTAAAAACTTCCATCCCTTGTTTCTTGACTGGTGCAAATGAAGATGATGCCATTTTAAATAGTAATTTCTGAAAAGAAAATATTTACTCGACAAAGTACCTTTTTCATCAATAACCTTGTAGATGAATTTTGTCGACGGCATGCTGAGAAAATTCAGAATTGCCTTTCTTAAATTGGTTTCACAAACTCTGAATCACTCTCTAAAATCTCAAATAGCTTGGTGAAATAAAATTAATGGCAACTTTCTACTTTATAGAATTTGAAAAATGGAATTAGGGCCTCATTAATGCTCCGTACAGGTTTTGGTGGATTACAGTTGTCTCAGAAAACTCACAAGCTCGGTCGATATCACTGTTGTGATACAGCTTGACATACATAGCATTTCAGCCATAGCAGGTGCTCGGCATACATTGATATCTCAGTCAAGACACTGATGCTCGTCATCAAAAATGAAATTCTCTATTTTTCTCAGATATGTCGTAATGCATCTTTTATGCAGATATGGACTTTTGCTCAATTCTATGTTAGGAACTGATGAAAAATAAGACTTTGCAAGACTCAATTCTGAACATACCTTCCAAGCTTGATTATAAGAGGTGTGATCACCTGATCCATCAGATTGGGTGACCGCAGATGTGCTAGCTTCACTTGAGTTTTCTTCTTCTTTCTTCCTCCATGTCTTCTCCGTCTGATTCTTCAATTTCTTATGGATATCTTCATTCTGATTATTATCATTGCTCGACATGGGTGATCTACAATATTTCTTTAAGTGACTGACCTTGTTACATTTGTAACAGACCATGCTTCCATTCATCCAGCTTTTAGATTTGCCTCTAAAATGAGTCTTCATGCAATTTTCTCTGATGTGTCCATATTTACCACAATAATGGAAATTATACCAAGTGTTGTAATCCCAATTGTAATAGTTGTGATTTGTGACTGGCTTGGTTTGTTCATTTGATGACCACCTTGGTCTAGATCTACATTCAAATGCTTTGTGCCCATATTTCTGACAATTGAAACAACTTCCTTGAAACTTGGGTGAGGTGGATGAATTGCTAGCCTTAGATCTACATTCATGTGCTTGATGTACATGCTTCTTGTAGTTAAAACAATGTCCATTAAACTTAGGTTTGGATTTAGACTTACCATGTTTTCTTCTGCATATGTTGGTTGTATGTCCTGGCTTTCCACAGTGATGACATGTGGGCTTGGTGTTCTTTGGTTTAGCAATCTTCTATTCACCATTCTTTGATGATTCTCCTTCTTCAGTATATGAATGTTCATTTAGTCCAAGTCCAGATCTATCACCGGATCTTCTAGGTGATCTTAACAGCTCTTCAAAATATTTTGCAGCTTCATTGGGTTTGTTCATCCTTTCATTGATTTCCTTTTTAGTTCTCAAATCATGTTTCAACTGATCATTTTCAGACCTTAGTTGATTGATTTCCATATCTTTCCTGCCCAATTCCTGATTAACCATTAGTAGCTGATTTACCATATCTAGTTGATTATTAGTCAACCTTTGCATGTCACTTGTTCTTTCATCTAGCCTGATTGCAATTTGTCTTTTGTCTTCTTTAGCCATTGCCTTATCATCTTCAACTTTCTTTTTCTATTCCACTAATTCACAAAGTTTGACAGATTAAATTTCTTGTTCTCTCCTCAGAGTTTTGATGTCATCATTTAGTATGGTATTTTTCTCCAGTAGTTATTCTATATCTTTATCACTCTCGGCAAAGTTGCCATTGTCAAATAGTCCAGAGATGTCTTCTTCTTTGTACTGTGGCTCATTTTGTTGAACTGCAATCTCTCTTCTCTTGCTCAAGGATTTCTTCAATTCTCCTCTGGCTGCTTCTAGTTGTTGTAATGTCAGTTGTACTTCAATCTTTTGATTATCTATGATCTTCCCTAGTTTATAAGCTTCCATTTTAAGATCTTTTTCCTCAAGTGGTTAGACTTCCTTAAGAGAAACCTTGCTGCTCTGATACCAATTGTTGGAAATATAAGTGGGAAAGTAATACTGAGAGGGGGGGGTGAATCAAATATTACCTACTTAACCCTTGTAATCTGATAAAACTTTATGCATGACAAAAACTAAACTTGATCATTGTAAGCAACTACACATATTAAGCAGCATACATGAAATCACTCATGACACCATAATTTTGGTAACCTAGAAACCCTTGAAAGGTAAAATTAGGGTGGGGATGACACCCACAAATATTCACTACTGCAGTAATAAGTTTTTCCTGTTAAGGTTTACAAAATGTGATCAATTCATGATCTACCCTATGAAAGGTCTGCTCTATCAAAAGCTAAAAGACTTATACAGTCTACCCTGTTAGAGGATTTACAAACTTACAACAAAGTAAGCACTCGGTAAAGAGATTACGTAAAGTCTGTTAAGACTACTTGGTTAAGAGATTTACCCTGATACACTGGTCAAAATGTCTCAGTACCTGATCTTTCAGTTTGCACTTATATGTAGATTACAGATCTCCTCTTTACTATATATTAGTGATCTCTTCTATCTGATCTTTCTTGATTATGTCCTTTCACTGCTTAGCTCAATCACTGGACTTTGTCTGAATACTTGACTATTCTAAATATATCTCTCTGATCATTCTCTCATACTCATTCGATCTTAGTATCTCTTTTTCTCTCTGATTCACACACTTCTCTTGGTTTAGATCTTGACCTTATATAATAACAAAAATGTTTTACCGATTCAAGATCTACGGTTCAGATTTATTTCTATTGCCGCCTAAGCTATACAATTTTTTGATTGGCTCTAGGTATTACATAGGGATCAATGATAATAAGATGGATGTGTAATTACCTCCGTAATTACCTCAATAAACAAAATACAAAACACCACTATCACCAAAAATGGTTTACCTCGATCATTGTGTCATTCCAAACTTGTATGTCATTCTTGGCTAACTCAGCATTAACTGTACTCAGCGTCAGTTAAACTTCTCTATTACTTGGTAATCATTGATATATGTAACTTGACAAAAACTATACTCGGCATATTACAAACACATGGTGACCATGACTTTACTCAGTAGTACTACTGCTCGGTAAGTATATAATACATAACTCGGCCTTTACAAAATGACTCAGTCGCAGTGATGACCGACCATCATTGCCTAGATATATGACTAAGTGTGAAGCACTAATGGTCAACAAAACTATAGAGATCTACAATAACAGGGACTGAGCTTCTAGCACTTGTATTCATATTGGCATGCAGGAATGGAATTTTCTTTTTCATCTCATCTACATCAGCGTCTAATTCCAACTTCTCCAATTGGAAAGCCAGATCCTCTTTGGCATTTCTAGCCTTTTCTACTTCTAAGCTAGCCTAAGATATTGCATTAGGATTAGCATCAATCCTTTTGGATTCATTTATGTTGATCCCAACCATTTTTTGTTTTTCCTTATCAGATACATCCATTACATTATTTCTAAGATCCTCATTTATTTTGACCTCTGATGGATGCAACTACCTCTAGATAGGGCCTTCACCCTCAAATTCATCATTTTTGGATTTAGGCTCATTACTATTGACCTATTGTCTCATAGCTCCTATATCACCAAACAAATCACCATCTAAACCCCCAAATTTTTTTATTTAGATTCTTTGCTTGGATCTCATTATTTTTTATTTTTCTAATGAGCTCTTTCCTCTCTATGAGTAACTCATAGATCTCTTGTTCCCGCTCCTTTTGTCTTCTATTATTTCCTAAAAGTTGTTCCCAATCCTTTTTCCTTAAAGCAATAACTTCATCCCTTAACTTCTCAAAATCATGAGATGTAGATTCAGTAGCAGAATTATCTCCTGCTTGATCTAAACTTTCTTGTGTAGGAAAAAATCCAATGTCTATAAATTCATCTTCCCGAGGAGGACTAACTCAGTGTTCATTCTTTTAAGGAAATCGGGATTTTCAAAGAAAGATGGGATTTGCCTTTGGATAGGGCTTGAAACATGCTCTTGAGATGGTCTAGGAGAAACATGGCTAGATGTTCCTCTTTTAGACCACTGCCTTCTACTAGGTGTATGGAGCTCATCACCTATATTGCTTTCCGGGTGATCCCTATAGTATGACCTAGTGTTTCTTTGTTTACTCATAGTAACTTTGACAAGTTTTCTTACTAATTTCTATATGCTTAACCAACAACTGGTAAACACAGAGTTCAGAGTCACCACCCACATAATTGTAGGGATAGATTTATAAATTGGTCTTCAAATACAACAATAAACAGTCTGCAGAAAACTGTAACAAGCTTTATTGCATAAATATTTTAAAATCCCTAGTAGAGTCACCAATTTTGTTAGTGTTCAAAATTGCAAATGATCAAAACTAATCAGAAAACCTATGATTCTTAACTCTAGTAGTCCTAATAGATGCATCAAACAATAATAAACATTAAGGTATTAAGGATTTAAATCCTTCTTCACTTTGAGCTCTAAGCTATAGGCAGGTATTGCTTATCAGATTGAATTCTTCAAATATCACAAATGTTATCTGTATGCTTGATATAGATCTAAACATATAATTCTCATAAAACTTTAAAGTAAATCATCATTTATATTTTTATTGATGGTGAAAATAGTGCAAACTAAGCAATGACCAGTGCCAAATCCTAGGGCATCAGAGTCAATAAACATACATCTACAGAAAAATTCTCAACTCAAATAAACTCAAACCCCAGATAAAATGCCTTACAAATTATCCTCTTATGCATACATTATATCATCAAATTCATGCATAGACACTGAAATCTCAGAGACCACACTCAAGATTTTACCCCTCCCTTGAAAGGAACTCAAGATTCAACCCCACTATCTACCTTATAGAAAGATGTACCTAAAATGCCTTGTAGATTAAATACATGAAGAAATCAAGTTCACATATAAAGACAACAAACAATATCCATAGAACTTCAATATATTTTTATTGATAAACTTCTTTGTCAATACATTCAAAAAACTGAGACTCCTTAGAATTAAAACACTAAAACTAGAAACTCCTATTACAATGAGAAATTCACCACCTCCTTAAATTCATAGAACTCACCATATATAGAAAAACCATCTTGGAATCCTTAAGAAAAGGATGCAACAAGATTTAGATGGTTTTAGGAATGAACCCTAATACCAGAGATATGACAAATGACACAAAGTCATCAAAATTGCACTCAAATTTAGTTTTCAAAAGCAGAGGTTAAATTGAGTGCCAAGTCTTCTGCAACAGTTTCCTGAAATAGTTCAAACCCTGCAAGTGTTGTTAAAAAGTCTCAATCAACCCTTGTTGTTTGAAGAAACCAAACCCTCAACTATCTTTCTCAAAATATCAGTCCTTTGTATTCAACTGATATGGCTTTTTAAAGTAACAATGCTGATATGGGTGACACATTAATAGTCTTGTTCATCAATCTTTATCTGCAACTGTCCTTTGGCCAATAAAACTAAATACATCTTGTCACTTCTATTCAACTGACTCAAAACCCTGGCAAAAACCCTAGCAGAAGATTTAAATTTGAAAGATAACAATTAATCAATCAAAGTTTAAAACATGGTTGTTGATCCTATTCTTCTCTCGGCACATCAAACGTTCCTTATAAAACCTAGCAACAGTCAACTTAGCTTTTAAAATGACTCGGCCACATCATCTTTTTCCTAGCCAATGAGAAATGAACACATCAGCTACATCAAACAACCAGACATATCAAATCCTCAAAAATCACTTAACTTTATATCATTTGGAGATTACGCGACTGCATAGCATTCTCCAAGTCACTGGAAGATATGGCCTAACCACGGTCTGATCTGGAGATTGAGTGACAAAAGAATTTGCCAAGTCTCATAATCATTTCTTAACCATGAGTTAAATCATGAGAACATGTGATTGATCAAGTCTCTGAATTACTAGATTAAAGCTCAACCCCTGGTTTAGTCACAAGAACACGCGACTACCATCGATCTTATCTTCATCCCGTGGCATTCGTTGAATCGCTAGATTTTTCATGACAACCATTTTATCTGGAGATTAAGAGATAACCATGGTCACTAGATCACTAAAAGCTTAGAACATAACCACCAGGATCAAGAGACTACGAGAACACACAGTCACGTAATCATTGAATGTGAAACATAATTGTCGGGGACTAACCACATTCTGACTTTAACTTAACCCGCACCCATCTGGAGATTATGCGACAAAAGGACTTCGCCAAATCTCTGAGTCTTCCTTCAAACTGGGGTTAAGTCCTAAGAACACGTGATTGAGGAAATCTCTAAGTTGCTGAAACTTTTTATGTAGGATTTGAGCAATACAAATCCACAAAACCCAAAGATCACCTGCATACAAAAACCTATTACAAAGAAGTAGAGACAAGAAGAGGGCAAGGGTTTGACTCAAAAATATGAAGAAGAAAATATCCTCAAATAATGAATGAATTAACTGTACAATGGATCATCCTTATAAAGGAGATCAAAAGCCTTGAAAGGCAAACCCTAGTGCATGTAATAATTAGTTAAATTATTACAAGACTAATGCATGCAAGTTTATATTTAAAACAACTAGTGCATGAGTTTAAAACAACTCATGCATGTGTGTTTAAATATAAACAACTAAAGCAAAAGAGTTGACATCTTAAGAAGGGAGTAAAGTTAATTAATATAATTAATACTTTACTCTAGCACCCCCCCTTAAGATGAACAACAATGCAACTACAAACAATGCAAGATGAAAGAAAAGGAAACTAGAGTGTTGAAAGCATAAAAATGGGTCTCGACAACATGGCCTGATGAGGTACCCAGGACAACCAAATCTATGTAAAATGGAGAAATAGAGAAAACCTAGTGGGAAAAAAACCCTACTCCAAAAAGAGATAAAAAAATGCAAAAAAAGAAATGGCTCAAGAGACTCTCTCAAAACCATAAGTACAACCAGCCCCCCCCATGAGAGAGGGATGAGACACCAAAGCCCCCCAGAATGATAGAAACCCTGTGGAAATGATCAAACCAATGAAACTCCAATGTGGAAGAAAAAAATGCACAGAACAAGGAAACCCCTAAATGAGAGGTTGAACTGGAAGGCCTAACTGATGCTCAAAGGAGAAAACATGAGGATCCTGAAAGGGAATCCCCAATGTAGGTGGTGTGACAGGTCTGCTGACACTATCATGAAAGAGGAGATGAATGTCCTCTATAGAATCCTCAACAAGTGCACCTGGTGGCTCGATGAATGGAGCCGGAGGGTCAGGCAATGCTGAAGAAGAATCTTGCTAAAGAGAAAAGACCTCAATAGGATGTGGTGTGGCAGTCATAGCAGTGATCTTAGGAACAATACAAAAGTTCAAGTGACCTGACTACACCACATGAGGCTCTCGTGAAAGAGGAGAGTTGTGCTCCGATAATGGAGATGGTGGACCAAAGTGTGAGAAGGTGTAGAGATGGGTGGAATGATCAACTGTCCCTGTAGCAATAATGCCTCTTGTCACACTATCCCAAATGAAGACTGAATCTGTAGTGAACTCAACTGTCTTCCCTGATCCACTATGTGTAATATGATAAATCAAGAGAAGGTTTACAGACAGAGATGGAACATACAATACATCATTGAATGTGCCATCCTAAATTCCTACTGAACCTTTCTCGTAGACTGTTAGGATAGTGTTATTCCCCATGAGAATATGAGGAATGGGAGAAGCCTCAACAATAGAGAAGACCCCTTGAGAAGATGCCATATGGTGAGAAGCACCTGAATATAGTATCCAAGGGACCTGTGAAGGGGATGCAATGGATGTCTATAATGCATGACCTTGTCCAGATGTCAAAGATGTGGAGGAAGACTGAAAAGTAGATCCTTGTTAGGTAGAACAGGATGGAGAGGAAATAGTGCTCTTCTGAAGAAGAGCTTGCAAATCTACAATCTATTTCTCATAGCCATCAAATCTCTTCTGAAAATAATGTGACTCATCATGAGGTCCCTTTTGACAATAGGAACATGTAGGTCTCTCAGTCTTTTGTTTCTCCTTCTTAGAAGAATATGGTGGGCTAGTAGAGTGCTGAGAAGAGGAATCTGATATCTACTTTGGCTTTGGCTTCTACTTCTTCTTTTCTTTGGATGGTTGGGAAACCAATGCTTGGTTCTTTGATCCTGTTAGAGAGTCCAACTGAGTAAGCTTGGCCTGCTCTCTAGTCAAATGATCACAGAACACCTCAAAAGTGGGCATGGTGAATGTAAGTCCCAAAGCATCCATGGTAGAATGAAAGGTAGAAGAGAAGATCTGAAATTTTCCCCTAAGCTTAGATAGAATTAGATAAATGCACTCTTTATCAGTCTTTTTCTTTCCACATCCATGTAACAAAGATCTTTGTTGCTTGAACTTCATCAGAAAGTCCTTAATAGAGGGAAAAGAATCAGGTACAAGAGAGGTAAGCTCCACCTCAATGTGAAGTGCTCTAAACTCATTCACTATACCAAACAAGGTGTTAATCTTGGTCCACATAGCTAGAGGGGTATTGCACCCATCAAGATGAAACTACAAGCTATCTGATACCTATAAAGCAATAAACCCCATAGCCTCATCCATCTTGTTTTGATGCTACATGATCTCAAAGGGCCTCTATAATATTGGCTGCACTGCATCTAAACAAGACCAGAGCCCTTTTGAATGGAGAAGTCGTGTCATCAGGGTTTTCCATGTGTGATAATTATGTGGGGTCAGAAGTTCTAGACAAGAAGAGGTCTCAGCCATATTTTTTAGAATGGGTTTTGTTTTGATAAATATTTGGTTTAACTAATAGAAACAAGAAAATAACACCCCCCACAAGCCAAATATAGAACCCCTAAGCCTAGAATGATATGCTTTATCAAGAGATGAGAAAAAAAGATTCAGATCTGAGTCTTGTGTACCTTGTAAAAATTTTGATGAAAATAGGCAAAAATTTGAATGGTGCTCGAGAAGATCTTTTCGGTGCTTCTTTCGGATCGAAAAATGGAGCTAATTTGAGCAAATTAGCCCCCCTGAAATGCAAAAATGATAATCTAGTGTCGATAGAAAAAAAAAAGCAAGCTAGATGATAAAAAATACTAGGTTAACCTCCATGAGAGTGTTGGGCTCGGAACCATCTTTCCGGTGATATCTTGTTTCTCAAAAAATGATGCTTGGAGCTCCCAAAAAGCCAATTTTAGTGAAAGAGCCTTCGAAAGAAAAAAAAATTCAAGGAACTAGCGTTAGCCTGGCCTAGCAGTTGGTCATATGGGAGCTAGGCACTGGCAGTCAGCCACTGGGCACTGGAGACTAGCTACAGCCATTGGCGGTTAACCGCTGCGCTGGCGATTAGCGGCACCATCAGCGCTGGCGGTGCCGCCGGTTGGCCGCTGGTGGTGGTGGAGCGGAGGCCAAGTGGTGGTGGCGAGGTGGTGGTGCATAGGTGGCATGATAATTTTTTGATTTTTTTTTTGAAATCTGCGCCAAAGATCATATGGAAACCTACCTCAGGGAGAGTGCACAGCCCTGGGGTAAAATTTTTTTTGCCTCTTCTTGCAACGTTGTCCAAATTGGATATGTTTTATATCGAAATAGGGGTTTTGGGGCACTACGAGCTCAACGGTGAGGTCTGTTTGAGCTCAAAGTGCACCAAAATTTAGAGACCCCCTAATTTCAATTAAAAAAAATAAAAAATCCCTAAAATACCAGATCTCAAAACTATAACCAAAACTTCTCAAATCCACCGAAAAATCTCTAATTTGAATCCTTCAAATGTGAACAAGCTCTAGCAGATTAGGCTCTGATACCATGTAGGATTTGAGCAATACAAATCCACAAAATCTGAAGATCACCTGCAAACAAAAACCTATTACAAAGAAGTAGAGACAAGAAGAGGGCAAGGGTTTGACTCAAAAATATGAAGAAGAAAATAACCTCAAATAATGAATGAATTAAATGTATAATGGATCATCCTTATAAAGGTGATCAAAAGCCTTAAAAGGCAAACCCTAGTGCATGTAATAATTAGTTAAATTATTATAAGACTAATGCATGCAAGTTTATATTTAAAACAACTAGTGCATGAGTTTAAAACAACTCGTGCATGTGTGTTTAAATATAAACAACTAAAGAAAAAGAGTTGACATCTTAAGAAGGGAGTAAAATTAATTAATATAATTAATACTTTACTCTAACATTTTCTTTACTTGGGATTACATCTGGAGACTCAGTGCCAACCGTAAGATCTTACCTTTTGAGTGAGAATCAACGGTGGTCGTGCAATCTCTGAATCTCATCCTTGACTTTGACTTTCTGAAGAGATATGGTGATTGAAGGAAATAATATCTGCTTTATTACTTTTGGAGACTTGGCAACTATAGTCATCTCACAGTCACTGGAAGATTTATTATTTCATCATTTTATCTGGAGATTGCCCGACTGAGAGTATATTGGATCTAGAGACTAGGCAACTATAGTTACACTTAAAATGTTTTTTATTGTAGTCGATGAATCTGGTAAAGCACTTAAACTTATTTGGAGACTTCTCGATCGAAGGCCCTCTGCTGAGTCGCTTAATAAAAGAGAATATTCTTAGGAGACTAAGCGACTGAAGAAAAGCATAACCGCCCACTGAGAAAAGAACATGTGCTGAAAAGAGATTTAAGTGGCTTGAAAAAGGTAATGAGGAAATAGAATGAAGCTAGGGTTTATGGATTTAGACAACTTTTTTATGAAACCTTGGACATGGATAACCTATTTCTCAGACCTTAAAATTTGAATATCTCCTTGGTTTTTGCAATTGAGCACATCCGCTCTGAATTGGAGCTTGGAGACATCAAAAACTATCTCAGGCTAAGGGCACAAGCTATGAATCCTCACAGATTTTCTTCACAGGCTCAAAAATTTTTGAGTAGCAGGATATGACAACTTCCTTAGGGTTTTGTAGTAATAGACCATTTTCTTAGGATTTTGGCTATGACAAGAAAATGGCCCAACACCCCCTTCTTCTCAATGGTCTTTGTGAGACACTTGACATGTGTCTTTCCCTTCCACCTTCCTCTCTTCCTTGTCAATGTAGGAGGAACATCCTCCCTATTCTTCCTCTCACATTCCAACTACATCCCCTTTTCTCTCAACCCCTTCAACCAAGTCAATTTTAACCCTAGGATCCTCCACCTTTCAATCTCCACCCTAGGATCTTGCCACCTAGGCTTGATTCCTCCAAAACCCTATAAAAGGAGCCTTATTCTCCCTTTGAGAACCTAATAGAATTATTTATTATCAAGCATTCAAGCATTCAAGCATTCTAGCAATCAAAGCATCCAAACAATCAAGCATCCAAACAATCAAGCATCCAAGCCATTTTAGCATCATTTTCATACCATTTTCATCCATTAGTTGCATAATTGTGTATAAACACCATCAAATCTCCACACTTTGAGAACATCTTGGGCAAAGGAGCAATCATTTGGAAATATGAGAGCTCAACACATCCAAGAAATCAAGGCTAGGAGGACAATGGAGACAAGCTACGTGGATAAAGGGAGGTAAAAGAATTTGTTTTTGAATTCATTTAAATCCTTGTAATCTTCATTATGTTGCTTTTAGATTGATTTAGTAGATTTAATTAGTTAATATTTCATTTCTAGTAGTTAGAATTCTAATTTGCATACATTTTTGGCACCCATCGTGGGCCCTCCCCATGAAATTTAACATTCTATTTTTGAGTTTTCCGTGTGTAGTATCTACAGGTTTTTCCTACGCATTCATCCATGATTCCTACACATACATTGACTCTGCCTACACATTCATTCTTCACACCACCAGTCATTTCCCATTTCTGTCTTTTCCATTCTTTCTACTCATTTGTCATCATTTCCTACACTTGCATATTTTCCTACTACGCATTAGTTCCATCACACTGTGCATCCACTCACTGATTCAGCACATTCATAGTTTCAGCACATTTACTTATTGTTCCTGTGTATTCATTCTTTGTTTCTGCACATCTATTTTTTTAGTTGCTAAATTTCATTTTCTGATCATTTTGTTTTTGAGCTAATGACTTAACCATTTTATGTTCGTTGTTGTAGACTTTTTAGGCTATTTTTGAAGACCCCTTCAAATTACTAATCAATTTCTTTGCAGGTTCCTTTTGAAGACCAAAAAGGGGATTTGTAAAAGAGACCATAACTTTGTTTGGGTTTTAAAAATGTAAGGAAACTTAGGTGCGGAAACAGCTTCCTACGCTAATCTCTATAGGAGAGTATTGTGCAAATTCTTTTAAATCCTTACAATTTCAGATTCGTTAACTACTTTAACAAAGATATTGCAACCACATACCATACATACAGAAAAATAGAGAATGACACAATGATATACCCTGGGGAAACCTTTCGGTAAAAACCCCAGCACTCCAAAACCTGCACAATGTATTGATCAAAACTATTACAGCTTACAATACACTTGCAATGCAAGTTCTTTCAGAAGATTTTCTAAACCCTTGAAGACAAATCACGGTAGCATAAAATGTTCCAACAATACACTTGCATCATCTCTCTTTGCAACCCTAAAATAGCTTATATCATGCACTTCACTTTTTAGGGCTACTCCCAAAGATAACTGTATTAGGGTTTTACCATTCTCTGAGAAAATAGGAACCCCAAAAATTTTTTTGGGGCGATGCCCCAAACCCCACGATTGGGGAAGAGTGTACAGTACTCAAATTTATCAATTGCCACATGTCTTCACCTATCATTAAATCTTCCTGACATAGCTCTTACGTGTCATAGGAATCCATCATAACCGTTTTAGCCATGATCTCCTTACACACAATTCAAGATGCTGACACATCAACATTATTTGCAAGAAATACATTTTACAAAACAAATAATAAGAATAGGAATTATCCAAGGTTGAGACACCTTATTCCTAACATTCTCCCACTTGTCGAACACCTTGTAAGAGCAACAGGAACTAACCGCTATAGGCCAAAAGGCCCATAGACTCCGAACACCATCTGAACTTCTCAGTGCCCACTAGTTTCGTTAATGCATCTGCAACATTCTTCACAGTATCTACCTTCTCCAAATTTACCTTTCCATCTTCCACCATATATCTCACAAAGTGAAACTACACATCAATGTGCTTTGTTCTGGCATGGAAAGTTGGATTCTTTGCAAGGCAAATAGCACTCTGACTGTCACACCAAATAGTAATATGTTCTGCATCAACACCAACATTAGAACACAATATTCTAAGCCAAATGGCTTCTTTACAAGAATGAGTAGTAGCCATGTACTCAGCTTCTGTAGTGGACAAAGCAACCACAGGTTGTCGCTTACTCATCCAACTAATGGCACCACCAAACATAGTGAACACATAAGCATTGGTGGATCTCCTGCTGTCAATATCACCTGCCCAATCTGAATCCACAAACCCACAAATACAAACTAAATGCGGAGATCTAGAAGAGTTACCATGATAACATATGGAGTAATCTAATGTACCCCTCAAATATCTGAATACTCGCTTAACTACATCCCAATGTACCCATCTAGGGTTAGCCATAAACTGACTTAGGACTCCCACTGCTTGGGCAATGTCTGGTCTAGTACAGACCATAGCATACATAAGACTGCCAACTGCACTAGCATAAGGTACTCTACTCATGTCCTCCACCTCACTAGGAGATTTTGGACAATCATCTACAGACAACTTTGTTCCCACAGAAATAGGAACACATAGTGGTCTACAATCTGCCATGCTGAACTTGTCCAACACAGACTTCACATACTTACTCTGACTCAACCAAAGTTTTCTGTTAGACTTGTCTCTACTGATTTCCATACCCAAGATGTACCTAGCTACCCCAAGATCTTTCATCTCAAACTATGCTGACAACTGAGATTTAAAATCAGAAATCATACCCTTACCCTTCCCAAACAGCAACATGTCATCAACATATAATGCAACAATAAGAAGGCAATCATTTTCAACTCTGAAATAAACATAATGATCTGATTTTGATCTTACAAATCCAATTGACAACACAAAGGCATAAAACTTAAGGTACCACATCCTAGGAGATTGCTTCAAACCATATAGAGATTTCTTTAATATGCAAACTAAGGATTCTTTACCTTTAACAATGTAGTGCTCAGGTTGTGACATATAAATCTCTTCCTCCAAATCACCATGAAGGAAAGTTCTCTTCACATCCATCTGTTCTATCTCTAAATCATATGATGCAACAAGAGATAACAAAAATCTAATGGATGTCAACTTTGCAACAGGAGAGAATATTTCACCATAATCTATTCCCTCTACCTGTGAATACCCCTTTGCAACCAATCTAGCTTTGTACCTTTCAACACTGCCATCTGCACATAATTTCTTCTTGAACACCCATTTACAGCCAACAAATTTTCTCCCTTTAGGCAAAGGTACAAGGTCCCAAGTTTTTTTTTTCTCCAATGAAGCCATCTCATCATCCATAGCCTCAATCCAGGAACCTACATCTTCCATGCCCAAAGCCTCTTTCACAGATCTAGGCTCATCAGTGTTAGTAATCAAAGCAAAAGCACAACTGGAATCTAACATAGAATAACCAAACCTTTCTAGTTGCTTTCTTTCTCTCGTGGATCTCCTCAAGGGCTGTGGTTGAGGTTGTTCTTCCTCTTCTTCCGAACTATCAGAGCTGCTAGAGCTCTCCTCATCATTAGGCCCAACATGGTCTGTCTGTTTAGTCTTCTCAGAGGTAGGAGGCAACTGAACAACATCTTTTTCCTTTTCTTTTTCATCTGGTTGTAGCACAATAGGAGAAGATGTTAGCTCTCTAAAAATAACATTTCTACTATACAACACCTTACTAGTCACAGGATCCCAAAGCTTGTATCCTTTCACACTAGCACTGTATCCGATGAAAATACATTTAACAGCTTTGTTTTCCAACTTAGATCTTTTCTCCTTTGGAACATGTGCATAAGCTTCACAACCAAAAACATGAAGATGTCTAATTGAAGGCTTCTTACTAGACCACACCTCCATGGGTGTCTTACCAACAAGGGCTAATGTAGGAGATCTGTTAACCAGATAGCAAGCAGTGGCCACAGCTTCGGCCCAAAACCTTTGTTCTAAACCAGCTCCACTAAGCATACTCCTAGCCTTCTCCATTAGTGTCCTGTTCATTCTCTCTACAACTCCATTTTGTTGTGGGGTATAAGGAGTTGTCTTATGCCTCTCGATACCTTGTTCTTTATAGAACTGTTCAAACTCTGCTGAGAAAAACTCACCACCATTGTCAGTTCTCACACACTTAATCTTCTTACTAGTCCGATTCTCTACAAGAGCTTTAAATTCCTTGAACCAACTAAAGACTTGTGTCTTACTTTTAAGGAAATAAATCCACATCCTTCTACTGTAATCAGCTATGAAAGATACAAAAAATACAGACTTGGAGATTGAAGGAACTTTTATAGGACCAAATACATCAGAATAAATAAGATCCAAAACATCAGAAGATTTGTGAGAACTAGAGTAAAACTAAACATGATTTTGTTTACCATAGACACAGTGTTCGCAAAAGTCAAACTCAAGATTGCAATCATTTAACCCCTCAATGAGATTTTTATTTTTCAGAGTTCTGAGACCCTTTTCACCAATGTGGCCAAATCTCATATGCCACAACATTGTCTTTTCTGTAGGAAGCTTACCTTCCAAAGTGTTTGCACTACCATCGGAACTAATAGCCATAGGCTTCTTCACTGCTTGTTTAGATGGTGAGGATGAAGAACTATTACATAGAGGAATACATGCATCTAGTTGAAATAAGGTACCTCTCCTAGTACCCCTTGCAAGCACTATTGATCCTCTCATCATCTTGCATCCTTCTTTCGAAAAAACAACTTGCACACCTACATCATTCAGCATACTTACAGATAATAGGTTTCATGCCAAACCTAGAATGTGAATAACTATGTTGATTCCCTTTACTCATCCATCAGGAAATTTGATAGTGACCCTTCCGTGTCCAACTATCTTTAGGTGAGAATCATCACCCAAGTACACCTTTCCACCATCGAACTCTTCATATTTTTAGAACCAGTTTCGATGAGAGGTCATGTGAAAAGATGCACCTGATTCAACCAACCACACATCATTAGATGCATGGGCTATCAAAGCTGTGATGAATGCATCACCATCTTCTTGAGATCTTTCTGAAGCTGAATCTGAACCTTTCTTCTTCTTCTTCGGCTCTTTGTAGTCTTTATGGAAGTGCCCAGATTTATCACAGTTCCAACATTTTGCCTTGGACTTATTGGAAGTCTTTGACTTCCCACAGGATTTGGATCTACCCTTATTGTCAAACTTATTGTCATTTTTCTTCCCTCTTTTAGTGGATCTCCCACGAACAGCAAGGGCTTCTTTTTCTAAAACGGAAGCCTTTCTCCGCATCTCCTCTGATAGCAGCGAAGACATCACATCATGCATTTTGAAGGTGACTAACGTGCTTCCAAGAGCCATCACAAGATGGTCCCATGAATCTGGTAAAGAACACAAAAGTGTGTAGCAACGATCCTCCTCCTCTAACTTGACACCAGCTGATGTCAACTGTGCAGCCAGTAGATTAAATGCATTTAAATGATCTGTTAAGGATCCACCTTCCTCCATTCATAGAGAGTACAACTTCTTCCTCAGGAACAACTTGTTCACTAGAGATTTGGCCTGATACACGGCCGCAAGTCTTTCCCACAAACTATTTGCGGTTTTCTCATCTAGAACATTCAGAAGAACTGCATCGGTTAAATAGAGTCTTATGAGACCCTTATCTTTACGGTCTTTGATATCCCAATCTGCTTGAGCTATATTTTCTGGTCTTGTAGCAGTTGAAGTCACTTCCCATAGGTCATGATCTTCCAACATGTCTTCCATCTTGAGTTTCCATAACTTAAAATTAGTGCCATTAAATTTCTCCACCTCCATTCTTCCATATGATGAACTTGCCATCTCAATCTACAAATAAGATTCAGAATGCTCTGCAAAAAACTCCCACTCAAACTTGAGATCAGCTCAAAAAACCCTACCCAACAACTAGGATCAAAATTTGATCAAGCTCTGATACCACTTGTAAGGAAACTCAGGTGCGGAAACAGTTTCCTACGCTAATCTCTATAGGAGAGTATTGTGCAAATTCTTTTAAATCCTTACAATTTTAGATTCGTTAACTACTTTAACAAAGATATTGCAACCACATACCATACATATAGAAAAATAGAGAATGACACAATGATATACCCTAGGGAAACCTTTCGGTAAAAACCCCAGCACTCCAAAACCTGCACAATGTATTGATCAAAACTATTACAGCTTACAATACACTTGCAATGCAAGTTCTTTCAGAAGATTTTCTAAACCCTTGAAGACAAATCACAGTAGCATAAAATGTTCCAACAATACACTTGCATCATCTCTCTTCGCAACCCTAAAAAAGCTTATATCATGCACTTCACTTTTTAGGGCTACTCCCAAAGATAACCGTATTAGGGTTTTACCATTCTCCAAGAAAATAGGAAGCCCAAAAAAATTTTTGGGCCGATGCCCCGAACCCCATGATTGGGGAAGAGTGTACAGTACTCAAATTTATCGGTTGCCACATGTCTTCACCTATCATTGAATCTTCCTGACATAGCTCTTACGTGTCATAGGAATCTGTCATAACCGTTTTAGCCATGATCTCCTTACACACAATTCAAGATGCTAACACATCAACATTATTTGCAAGAAATACATTTTACAAAACAAATAATAAGAATAGGAATTATCCAAGGTTGAGACACCTTATTCCTAACAAAAGATACTACATTATTTTCAATTTCATGTGTCTTCTTTAGCCTAGAAATATATGTTTAATGTGTTTTTCTTTTATAGCATCTTTATAATCCCAAAATTATAACAACGTATCCTCTCTGCTTTCCATTTGTGGATCTTGGGTGTAAGAGAAATTGTTATAATTTTTAGAGGGAAGTCTTTGGTGGGAAAAGAGTTACTCACCCCAAGGAATGACCCAACCGATAATAGGCTAAGGCCAAGCTCTTCCAAACTAGTATATAAAAATGCCATTGTGAGTAGTCTCACAGTGTATAGGTGTGAATTCATTATGGAAACCAAAATATCCTCTAGTACCCACGTGGTGAGCTAAAGTCCCTACATTGCTAAGGTGAAAATCTTGCTTTGGAAGGATTGGGAGAGTCCCCTTAATTGGGAATATGGCTTGATCATAACCACCTGAATAGATGTCCTTACTAAAATATTTTGTTTAGTTGCCAAAAACCTTCTATTTTCTGGCTCAAGGGGTCACCCAAGCCTGTGAAGACACCCCACAATACTCACGGTTCATAGTAGAGATAGCGGTTCTTTGGGAAGTAATGACCCATTAAATTCAGAACTTGGTGTGCCATAGAAGTGAGTGCACTGTAAGGAGGAGCCTGTGCCTCCAAGTTCCTAGGTTGTCCACTTTGGATATGCATGGATGGATTTTATCCAAGTGGGGATTCAACGAATATTGTCCTTGCCAACCTTAGGAATTGTAAGCGTGTTTGTGCATTCATGTTAGATTAACTTAGAAGTCAATCATTTCTATTTTGCATGTGTGTGTCTATGCATTTACTAGCACTTGGTAATCCCGTGTACTCGATGACTGTTGTACCCATTAACCTATGTGCTCAGTGACTACTGCATAGTTATAATCGACTAAACTATCTTGCTTTGTTTACCGAATGTACAAATGAATACGAATGATAGCTCTTTATCCATTTAGGAGTAACAATCATTACATCCATAAAAAAACCTACATGCATAAACATAAAATCATAAATAACCATAGTATCACTTCCCACATATACAAAGTTAGTTCCTATCCATAGCATTGTAAAAACACACCATTACACATAGGCATTATGTATGTGTGTGTATGCTCTAGCGCCCACATAGTTATCCATCACATCATATACATGAAATCTATAAAATATAATGCATACAAGAAATGTGTCATGATACAAACATGTATAAAAATTGTCACAAAAAAATGCATCTCGTCTCATATATATATCAAAAATTATAATGAGACTAAATCATATTCCTCTATAATAAATCTTATAGGCTATACACATGTCTACAAAAAATAATATAAGAAGAGGTCTATGTTGAAATCCCTTCTTTTGATTGAGAGGGTGTATGTTGTCAAGACCTTGAAGGTCCCTATCAATCTTATCCTTATGATCCTTCTAGTGGTGGCCATGGTGGCAGTGGCCAATGGAACCCTCACTAATGGATTGATGAGATTGCGACCTTCTTGACTTGATACACATGCATCTTAAAAGTTGTTACACTGGAGATTCTACATCCTCTTAAAGAGAAAAAATAATATTATGTCTCTCGTCCTAACCAAACCAACTCTCCTTTAAAATGAACTATAGACTCCTAGATGTCCATGACCTTGATTATATCCTTCTTGACCCTCTATGTGTGAAGAATAACAATATCTCTGTGAACAATCCTTTGAGCCACTTTTACCTATAAATTGACCACTTGAGCCTATGGTGTATCTTGCTCCACTTATTTATGATCTCTATCTAATTAAGCCTTATCACACTTTAGACAACATAATTGTAAGTGCACCTATGGATCCTCCATAACACCCCACCACCTCCCAACTCCTCTCCCCCACCTATTGCTAGATATCATTGACAAGGTACTATTAACAATATCTTATATAATTAATAGTCCCCTCTCTTTATTATTTTTTCATTTTTATTTACTTATTACTTCTATTTTTTGTTTTTTGTTTTGTTTTTTAGCGTGTATATATATTCTTTTAATGTTGTCTTTTCTTATTTTATTTTATTATTATTATTATTTTTGTAATAGCTAAGTCTTATTATGTTTATTTTAGTATTTTTAATTTTAATCAAGCTTGTATATATTCTTTTAATATTCTATTTTCTTATTTGGAATATTTTTTTTCTCTTTATAGCTTAGCCTTATTGTAGTAATTTAGTTTTGTGTTTTTATTTCTAAGATTTTGTCTTTCTATTTATTTTTTTGTAAGAATTTGGCTTCTCAAAGTTTGTGTTCCTTTTATATCATTGCCCCCCCATCTCTTTTTAATCAAGTCATGGTCTAAAATCCACCATTTTCAATCCTTCACATGTTATCTCTTATCCTAATGATGGTTCACGAAGGGTGACCCAAAACATCAATGCAAAAGCTCACACATAGCTTAATCCAAAAATCTATTTTAGAGTATCCTTGGGAAGCTGCCAAGTCACAACTGCACATAGGGAAACATCAAAAGTAAGGTTAATACTATGTATCTCAAACAAAATAAAGAGCTCGGGTTCACTACAAGATTGCATAAGATTAAAGAGGCACCAATGTGCATTCAGATAGTACTGACTAAAAGGTGACCCCACTGCTTGAGACTTTTGTAACTAGAGTCAACAAGATGACATGTATGCATATGATTGGTTATGTAGGTACTAAAATAAAGCTCTTTCATAGGGTGATAAAATAGTGCAACATTTGGATTCAAAAACAAATGATTAGTCATGTTGACTACATGATAATGGTGATTTTTTGAGATTGTGAAGATTTCAAGTTGTCACACAATCAAGGTTTTCCTCTATGAAATGGGGTTTAGAAATAAAAATAGGAGCTCCATGTTTATAATTGATGAAGAATAAATGAAATGAGGATGAAAATGCATTTGCATGCTTTTCAATCGATTATCAGATTTTGGTTGAACTTATTAATCATCAAGGTTCAATCAAGTGTAACCTTGTGCAATTTCAACTAGTTCAATACCAACCAATTGCAATTTTTGAAGTTGGAGATTCTCCATAAATGATTGAGATTTCTCGTGCAACCCAAGTGATAATAGAATTCATTACTTTGTGGGTGAGTTATGTTGGAAATCTAATGTGGAAAAGTGAGATACTGAGAGGGGAAGTGAATCAGATATCTCCAATATTTTACTTCTTTACACTAATTCCACATGCATATCATAAACATGAATTTCAATACTCAAATAGATCTAACATTCTTACTTCAACCATCAAATGAAACATGTAACACATAATTTTTGGTTACCCAGAAACCCTTGAAAGGTAAAATTGGGGTGGGGATGACACCCACAAATCTTCACTACTACAGTATAAAGTTTTCCTATTAGGGCTACAATGTTTGATCACTTTAGATGATCTACCCTATGAGGGGTATGCCCTGTTAAGAGCTTATAGACTTATACAATCTACCTTTATTAAAGGATTTGAAACTTACAACTAAGTAAGCACTCAGTTAAGAGATTTATGAAAGCATATTAGGACTACTCTGTCAAGAGATTTATGAAAGCTTGTTAGGACTACTCTATTAATATATTTACCCTGATTCACCTGCTAAAATGTATTAGTACATGATCCTTCGATTTGCACTAAAAATCCTAATAAAAGATCTCCTCTTTCCACTACTTATTTGATCTCAAAATCAAATGTCTCTCTATTATGTCCTTCACTGCTTTGCTCGGTCACTCTACCTGATCTTTGCATCTGATGATTAAAATACTTCTTTGTTCTGTGCACATGAGATCTCCTTCCTTGCATGCATACATCATTTTAGGGTTTACATCTCATCTTATATAGACATCTTATCAACCTCCTAGATCAAGATCAACGATCTAGATTCATTACTCATGCCACTTAAGCATTCCCTTTTTCTGATAGGTTACATCACTTACATAGGGATTAATGATTAGAAATAAAAGGCATAATAAACTCCTTGATTCCCTCAACAAACATTAAATCTTGCATAGAAGTTAGCCAAAATGTTTTACCTTGGTGTTTGTTCCATAACAAACACATATGTCAAAAATGGCTTGCTCGGCATATGAAGTCTTTGATGCTTGACATTTACTATTTTTCATCTACTAGTGCTTGACACTGACTCTTCTATACAACTCAGCATAAACTGCTTGGTGACTACTGAAGTACTCAGTGACTAATGAACTACAACTAATTTAGAACTTGATTGAAGAATCTGTGATTTAAGATCACTAAGCTAATTGATTAGATATGTAATATGATTAAATTAGTATTATGTTGTCATTTATGTCAACTAGTTTGACAACACTTATCTTGTAAGTTACTATACCGAAACATCTGTAGTAAAGGAGTGAAAGAGATGAAGTACAAAAATATCTACATGAGGAAGATGGATATTATAGATGAGGATAAAGAATACATTGAGGATAAAGAATACATTGTGTAACTTGTTGATGAGTTTATGACCTTATGATATTGACTTGATTATGTTTCATTCATCTATGATGAGGAAAAGAGCTGAAAGACACAAAGCAGTGTTGTCAGTTGATGAAGCATTTCAGTGTACACCGACGAAGTGTAGTGTACACCAAGCACATTGTAAACTAAGCTTGTGTTCACTGACACATTTCTTTGTTAACTGAGCAGAACAGAGGAACTAAATGACTAGCTTGGCCAATAAGATTGATGAGCTGGAAAGTGTATGATTTTGAGGTAATAGATAATGTTTGTTACACAGATTGACGGCTAGCAAAATTTAGGAAAGATCTAAAGGATGAGAATCAAATGTGTTATTAACACATCAACCAAGGTATGTTTAAGCAGCAAAATTAACGAAGATCATTAAGCGGCAAAATCTGATGGAGCAGAAGAAAATGGTTTACTTGTCTATATAAGAGACTAGAGATTTCATAGTGAATGTAATGTCGGAAGGAGACTGCAGAATTATCATGTGAACAATTTTTCATGCATACCTGATCAAACTAGTTAGTGAGAACCGAACTGCAAAGTTTTTACCGAGTGACAGGAAGCTACTACTGAGGGACAGTAAGTTACTGAACATTGATTGGAACAAAATTGATTTAATGATCAGAGGATTGAATGAGCTTAACATTTATCTGTATATCTGCCATTAAAGTTATATTAAGACAAATCACCTATTGTTACATTTTAACCATTGTACATAGTCAAATCTCTTAACCGAGTGGACTAAGAATGTCTTTTATGTATCATTCATAGAATTAACATTGTTATCCTGTCAACCCCAGAGTGACTGCTGGTTGGACGATAATGGTTGGTCTAAAATCCTCTAACAAGGTCACACCTAACAGTGTGTTTGTAACCTTTAACAGGGTTGGGTCTTCACCAACCTCACTTTAGAAGAGTGAATATTTTTGGGTTGCCGGTCCCAGGTGGTTTTTCCCTTCACAGGTTTTCCACGTTAAATCTCTTGTGTTATGTGTTGATTGTGATGTTTGTTTGATGTCATATTTGCATGTTGCATATTTGATTTGATCGGTAACTACTATATGTTTTGGACTGGGAATCTGTAAAAGCATAGACAGTATAATATTTTAAGTTACCGAGTATTAGAAGTTTTGATTATTTGTTTTTGGATTATACATTTTGTATTGGGACACTGGATAACTGATTCACCCCCCTCTCAATTATTCTAACAATTGGTATCAGAGCATTGGTTGCTTAGAATAGAGTTTTAAGGACTTCAGTACAAAGATCTCAAAATGTATAAGAGGGAAGTGCCAAAGCTGAACAAAGAGAACTTCATAGTATGGCAAAGCTGGATGAAGCTGCACATATCTGGAATTGGGAATTCTGCACTAGAATTGATGGAGAATGGCTATATAGAACCAACCACTGGTCCCTTGACACTTGATCAACTAAGAGACAAGCATGAACACAATGTTACTATGATGAAGATTGTTGTTGCCTATATCGATGCCGAATTTGAAGATATTAAAAGCTGCACTATTGCAAAAGCCATGTGGGATAAACTTTCTCAAGTTTATAGTGGAGATGTGAATGTCAAAAGAGCCAGAGTAGAAAGCTTAAGGGGTAGATTTGATGATATGAAGATGAAGGAAGGTGAGAATATTATGCAATACACAAATAGATTGAAAGAGGTAGTACATGCTATTAGAGCATCTGATGGAGTTATTAGTGAAGAGACAGTTGTTAGCAAAGTACTCAGAACCTTATTGCTAGTTTACGCAATCAGAATATCTGCTATTCATGAAACAACGTCTGCAGTTGGTAATGTCCTTACACTTGACAATCTGATTGGTAAACTTACAACCTTTGAATTGAATAACTTTGACAACAATGTTGTTTCATCTATGGAATTTTCTTTCATGTCTTCTCTGAAGATTGGTAAGTCTGGCAGGAATAATAAGAATGATGATAGTGATAGCAATATTGATGATGAGCTTGATGAACTTGAAGCTCTTATGGCGAGAAGATTACCCAAAGGTAAAGGAAGGTATAGAGGTAAGCTACCTTTGGCTTGCTTTAACTGTAAAGAGGTTGGCCACATTGTTGCTAGATGTCCACATAAGAAAGATGATGAAAGAACCAAAGACCGATCTGAAGGAAGCTATGGGAGAAGAGTCAACAGAGGCTACCGACACAACAGAGATAATTGAGACAGTAATGACAAAGGAAAAAAAGGTATGTTACATAGCCGAAGATAATGAATCTGAATCTGATTTTGATGATGATGTAGAAGTTATATTTGTTGCTATGAAAGATGACTTAGAGGAAGAAGAAAAAATGTAGAAACAGCGTTGATCTCTAAAGTTAACAAAAATAATACATGGATCATAGACAGTGGATGTACACATCACATGACTGGTGATGAAGAGAAATATGATCAACTTGAAGAATATTGTGTGTGTGAATTTTGTACCTAGCTGTAGACACAACACTTCAGTAAAACATTAGAGGTTAGCTAAAATCAAAATTGTGCAGTAAATGAAAACTAAACTAACCAGGTGATTTACTACCTTCTAGTAGATGTGAGTATGTATTCTCAAATTATACCGAGATTAGTGACCTTGACGACACCTAAACGAAAGATTTGAATGCAAAATCTAGATATGGAATGAATGCAATTAATCTATTTTTTTGGTTTTTCTATGTAATTATGATAATGAAAACTTGATATGAATCTATGATATATGAAAATTGATATGCTAAAATGATCTAACAATAATATTCTAAATGATATGGATGCTATGCAAAAATAATGAAAATCTAACAACAACTCGAATTCTCAAGATCGATTCTTTAGTCTCCAATTCAACATCATGAGTGTGCAATTCGTGGATCTGAGATCATGAAGCGCTGAAGCCTTAATTTATAGAAAGCTAAAGCTTTGGAGGTGCATGAAAAAAAGCCATAAATCACTCAAATAACTCAGGTTGATTTTTGAGTTATTTTTAAATAAAGGATAATTAACTCATAATAACATGCAAAAGCAAAGTTCAACTCAAAATAGAGTTTAGATTTAATTGATAATTGATAGTTGCCTGCTTTTATGATTGTGCATATTTTATTTATGAATTAATTTAATAATAAAGTGATTTATTTCCAACTTAACTGATTTTGAAAAATAAAACAATTGATTTATGGGTTAATCAATCATTTTTCAAACTTTTATTCAAAAACAATATTATTAAAAATTGACAACTTGCTTTAATTAATAAAATAAGAATTTAATCAATTATTCATAGGATTTTGGATTTATTGTCAAAATTAAATAATACAATTTAGGAATAAATATAATTAACTTCAATTAAACAATTAAGTGGTTGTATTAAATCTAATTAATTAAATATTGAGAATATTCAATTAATCAAACTTTAGGATAAATAGGATTTATCACCAAATAATCATTAAATCAAAGATAATTAGGATAATTAGGAATATTACTAGGAATATTCCCTGATGCAGAATTTATGATAATCAATTAGGATTCGATGATGCTCAGATGTGCCTTGGGTTAGGACTTTGATGTTGATTTCATTTGATGTGTTGATATAGGAGGTTAATGAACCTATAGCCCATTTTTGGGGTATTACATTTTGCCCCTCTTTGAATTACTGTGCGAAGCGCAGTGGTTCAAAGACAATCTATGTATGATGTTGAAACTGATGTTTGAAATTGATATTGATATGTTACAGAAGCTGATTGAAAGATTGGATATGAAGATAATAGGTCCTGAATGACCAAAGATAATGTTAACTATAACAGTAATGAACTGATGATTGCGAAAAAGTGTCAAAACACCTGATTCCGACCTTATGATTGTGAAGAAGTGAGTGACCGATTCCAGACCTAATTGTCCTTATATTGAATCACATTGGTATCACATCTGAACCCTTCAGTTTCTGAAGAACCAAGGAAATAACACAATTGAACCAATAGTTGCAAAAACTAATACAATTTACAAGATTGGGAGAATACCATATTGATATGGATCTCGATGAATCTAATATGCCCCAAGTGATGATTGATTTGCCCCGAGCGATGAGGTCTTTTGATGAGTCAACAACTAGACGTGGTTGTTGTCTTGATTACTGAGGAAAGATATGATTTCATATTTAGATTACAGACTTTGAATGATATGCAATACCATGCCCCCTTCGGGATTAAAATTGAAATCTGACAAGAAAAGTCACCGTCAATAGTTTAGAAGCATGTTAATTGATTTGAGAAGTGGTTATACATGTTCAAAAATGCATTCTGCATCGTGTGGAGGTCCCAGAGACCAAGTTTGAGTAGGTGTGACCATGAGTTGACCATGGTTGACTAAGTTGAAATTTTGATAGTTTGATGGAAGATAATCAGTTAAGTTGAATTCTAAATTTATGTGATGATTGAAGGTCAATTATGCAAGTAGTTAATAATATGAACGATCTCAGATTTTGATTTTGATCCTAAAAAAGGATTCTACTTATTTCGTTGGAGGAACCTTCATGTGAGATTCAGCTCTTTGTTAGATTCAAAGATGTGATTGAAGAATCATTTAAGCATTGAAGTTCGTTTAGCCATTTGTGAGATCATGCAAACATGCAAGATGCAAAGAACCAAGTGAAATGAAATGCAACCTAAGACCTAGGACCTAGTCACTGATCATGTGTCAGTCATTTTCATCATTGAATTTTTAGGTAACTAGATAAATCAATACAATGCCCACTAGTTATGAAACCATAGACATATGAATATCGATTTGTATGCACAGGAATCAATACAACATCCACTAGTCAATCAACCATAGATATATGAATATTGATTTTATTTTTGGAATGTCGGATTAAATATAAGCACCAAGGCACAAACACTAGGATGACCTAAATATCATGTCCATTTTGATATAGCAATTTGTATAAGCATCAAAACATATACGTCGTGATGACCAAAATACACCTTGCATTACAAACACATCAAGCAGTCAAGAGATCATTCTAAATCCAGTGTGAATTACCCATAGTGACCCTTTATCATTCACATCCTTAGGCAAGATCGTGTTTCACAGTAGGAGAAAGAACTCACCCAAAAAGACAATAGTTAGATCAAACTTCCTTGAATTTTTTGGGTATCAATGGTCAAGGTACACATGGCCATCCAATTCGAGATAGAGGCTCTTACAGTCAGACACCATTTCAATCCAAAATTTCCAAAGTTGTTAGATTTTCACATACAAAAAGAAAACAAAGAAAAGATTATGCCCCCAGTCATCACTCTCTAAATCCTGTAAAGGACATCATCGAAGAGCTTGTGGGAACACAATATGCAAAAATCTCAATGCGAATCAGTAAGAATACAAGGAGATAAAAGCATGAAAAAGCATAGATTGTTTTCAGTTTGTTTTTGATGTTTGATTGTGTTGTTGTAGAGGCAAAATCATTTCTGGAGACAAGACTGACTGACTGACTCAGATGAAGCTTCAAAAGACTCTGACTGGATATGACTCGTTTGAGGTATACTGGAGACCATAGGATATGACATTGATTGCCCCCAAGTGTTAAGCATTGATAGGATACAGACGCTTGAGCAAATTGGTGTAGAGACTAACTTATTGAAAATGGGAATGCAGAAACAAATCGGGAGATATGTACAAACTCAAGCAAGACTGAAGGCTAGGAAAGACCAAGATTGCGCTGATAGATGGAGTGTTTTGAACAAGTGGCACCCATTTGCTGGGTTTTCACCATCTTGGCAGAGATTCTATTTTTGCTACCAGGGCACCTATTTCCAGGTTTTCACCAAGGCACTTTTTTCTTTTTTCTCATTTTTTTGTATTTTTCATTTTTCAATTTTTTTGTGAATCATCAAGGCACCTATTGCTAGGTTTTCACCAAGATGTTCATTTTTTCAGGACTTTTTCCAATTTTTAAGATTTTTTCAGGATATTTTACCATAGACTGAATGCCTTAGGCATAGAATTTCTTCAAATGGAGAATGTTGATTGGTTCTTGGAGCTATTCTCCTTCAATCATTGAGAGTTGATAGGCACCAAAGCCAAAAGTAGCAGTGATAACAAAGGGACCTAGCCAGTTCGGTTCAAACTTCCCCTTACATTCTCTATGTGATTGATTTTTAGGATTCTCTCTCAAGACTAGATCACCAACCTAAAATTCTCTGTGTTTGACTTTCTTGTTGTTGCCTCTAGACATTCTTTTCTAATACACTCTGATATGATCATACGCTACTTGTCTGCGTTCATCTAGTAGTTCAAGTTCTTGCAACCTAGACACTCTGTAGTCATCATCAGTTACTAGACCATGCATTCTAATTCTTAGTGATGGGATTTCAACCTCAATAGGTAGTACTGCTTCAGACCCATAAACTAAAGCAAAAGGTGTAGCCCCAGTAGGTGTTCTGATACTTGTTCTATAGGCCCAAAGAACTGGATTGATCATGAGATGCCAGTTTCTTCCTATTTTATTAACTGTACGATGCAAGATTTTCAATAGATTCTTGTTAGAAGCCTCAGCTTGTCCATTCCCTTGAGGATAGTAGATAGATAATCAATGTTGTGTGATCTTGAATTTGGCACATAGATCATCTAGGTCTTTGTTCTTGAATTGTCCACCATTATCTGTGATTATGGAATGAGGTATCACATATCTGCATATGATATAGTTCAATATGAACATAGATATTTTATTTCCAGTTGCTTGTGTCAAACGGACTGCTTCTACCCATTTTGTAAAATAATTTATAGCTGTGATTATATGGGTATGTCCATTAGAAGAATGAGGATGTATAGCTCCTATAAGATCAAATGCCCATTGGTGAAAAGGCCATTGTTTAGTAAAGGGAATTAGATCTCTCCTTGGAGCATGAATGAGGTTGCCATGTACTTGACACTTTTGACAATTCTTAGCAAATTTGATAGACTCTTTCTCCATCTCAAGCCAATAGTACCCAGCCCTAATAAGTTTTTGAGCTAGTGTTAAACCATTTGAGTGTGACCCACAAATACCATCATGGACTTCCTCTAATGCACGTTGAGACTCTTCCCATTCTAAACATCTAAGTAGCATACCATCTAGACCTCATTTGTACAGATTGTGACCAATGAGGACATATCGAGAGGCATTACGGATAAGGTATCTCTTTTCATGGTGGTTGAAGGTATCGGGAATGATTTGGTCTTGGAGATAGGAAAATAGGTTTTTGTATCTGGATGAATCATGACCAACAACAGTGCAGATCATGCGGGTTTCAGGGGAATCATATGCAAGATAAGATAGTGCTTCCACCAGGAACTTGTAGCGTAGCTCATGTTCAGGCTATTGTAATAAAGTAGATAGCGTTGCCATTGCATCGACAGCCTTATTCTTTGTTCTAGGAATTTTCTCAAATGTGATAGATAGGAAATACTTCTTTAGATCATCTACCATTCTCTTGTAAGGAATGAGCTTTTCATCTTTAGTTTGGTACACATCATTGACTTGATGGATAACAAGTTGTGAGTCTCCATGAATGTGTAGTTCTGTTACCCTCCACTCAATCGCTATTTTCATACCATTCAAAAGGGCTTCATATTCTGCAATATTGTTTGTGCAAGGGAACTTTAATCTGAATGCTTTTGGGATTGAGTATCCTTGAGGAGTTATGAACAATATGCCTACTCCCAATCCATTCTGTGTATAGAAGCCATCAAAGAATAACTGCCATTCTCTAGAAGAAAGATTCATGATAGAGGAATCTGGAAATTCCATTTGCATTGGTGTATCATCAATCATAGGTGCATCTGCTAATTGATCAGTAATAACCTATCCTTTGATAGCCTTTCTTTCCACATATTCAATGTCAAATTCACTTAAGAGCATAACCCATTTAGCTAATCTACTTGTGAGGGTAGCTTTGCTTAGTAGGTACTTGAGTGGATCAATCTTAGCTACCAATTGTGTGGTATGAGCTAACATGTAGTGTCTCAGTTTCTAGGATGCAAAGATCACAGCTAGACAAGCTTTCTCAATCATTGAATAGTTCTTCTCATATGCAACCAATGTTCTACTGATATAGTAGATAGCTCTTTCCTTTTTGTTCTCATCATGTTGTGCTAGTAATGCCCCCGGTGATGTATCTATAGCGGAGACATATAAGATCAAAGGCTTCCCATGAATAGGAGGCATCAAGATAGGAGGATTTGATAAATACTTCTTGATATGGTTAAAGTTGTTCTCACATTCTTCATTCCATGCAAAGGTCACACCTTTATGTAATGTTTTTGTAAAAGGTTGTGATATATTTGCTAGCTGTGATATGAATCTTCTGATAGATTGAACTCTTCCTTGCGATGTCCTCATTTGACTAATATTCTTTGGAGGTTGCATTTATATTATAGCCTTTACTTTAGCTGGATCAACTTCAATGCCCTTCTTTGAAACTATGTATCCTAAGAGCCTTCCAGAAGTGACACCAAAAGCACACTTCTTAGGATTTAATCTGAGACTAAATTTCTCCATTCTATCTAGTATCTTGCTCAAGTCATCTAGATGTGCAACCCTAAGCATAGATTTTTCTAAAGTATCATCAACATAATCCTCCATAGTCCTATGCATCATGTCATGAAAAATAGATGTCATGGCTCTTTGATATGTAGCACCAGCATTTTTAAGCCCAAATGGCATGACATTCCAATAGAAGGTGCCCCATGCACATGTAAAAGCAGTTTTCTCTTGATCCTTTGGAGCAATTTTTATTTGATTATATCCAGAAAAACCATCTATTAGAGAATACATCTCAAAGACTGTAGTCATGTCCAATATCATATCAATGTTAGGTAGTGGAAAATCATCCTTAGAGCATGCTCTATTCACATCTCTAAAGTCTGTGCACACTCTGATTGATTTATCTAGTTTTGAAATAGGTACAATATTAGAGATCCACTTGGCATAGTCAATAACTTGGATGAATCCAACTTTCAGGAGCTTCTCAAATTTAGCTTTTACCAAGAGTGCAACATGAGGATGCATCTTTCTCAATTTTTGCTTGACAGGTTTGACATTTGGAGCTATAGATAAATGATGCATTATAAGATTAGGATCCAACCCTGGCATATCTGAATATTTCCATGCATAGTTGATCTTCTTTTCTATTAGTAATGTAGTAAATTTTTGCTTCTCTTCTTCTGATAAAGATTGTGCTACATGAATCAATTGTGGCTCTTCTGTTGTTCCCAAGTTGATGGATTGAGTGGGCTCAATTAGAACTAGAGATCTATCCTATAAATGACTCAGAAGGACATCAAATATCTCATCCTTAGGCACCTCAGAGAGGTTTTCACCTTCGAATACATCTTTTATTTTTACTTTTGTAGGTTCTGAGACTGCCACAAAGTGGTTTTCACCCTCAGAACTCTTTTTCTTTTTCTTTTTATTCTTTTTTTTCTGACTAAGATATTTTATGTCTGACTCCTTCATGCTCATGCTTGGTTCACTGATGGAAGTACTCATAGGCTCAACTGCATTGAGGTAGAAAGCAAGGGCATAGTCATTCAAGAATGTATAAATACCATGGCTCAGATTTGTAGAGGTTTGATCAATAAGTTCTGGATATTGGATAGTCAAAGTGGGGAATGATTGGGAGATAGTGTTTATGGATATGGATTTGTCATCATTGGTCCTAACTTGACGCTCAAGTTCAAAGGTGATATTACAACTTAAGACATTCAATTCATGAATAGGCTCAATGTCATTGTGGGAGTCCAATTCATCCATAGGTGGATCAGACTCAATAGGTTCCTCATTTCGCTCTAGACTTACGTTGGGATTAGGTGCATATTGGTGAATAACATCATGTTTCTCTATAATAAGCTCATCTTCTTTGGGAATGACTCCCCATTCATAGTCATTAGATTCCTCATCTACGCCTTTAGGAAATCTAAGAACATGAGTAAAGTCAGGATGAATACCCCAAGAAGGGTTACCCTCAGATTCTGATTTGAATTCATACTCATGAGAATCTATCTCAGAATGACTACCACCTTCCTCTTCTTGATTGTTTTCAAGATTAGTTGGTTCTTGTGTTGCAACTATCTCTTGATTAATAGTAGGTTCTTGTGTTTCTACTACATTAATTCTTTTGATTGGATCATCTTTATCATCAAGAAGGTCTTTGATCTCCTTAGGCAATTTTTCAAAGGGGATGAGTTTTGAGTTGTCTGAATCACTATCTGATGGTTCAGCTTCCTCTTTCTTAAGAAGAGGTTCATCTGGTGCGATTTTCTCTATGACATGAGAACAATTACCTTTGAGGTGAAAGGGTTTCTTTTTAAATCCTAAGCCAACTTTGTCTTTATTCTCTCTACCAGTATGTGGGAGAGGTGCCTCAAGACCTTTTTCTCTAACTCCTAGAGGTCCTTTACCTAAATATCCCATCTTAGCTATTAATTTATCTCCTGGGCCATATGACTTAGAAGGATCTTTGGATACTGTAGAATCACTAGTTTGGACAACTTGAGATTTAGGTTCATCTTTGTAAAGCCATGCAAGCACAACTTCATCTACTTCAAATTCTTGCTTGGAGACTTGTTCTGCTACAAAATTCTTTTTATATGCCTCAAGAGGTTCTTTAGATTCTGGTTTGGATTGTTTCAAAGATTGTCCATAAGACTTAGGTGAGATAGGGAGAGATTTCAAAGATAAGATTGGCTCCATAGTATATTCTCCCATACTATTTTCTTTGATATTAACCTCTTTTGCAAGATCTTCCATTTTAGATGTGGATACTTCTTTAGTTGGTTCAATGGAAGATTCTTTGTTATTAGGCACAAGCTTATCTGCACTTTCCTTCAATGTGTTGCAAGTGGTGGATATGTCTGCTAGAATAGTGACCTCTACTCCTTCATAAGGAAATTTCAAGCATTAGTGAAATGTAGAAGGAATAGCTTTCATCTCATGTATCCATGGTCTCCCTAGAAGAATGTTGTAAGCCAAAGGTAGATCAAGAACTTGACATATAGTATCTCTGATAACTGGACCTGCTCTGATAGGTAAGACAATGGTGCCTTTAGAAGATCTTTCTTGTTCATCATAGGCTTTGATAGTTATTTTCTTTCTAGGATCTATAGCCAATTCTAAAAATCCCAATTGTGTGACAAAGCTGTAAGAACAAATGTTTAGGCCAACGCCTCCATCTATCAACACACATTTGACTCTACAATTTTGGATCAAGACTTCTATATGAAAGGGATGGTTATGTGGGTGACTCAAGGAGTTGTCATCTTCCTCTGAAAATGATATATAATGCGGAGATGGAAGATGTCCAACCATAGTTTAGAACCTGTCTAAATCAAGGTCATCAGGAACATTAGATCCGAGCAAAGCTTTGTCTAGAATGGCTCTATGAGCTGGAGATATTCAAAGCAACTCAAACATGGAGATTTTTGCATTAGTGTGTTGGAGTTGTTGAACAATGCTATAAGATGTTGGCCTTGTATCTTTAGGATTGGAAGATTTAGAAATAGCCTTATGTTTGGAAGCAGAAGAAAGATTGAAGGGCATCTTAGGGACGTGTGATGAATCAGGGATTTGTCCGTTCAGATGTGCCTAAGATTGTGATTGAGTAACTACGTTAGCTAAAGAATGATCTTTATCTCTTCATACAATTATGATGACATTGCAATGTTTAGAGAGACAAGGTTCAACCATATTGATAACAACATTATTTCCAGGGTAAGCATAATTGACCTTTGCCCCCATATTAGGTTGAGAGGATGAAACTTCTTGACCATGTTTCAGAAATGGTTCTGTGAATGTTGTATGATCATTATTTCTTTTTTGATTGTCAATGGTGATATCTCCCTTATCAATCAGATCTTGAATAGTATGTTTCAAGCATAAGCAGTTATTAGTTTTGTGACCTTTACCCTGATGGAAATCACCTAATTCATTCTCTCTCCAACATTTTCATTTAGGCTCAGAATTAGGTGGTTGGATCTTAGGAAAAGAGATGATGTTATTGGCCAGCAGAGTTCTCATAGCTGATTCTAAAGATTCTCCAAGAGGAGTGAACGTTCATTTATTATCTGCAGACCACTTTTTATACTCTGGCTTCTTTTAAGATGATTCAGGCACCTTTTGTTCTGAAACTTTTATGGCTTGGGTACCAATAGTTAGATTGAAAGCTGGTGCCTTTGATGGGGCACGGATAGTATCAACAACACCATTTGTGACAATGCCCTTATTCTTGTTCTAGTTTTCATTTTTGTCTTTAGAACTGGATCCTGATTCGTACTTGTCTTTTTAAAGTGTGATTTCCCCTTTTTCACAAGCACTTTTTCGATTTTGATAGCTTTGTCTACCATCTTATCAAAAGATGTATGATCTTTCATTTGTAAAGGATAGTTGATCTCTGGGACAAGATTATTGATGAAGATTTCTAGTTTCTCAGTTTCTGGAATAGGCCTAGCATATAGAGAGAATTTCTTCCTCCATCTTTTGAGAAATGTCAAGAATGGTTCCCCTAGATATTGTTTGAGATTGTAGATATCGATCATGGTGACTAGATGTTGAATGTTGTAGGAGTATTGCTGATAGAACAATTTGATCAACTCCTTGAAAGTTTTTATAGTAGAAGGAAATCTAGAGAACCAATGAATGGCTGCTCCCCCCAGAGATCGAGGAAAGAGATGCATCAAATAGGTTGGTTCATGCATGAACTCCATAGATTGTGTACATAATTCTCTGACATGATCTTGGGGATCTGAGTGTCCATCATACTTATCATACTTAGGCATCTCCACTCTTTTGGGGAATGGTGGCATGTACAAGTCTTTGTCAAATGGAAAAGGACATAGGGCCTCCATGGAGAACTCCTTGGGTTCCTTTTCTTTCTCAAGGTTATTAAGCTTGACTTGCATGGCATGCATATGTTTCATCATAGCTATGAGTGGAGTTTCTTCCTCATGTGTAATGATATCTTCAACATTAAAGTTGGGAGGAAGTTTAGCTCCTTGATGAGCTAATTGTAAGAAGTATGCCTCTCTGTCTTCTTTCAAGAAATGCTTCATCATTCATTTGAAGTTATCATCATTTTGATATTGAGCAATTTCTTCAGGTGTGGGTTCCTGATCTGCACCATGTTGAGAGTGAGCTCTTTGAGAGCCCAAGTTTGTCCCTGCTTGAGACATGGTAGGAGTTCTACCTGGGATAGATTGGTGTGGAGTTTGTTGGGTACCTTTGTGAGTTGATGGAGGAATGTAACTAGCTTTTAATCAAAGGTTACCAGCACCATCATCTTTGTAAAGACCAAAATTGAAGAGTTTCTCAAAATTTGGACCTATGTGAGTCAAAGGTAAAGTATGAGATATTTCCCTAGATTTCTTGTGAGAGGAAGCTCTAGTTTCCACCATTAACCTTGGGTGAATCGAAAGAATATGATGAAGACAACTGAAGATTGAATTGAATCAAGATGATTAGATGATGTAACTTTGTCAAGGTTTGATTGATTGAAGCATAGATTAGATGTAGATGAGGGATACTGTGCCCTGGATGTATGGGTAGATTCCCAAAAGATAGTGGACATGAGTTCACAACACTTAGCCATTTTGATGATTGATTGAAGATTGATAGTTATGACAAGGTTTTGACACAAGATGATAAAGACTCAAATCGATTAAACAGAAGGCTAAATCGGATTCAAAAGGCCACTTTAGGAAAATGATTGGATTCTTAGTATTTTTTGTTCTGTTCCTGACACAGTGATTTGTTCGACAGATTCTGGAAATGGGCTGGAAAATCTGGGTCTTTGACAGTTCTGACCACTTTCTGACAACTTTTCAAAATTTCCCTAACAACTTTCTACAGGCTCGTACGACAGTGGGTATAGCATGAAACGACAATTGAAAAACTTGTACAATAGTTGTTAAACTCACACGACAGTTAATTGCAAGAATTTTGACTTTTGAAAAATGACTGGCAGCAAAACTCGTACGATAATATACTTGATACCATACGAAAATCTGGGGGTTCTAAAATGACAATAGCCAAAAGTCGTACGACTTTTTGACTTTACAAAACAACTGTTGACTCCAGAAAGGTGTTTTACTTTGATTTTTATAAATTTTGGGTTTTCAGTTTCAGATTGTTTGCAAATTTCAATGTCCAGATTTGAGGATTGTAACAGATTTGTTCGTCTTCAGTAACCAGATAGATAAGCAAGCATGCAAAATAGCAAGCAAGTGATTTCAAGCATGTCTAAAAACAATGAACAAGGGCAAAATCAACATTGTGCATGAACAATCAAGTGACTTATTTGTGCTAATCCTTAGAAGTGCTAATTGTGTATGTTCCAAAAAGTTTTGCATTAACACACATATTCCTAGAAAATGAAAATTTGGCCTCACTAGGGTTTTTAGTAATGGTTTGACTCTACAACTTTTATGATGCAAGAGGGTGAACTCCAATCCAGGTGCACCGGGGTTTTGACACAGTCTAAGAACTTAATCTTCAGGATCTGCTAGGGAGATCTGACAGCCCAACAAGAGACCACACCTATGGAGATTTCTTCCAACGGGACATTTATATAGCGGTTGTCACTACCATGGTGAAAATGGCTATTATCTCTTGAGGTTCCGTCAATGTGGTTGACCCAATTAAGGGAATGTCCACTACGGTTAACCCTCTCTAAAGGTGACTCACAAGATATACCACATGGAGACTGGTTCCAGATTCAAGGATTTGGGTTTCTGGTACTATCCAAAAAGGAAGTAGAGCATAATCCCCTAGCCTTTTCACTTTTAACCCAAACAAAGCAGACAGATTAATCTGACATGCTAAGACCAAGATTATCTCACAAAAATCTATGATGCCAACCCCTTATGATCTATCAACCTCTCCGGAGAGAGAATGCCTCAATCAAAAGTTGAAGACACACGGATCTAGTGAAACGTGAGACTCCCTCAGTATCCTCCCTACCTATAAGGGTTCCTTCATTGAGAAGAGTTTTGCTGGAAACTCACTCTCTCAAGAGCCACGAATAGTGTTCATAAGGCCTATTTACTATGTGTAACAAAGATGTTTAAAAGCAAATCTATGTTCATTTTTATAGCCCAAAATGAAATATGTGATATGAAAGCAATAAAGGTCACACAAGCTTGACATGCAAGAGATCTTTTTAATCCAAATCCAAATGTTATTAGCTGAAAAGATTACCTGAATTCCTCGCAATGCACTTAGTAGATTTTTACCTATTTTTAGCAATTCTTGCACTTTTACCAATCAAAAACCAATGAAAATCAATCAAAAATAGAGAATTTCAATTGTTAGGGTTAGCCGTTAGTTGAAATTTGAAAATCAAATTTGACAAACTGCTTGAAAAAGAGAAACAACAATTGAACCCTGGCACTAAAACTCGTATGACAATGGGTTACCTTCCAAATGATAGTCCAAAAACTCGTACAACAATGGGTATCTGATCAAATTACAATCAAGCTTCTAGATGACAGTGGGTTTCTGCTTGTGTGATCCTTGATCAAATCAACTGTCGTACGATAGTGGGTATCTCCTGGTATGAGTTTCTGACAAAACTCATATGAAAATTGTATGGTTAGAGAATAAAAATCATAGTTGGGAACATAAAAAGATAAGAAAATGATAGAAATTGATAAAATTTGAATGGAAACCCGTTTCAGGGCCCCACAGTGGGTGCCAAAAATGTGTGTGTGAATTGTGTACCTAACTGTAGACACAACACTTCAGTAAAACATTAGAGGTTAGCTAAAATTGAAATCATGCAGTAAATGAAAACTAAACTACCCAGGCAATTTACTGCCTTCTAGTAGATGTGAGTATGTATTCTTGGATTATACCGAGATCAGTGACCTTGACGACACCTAAACGAAGGATTTGAATGCAAAATCTAGATATGGAATGAATGCAATTAATCTATTTTTTTAGTTTTTTTGTGCAATTATGATAATGAAAACTTGATATGAATCTATGATATATGAAAATTGATATGCTAAAATGATCTAACAATAATATTCTAAATGATATGGATGCTATGCAAAAATAATGAAAATCTCACAACAACTCGAATTCTCAAGATCGATTCTTCAGTCTCCAATTCAACAGCATGAGTGTGCAATTCGTGGCTCTGAGATCATGAAGAGCTAAAGCCTTAATTTATAGAAATCTAGGGCTTTGGAGGTGCATGAAAAAAAGCCATAAATCACTCAAATAACTTAGGTTCATTTTTGAGTTATTTTTAAATAAAGGATAATTAACTCATAAAAACATGTAAAAGCAAAGTTCAACTCAAAATAGAGTTTAGATTTAATTGATAATTGATAGTTGCCTGCTTTTATGATTGTGCATATTTTATTTATGAATTAATTTAATAATAAATTGATTTATTTCCAACTTAACTGATTTTGAAAAATAAAACAATTGATTTATGGGTTAATCAATCATTTTTCAAACTTTTATTCAAAAACAATATTATTAAAAATTGACAACTTGCTTTAATTAATAAAATAAGAATTTAATCAATTATTCATAGGATTTTGGATTTATTGTCAAAATTAAATAATACAATTTAGGAATAAATATAATTAACTTCAATTAAACAATTAAGTGGTTGTATTAAATCTAATTAATTAAATATTGAGAATATTCAATTAATCAAACTTTAGGATAAATAGGATTTATCGCCAAATAATCATTAAATCAAAGATAATTAGGATAATTAGGAATATTACTAGGAATATTCCCTGATGTAGAATTTATGATAATCAATTAGGATTCGATGATGCTCAGATGTGCCTTGGGTTAGGACTTTGATGTCGATTTCGTTTGATGTGTTGATATAGGAGGTTAATGAACCTATAGCCCATTTTTTGGGTATTACAAATACAATGGAGGATCTATTAAGATGGGTAATGACACACCTTTTATGGTAAGAGGTAAAGGATCCCTAATGATAAATGATAGGATAAAATGTGAAAATGCTTATTGGGTAGATGGACTAAACTATAATTTGTTAAGTGTGGCATAGCTGAACAATTTAGGTCATTGAGTTGCTTTTGAGAGCAAGAAAGTGAAAATCTTTGATGATGGTGGAAGATTAGTTGGAACTGGTGCACAATCAAGAGGTAATCTATTTTATCTTGATACTGATGAATCTTCTTGCTTGATGATGAAAAATGAAGATGCTTGGTTGTGGCATAAGAGGTTATGCCATGTGAATTTTGATAACATGATTAAGATCAGTAAAAGGAAAAGAGTTAGAGGTCTGCCTAACTTGTCAAAAACTGATCATGTTATGTGTCATGAATGTCAAAAAGGTAAGATGACTAAATCTAGTTTCAAAAGCAAGGATTATTCAAAAAAGAAGATACTTGAGTTGGTTCATGTCGACCTATGTGGTCCTATGAGAACTTAGAGTTATTATGGTGATAGATACTTTTCTTCTTTTTTTTGATGACTATACTAGATTGATGACTATTATGTTCTTGAAAGAAAAATCTGAAGCATTTAAGATGTTCAAGTGGTATAAAGCAAAGGTAGAAAAAGGGACTGGTAAAGAATTGAAATGCCTAAGATCTGATAGAGGAGGTGAATTTATCTATGATGAATTTACTAATTTCTATAATTAGCATGGTATAAAAGACTGGTCTTTGCACCGAGGACACCTCAGCAGAATGGGATTGTTGAAAGAAGGAATAGGTCAATAGTTGATTGTGCAAGAACACTGATGCTGCAAAAGAATGTTACTCAGACATACTGGAGGGAAGTTATTAGTACAGTTTTTTATCTTCTGAACCAAGTACAACTGAAGAAGGACACTAACAAGACACCCTATGAGTTGTGGTTTGGACACAAACCTACTGTAAGTTATTTCAAGATTTTTGGAAGCAAATGTTTTATTCTAAAAGATGACAGAAATGGGAAGTTTGACTCAAAAGGTGATGAAGGGATATTTTTAGGATATTCTAGTAAAAGAAAAGCATATAAGTGTCTGAATAAAACTACTAATAAAATGATTGAAAGTACTAATGTCTGAGTTGATGAGTTTGATGAAAAGAATGTAGAGGAAAGTACAAAGGAACTGGAAGACTATGGTAGATTCACTTACATTGAACACCCAGAGTATCTACCGAAGCCGCAGCCTGTGATAACTGATCAGCAAGAAAACAATATAGAAGAATAGGAAAGAGAAACTGATGAGCGGGATGGACCTACCGAGCAAGAAAATGAACTTGTACAGGATGAACAAGAAAGAAGAGATAGAGTACTAGCAAGATTTTTTAGGAGACATCATCTTGAGATAAATTATTGGAGACAGACAAGCTGGCATGCAAACAAGGAGTAAAGCAAGACAAGGTACATGTCTAGTTTGTGATTATGAACTGAAAAATGTTAAAGTTGCATTAGAAAATGATGAATGGGTTAATGCAATGAAAGAGGAAATAGAAAAGATAGAGAAGAATAAAACCTAGACCTTAGTACCCAGACCTAAAGATAATAATGTTATCGGTACTAAGTGGATATTCAGGAACAAGCTGAATGAAAATGGTGAGGTAACAAGGAACAAAGCTAGATTGGTATGCAAGGGATATGCACAGGAGGAAGGAATTGATTATGGTGAAACATTTGCACCTATTGCTAGATTAGGAGTTAGAATGCTACTTGCATATGTTGCACACAAGAAATTCAAATTTTATCAAATGGATGTCGAGTCAGCATTTCTAAATGGAATACTTGAAGAAGAAGTCTACATAGAAAAACCAGAAGGGTTCGTTGATCCAGAAAAGAAAGATATGGTATGTAGATTACATAAAGCTTTGTATGGTTTGAAGCAAGAACTAAGAGCCTGGTATGAGAGGCTACATACTTATTTGTTAAGTATTGGATTTGTTAGAACAAGTAAGAACAACAATTTGTACATGAAAGGAGATATTAATGATACTATTCTTATTGCTAAGATATTTGTGGATGATATTATTTTTGGAGGTCAAGATAACATATGTAAATCTTTTGCTGATGAGATGAGAAGTGAATTTGAAATGTCTATGTTTGGAGAGATTAATTTCTTTCTAGGACTACAAGTGATTCAACAGAATGATGGGATATTCATCACACAATCCAAATATATCAAGGAAGTATTGAAGACATTTGGCATGGAAGATGCTAAACCTGTGGGAACACCGATGGCTACTGGATGCAAAATGACTAAGGAAGATGAAACTACAGAAGTGAACCAGACATTGTACCGATCTATGATTGGTAAGTTAATGTATGTAGTTCATAGTAGACCAGACATAGCACATGTTGTGGGAATTGTTGCTAGATTTTCTGTAAACCCTAGAGAATCACACATGATTGCTACAAAGAGAATCTTAAGATACCTAAAGAAAATAGAAAATTATGGTTTATGGTATCCTAAGGAAGGCAAGTTTGAACTCAGAGTCTATATCGATGTTGATTGGGCTGGAAATGTGGATGACAGAAAAAGTACCACCGGAGGAGCATTTTTCTTTGGTGAAAAACTTGTTACATGGACAAGTAAGAAGCAGGCTTGCATTTCTCAGTCTACAGCCAAAGCAAAGTATGTTGCTACTGCAACAAACTGTTCAAATATTGCATATATTAAACAAGTTCTGGAAGGTATGAATGAGATAATCACAGAGCCGGTGATTATATATTGTGATAACACCAGTGAAATTAATATTTCAAAGAATCCAGTGATGCACTCTAAGACAAAGCATATATCTATTAAGTATCACTACTTAAGAGAAAAAGTACAGGAGAAGCAAGTGAAGTTAGAATTTGTTACATCAAAAGAACAACTTGCAAACATATTTACAAAAGCTCTATCGAAGGATACATTTGAGTACTTAAGGACTAGACTAGGGGTCTGTCCCCTGCCTATCAGTTACTAATGTGATCTAGATGTTGCATCAGCCTAATCTTATCAGAAGATCATTCATGTTGATGCAGCATAGTTCACACTTTAGATCATGTTCAAGGTTGTGATAAGCTTGGAGAACTAAAATAGATTGGGATATCAATATACAGAGATACAGAGAATGCATTGGATAATATAGAGTTACTTGGCTAATAAAGAGCAGTGTGTTTATTTGTTTCTTTGGCATTGTTGTCAAAGGGAGAGATAAACAATATGAAACAATATAAACCGATGAGAACTATCTAAGGGAGAGATAATCTGGAAGAAAGGAAGAACATTGAAGATCAGTTATTGAGAATAGAAGTAGGAATCTGAGAGCTGAAAAGATCATATCTATAGATTGACAAAGTTGTATTGGTAATGTTGTTGAGTAACGTAGTGATTAAACATATTAAGCTAGGGAGAGCTTGTACAACATTTGTAAATAGAGTTGTAGAATACATGTTTGGTATGTGTATGGTATATTTCATATTACTTGAGTTGCCATCAATGCCAAAGGGAGAGATTGATGAACTACAACTGATTTAGAACTTGATTGAATAATATATGATTTAAGATCACTGAGCTGATTGATTAGATATGTAATATGATTAAATCAGTATTATGTTGTCATTGATGTCAACTACTTTGACATCACTTATCTTCTAAGTTACTATACCAAAACATTTGTAGTAAAGGATTGAAAGAGATGAAGTACATAAATATCTACATGAGGAAGATGGATATGATAGATGAGGATAAAGAATACATTGAGTAACTTTTTAATGAGTCTATGACCTTATGATATTGACTTGATTATGTTTCATTCACCTATGATGAGGAAAAGAGCTGAAAGACACAAAGCAATGTTGTCGATTGATGAAGCATTTCAATGTACATCGACAAAGTGTACTGTATACCAAGCACAGTATAAACTGAGCTTGTATTCACCGATGCATGTCTTTGTTAACCGAGTAGAACAGAGGAACTAAATGACTAGCTTAGCTGATAAGATTGATGAGCTGGAAAGTGTATGATTTTGAGGTAATAGATAATGTTTGTTACACAGATCGACGGCTAGCAAAATTTAGGAAAGATCTAAAGGATGAGAATCAAACATGTTATTGACACATCAACCGAGGTATGTTTAAGTGGAAAAATTAATGAAGATGATTAAGCAGAAAAATCTGATGGAGCAGAAGAAAATGGTTTACTTATCTATATAAGAGACTGAAGATTTCATAGTGAATGTAATGCCAGAAGGAGGAGACTACAGAATTATCGCGTGAACAATTTTTCATGCATACCTGATCAAACTGGTTAGTGAGAACCGAACTACAAAGTTTTTACCGAGTGAAAGGAAGCTATTACCGAGCGATAGTAAGTTACTGAACATTGATTGGAACAAAATTGATTTAATGATCAGAGGATCGAATGAGCTTAACATTGATCTATATATCTACAATTGAAGTTGTATTAAGACAAATCACCTACTGTTACATTTTAACCATTTTACATAGTCAAATCTCTTAATCGAGTGGACTAAGAAAGTCTTTTATGTATCATTCATAGAATGAACATTGTTATCCTGTCAACCCCAGAGTGACTACTGGTTGGACGATAATGGTTGGTCTAAAATCCTCTAACAAGGTCACACCTAACAGTGTGTTTGTAACCTTTAACAGGGTTGGGTCTTCACCAACCTCACTTTAGAAGAGTGAATATTTTTGGGTTGCCGGTCCCAGGTGGTTTTTCCCTTCACAGGTTTTCCACGTTAAATCTCTTGTGTTATGTGTTGATTGTGATGTTTGTTTGATGTCATATTTGCATGTTGCATATTTGATTTGATCGGTAACTACTATATGTTTTGGACTGGTAATCTGTAAAAGCATAGACAGTACAATATTTTAAGTTACCGAGTATCAGAAGTTTTGAGTATTTGTTTTTGGATTATACATTTTGTATTGGGACACTGGATAACTGATTCACCCCCCTCTCAATTATTCTAATAGTGACCTCTAATTTGCTCGAAAGTAACTATTGCTCGGTAACTGTACAAGTTTATACATTACTCGAGCTTGGCAAGATGGCTCGGTCGTAGTGATGGCCGACCAACATTGCCTAGAAAATGACTAAGTGGTAATAGACAACAAAACTTAGGGATCAACAATCTCCCCCTTTGGCATTAGTGGAAAAAACACTTTGTCATGACTTGTGCATTACAAAATAGTACTTAGTAGTTTGATGAGTACTCCCCCTAAGACTTTGACTCGATCTTCAAAAGATTCTACATATATATACACATGACTCTTTGACATAAACTGAATATATATTTACAGTAAAAAATAACATGTCATATCTTTATATATTGTTCACTGTATATACATTCCTCACTGTATCATGACTACTCTTGCTATTTCCTCCTTGTGTTACTCATGTTATTCCCCCTTATGTCATTTCATTTCCCCCTTGTTTTTGTCACTTGAAGCTGCTGGGGTGTAGGGGCAAGAAAATACTTATCCGAAAATGGTTTGTGGAGTTGCATTATCATTGCTAAGGCATTGTCCCATCCTAACCTTACAGACTCCAAAACTTGTATCTTGATTTCTAGCTGGGCAGCTAGATCATTCAAACTCTCGGTAATAGAGAGATGAGGATCTTTTTGTACTAATTCCTTTGCTGACACCAATTATTTTTGCATAACCTCTAGATGAGGTGTTAACATTGTTTGTATGGAGATTAGTTTGGCTCTTATTCTCCCACCATTATCCATCAACTTAGCTAATCTCCCTTGTGCATGAAGTAACCTTGTGAAATGAATGGAGCTGGAGCTTGCATCCATGCTCAGTGAATGACTGGTAGACTTCAAGTCTAGTTGTAGTTTTTCAATCAATTCTTGATTATCCTTAGTGAAGGTTTCTATATTACAACATTTCTTTTATAGAGAATGAACATTCTGCACAACCTCTTCTAAATTGTTCACTAAGGCAAAAAGTTCTACCTATTTGGCTACTATCTTGGTTGAGACCTTTTCAAGTACCTTTGCCTTGAACTTTCGATCTGACCATTGCATAAGCTTCTCATTTGCTTCACTGTCATTACTATTCACCTTCTTAACATTATGAACTAATTGTTCCAAAATAGGTGATTTTTCATTCACATCATCTATTTCAAAGGCTTCTATAAATATATCTTTGATTTCATGTAGTACTTGTTTCTATTGATGTTCTCTTCTTAATTCTTCTTGATTGTTTTCTTCTTCAAAAGATCTTGTAAAATTTGCATCTGCTCAAATGTCAAGTTATCAGTGTCCCACTTTAGAATCACTATAACTTCATCAAGTGTTACTTGAGTGGTAGGATACTTCTCTTTTTTCTTATGCACTTTCTTCTTTGGGGTATTTCCACTCGACATCTGTACTAAGGCTTGAATAGCCTCTTGCTCCTTGGGCTCTGGATTCTCCTTAGTATTCTTCTCTTCCTCTATATGAGGTACTATGACCAATAGTGCAAATTTATCTACTTGAAATTTTAAGTTCTCCTCTTCTTGTCCTTTATTACCTTCCTCGATAGGTGCACTATCTGTTGTTATTGTTGGCTTGTCCTTTTTCTCAGCACTGGTGCTTTGTGAGACTTGTGGTTCAACTGTGACCATGTGAGAACTTCAAGGTTCATTGTCAATAGTTTAAGTACCCTCAATTATTGGATAGTCATGTACCTAAATTAGAATGGAGTTGGTACTCAGTAGAAAGGGATCTGATGCTGCCTCCTTAAGAATTTGGTTCTTTATTTCTTCCTCAGTCAATACATTAGTGTTAACTTGTGTATCCTTAGAGATATCTTCAATAGTGATCACATCATGTGATGCACTCTCTTCTACCTTTTTTCCTTCTTCTTCCTCAAGATTCTGAGGCTCATTTATGTCTTCATTATCATCCAATTCTACCTGACTGGATGTACCTTCACCTTGTTATGGACTCTTGTTAATTAATAACCCAAAAATGATCTTCCACATCCTTTTGCTTTGTTTGAAAACTTCATAAACTTTATGCTTTAGAATAGAATAAGCTCTTAGCTTGGGTATGAATCTATTTATGTGCTTAGCCATAAATTTTTCTATTTTCTTAGGTGTTAACTCAAGCATAATTTTAGCTAAAGTACCTTTCCTTATTTATTTTTCAGTCATAATGGCATACTACCATTTTTGATCAATTATGGTATAAAGTTCTTTAGGAATGAGATTCCCTATCTCTAGAGGTGTCATCTTAAATTTCCATGGTATTTCTAACATTGCCTCTTTAATTTTATCTTTGTCATCTCTGCTTAGTTTCTCAAATTTTATGAACTTAAAACCTGTTAGACCTGTTGTTCTTTTAATGTTTTGGCATATCTCATCCACACTAGTTGGATGCCTATGTGATGCCACTCTCAATTTGGTATTATCATTTGTGTCATTCATTTCTTCATCATCATCATCCTTCTCCAATAGTAATTTTCTTCTCAGTTTCTTCTTGGGATGACTCAACACAACTTTAGTTTGTACTTGTTTTCTTTTACCTAACCCTTCCCCTTTTGTTTTCTTTGTTGGCATCTTTCTTTGGGGCTCAATAGCTATGGTAGTTGAAGTTGACCCATTCCTCAGTCTAAGTGCCATAGGAGGAGTGGGCTTTTGTTTTTGCAACTTATTTTTACTAGGCTTGGCAACTGATACCTCCTTTCCCTTCCTTTGAATTTTGGTTTCCTCCTCATCACTTCCTTCATATTCACTAGATTTATCTTCTCCTAGACCTTGTGTTATTTCAAGAGGTGCATTTTCCTCTCCAACTTCTCCTAGCATTGTTTCTAGGTTCTCAACTATTTTCTTTCTCTTTCTCTCAAGGGTCTTTAACCCCATAGTTATTTTGGACTTTTCTTCCTCATAGTTTCTAAAAGATTTAGCTTTCCAATCAATCTCCTCTTCTAGTAAAATAGTTATTGTTGCTGATGTCTCATCTTGACACAGTCCAAGTAAGGAGGATCTAATAAAGGATTGTCCAAACTTGCATCCAAACACCAATAATGTAGAATAACACAACAAGATAATGCTTTAACAGAATTTCATTAAACATGCCTGGCTGTAAGGTCTTCCGGGTTAGGGCCAAATACAATCACTTACAAAGTATTTCTACAACCTCCTAGCTAGTCCAGCTCTGAATCACATCATCAACTAATGGAAACACTAAGATAGATCTAAACTTGAGCTCGCAAGCATCCAAGCAATCTCCTTGTCTCCAAGCATGCAACCAGTAGCTCTGATATTACAATTTATCAGATAAACAATATGATCTTCAAGATCTCATAGGATCCAATGATTATCCTTCTCATCTACTTCCATTGACTCCACTCTACCAATATACTACCTAAATAGCTACCTAAGCCCTTCTTAAATACATTTCCTCAACCACAAGTCGACTGGAAGAAATAATTAACTCCTAAGCCAAGTCGATTTCTACTACAAACAAATATTAAATGCAACAACAGTCGGCTCTCATATAGCCTTACAAATAATTAATTCTCCATGTTGGCCTCTAGGTCCACATAGGAGAATACAACCAAAGCTACCAACATTAAATACATCAAGTCAGCCAACCAAAACCCCAAGAACTTCAGTCGGCAAACCAAAACTATCGAGCACCAGTAAAAAACTAAGCACTAGTGAAACAACTGAGCACACCAAGCATCATCAAGCAAGCATGTTGACTGAGCACCACAAGCATCACCAAGTACAATTTCCACTGAGCACCAAAGGTTTACCGAGTTCCTTCAGTGACTGAGCTCCTTCAATAACTGAGACCGTCGGTTAAAGATGCAACTGAGTAACACAAAACCATTTCAACACACCACCATGTAGATTTGTCAAGTACCCTAGATGCCCTTGTATCAGATGCCCCAAATTCAAAAAGATGGTCTCATAGGCTGGAAGAACATCTTCAGGGATTTAACACATAAACCTCGAACTGGTTCTTCACATACAATCCCTTCAACTCTTCACTCTTCATACTCTTCCACTTCTACTTCCTCTGCCTTTTCAAGTCTTTCCTTGTCAACACATAGGTCCATCCTCCATACTAATCAATCCTTTCATAATTCTTCAACTTGTCTCAGCTACCAAAGCTCAGATTTGTCCTACCGAGTGTTGTATCTAGTAAAGGCATCAGAGAAAGCTTCCTATCATTCTTCTCAACAGTAAACACATTCTTGACATAGTCATACATAGCTCTACAATCATACTACCAAGGTTTACCAAGAAATATGTGACAACTATTCATCTCCACAATATCACACAACACTTGATCCTTATACTAGCCAATCTGAAAATCAACAAGACATTGCTTCCTCACTTCCAGAGCATGAACATCTTGTAACCAACCAATCCTATAAGGATAAGGATGTCTCATCCTCTTCAAACAAGGTTTCTAAACCATATCTTTAGCTATAAGGTTATTAGTACTACCATTTTCCACAATTACATCACAAAGTTTACCTCCTGACTTGCACCGAGTTCTAAACAAATTACTCCTCTAAAAAGGTTCCACCTTTGCACCGAGCAATGTTCTTCAAACCAGAAAGTTCTCAAATTCAGGTTCATTCAGAATGTTCTCATTCACCATAACATTCCTTCAATCACCAAACTTCTTCTGTGTGCACTCAAAAGATCAATGTCCTTCTTCACCACAATTATAACAAGTTCCCTTAAAAGATAACCCTACATGTCTTCTTTTTTGGTTCCACAAGTTTCAGTTCATCTTCAACAGTCGGTTTATCTTTCACCGAGTGATCAAGCTTCTCCTTCCCTCAGGAATTACCATGTTGTCTCCTCTTCAACTTATATTCTGCCTTTAGAGCATACTGATAGGCATCCTCAAATGAATTAATCTCCAACATACCAAGCTCATCCTGAATATTGAATCTCAAACCATTCACATACCAAGCTACCTTTTCTTTACCAAGTTCTTTGTGTCCAAACCAAATAGTCAGCTTATAGAACTCCTCGGTAGAGTCCTCCACAGTCAAATCTTTTTGCTTTAGATTCTTCAACTTCTTAAACAAGTCAAGCTCATAGTCAACAGGTATGAACTTAGCTTTCAATTTAGTCACCATCAACCTCACTGATTGATCTTCATTTCACCTTCATCTTCTCTATCTCTTTGTAATTCTTTCCACCAAAGAGCAACATGTCCTTTCAACTTAGTCTATGCTAATCTTAATCTAAGAGGATTTTCAATTGCTTCAAGCTCAAAGAAGTCTTCTAATTTACCAATCCAATCAATCAAATCCTTAGGTCTCAAAGTACCAGAGAAAGTAGAAACTTTAATTTGATAACTAGTACTTAACCAAGCTCTAGATCTATGCAACTGACCAGTTCTATCTTTACCAGATCTATCTCTCCAGTCATCTCCACTAGATCTAGTAGCTTCCTCATAACCATCTTTAGTACCAAGAATCCTCAGTACACTAAAAATAGCTCTCATGACCTTAGTGATCATGTCATTCTTCATCAATTCCATCTCAAATCTTAAATCAACTTTAAATTTCTCTATAATCTTCAATTCCATAGCATCACTGAGATATGTAATCTCTCTAGGGTCTAATCTTCTCAGAGGCATGCTTCAAGATCTTCAAAACCCCAAGGTAACAAATCACCAACCAAGGTTCTGGTGCAAACTTCCTCACTCAGAGATTGGTTTACACACTCAAGAACTTCAAACTTTGATACCACCTAATGCAGTCCAAGTAAGGAGGATCCAATAAAGGACTATCCAAACTTGTAGCCAAATACCAACAATGTGGAATAACACAACAAGATAATGCTTTAGCATAATTTCATTAAACATGCCCAGCTATAAGGCCTTCTAGGTTAGGGCCAAATACAATCACTTACAAAGTATTTCTGCAACCTCCTAGATAGTCCAGCTCTGAATCACATCAGCAATTGATGGAAACACTAAGGCATATCTAAACTTGATCTTGCAAGCCTCCAAGCAATCTCCTTGTCTCCAAGCATGCAACCACTAGTTCTGGTATTACAATTTATCAGATAAACAATCTAATCTTCAAGATCTCACAGGATCCAATGATTATCCTTCTCAGCTACTTCCACTACCTCCACTCTACCAATCTGCTGCCTAAAAAACTACCTAGCCCTCCTTAAATACATTTCCTCAACCACAAGTCATCTGGAATAAATAATTAACTCCTAAGCCAAGTCGGATTCTACTACAAACAAATATTAAATGCAACAATAGTCGGCTCTCATATAGCCTTACAAATAATTAATTCTCCATGTCAGCCTCTAGATCCACATAGGAGAATAAAACAAAAGCTACCAACATTAAATACATCAAGTCGGCCAACCAAAACCCCAAGAACTCTAGTTGGTAAACTAGAACTACCAAGCACTAGTAAACAACCGAGCACTAATGAAACAACCAAGCATGCCAAGCATCACCAAGCAAGCATGTCGACTGAGAACCACAAGCATTAATGAGTACAAGTTCTACCGAGTGATAGAGGTTTACCGAGTTCCTTCAGTGACCGAGCTCCTTCAATAATCGAGACTGTCAGTTAAAGCTACAACCGAGTAACATAGAACCATTTCAACATGCCACCATGTAGATTTGTTGAGTACCCTAGAATGCCCCTGCATCACATCTACATTCACCTCATAAGGTAATGGCCTTGTCCATGGTACCCTAGGCATAACAACCTGAACATAAGTGTGGTTGGTATCCACTAGAAAGCATATGTCATTGTAGTGCTTATCTACTAGGGATACAAGAATTCTAGTTCTTTTCCTCATCTTTTTCTTGAATTCAACAAAGTAGCTTTCCATAATGTTATCAAAATGATCTCCTAACTGATGAATAAACTCATTGATTTATTGGGTTACTGGTTGGAAAACTATTTTGCACATAGAAGAATAAATAAATGATCAGGGAACCAAACTTACACATAGAATTCTTAGCCTTCCTTATTGATGTTAGGTTCTTGACAAGATGGTCAACTGTAGCTCATCAAGATCATAAGTATGATCTTTCTTTACCATCTTCCATGCTTGATCAATTGCGATGCAGGGAACACTATCTAACCTGCTTGATTGATAAAATTTATGAGCAATCACTCTCATCACAAAATCTATCTCTGGATCTGTGATCATAGAGATTTTCATTCCTCTCTTATTCCATATTGCATGTGTGTTTGTTTGAATTATTTCTTTACTCTAGCATATCATTGTTTTCTTCTCAATAAGACTGGGATAACTGGTGACTCGGTAAATCATATCCTTGGTGATCTTGACCGGTCCATTCTCCCACTATATTTTTATGTCATCAACTCTGCTCAAGGCAATCTTAATCCATTCAACCTTGAAATCACATAGGAAATCTAGGGTTCACACTAACCCTTTCTTGACAATATGTTGATGCTTTTCCTTCAACACTTTGTTGATACATAACTTGTTATAGGCCTCCCTCAGCTCATAATCACCAATCTCTCCAATTTTGCACATGTAACATGCACACACATCGTGTATCATTAAAACCCTCAGCAAAATCGATGACAGGGCTCCTGTGAGGTCTCCCTTCATCACGCTTTTCAGAATGGCTTGGAATTTCGACGGCTTACATGTATCACTCCTTACAAGTTGGACATTCAAAACTTCTTTCCCTTGTTTCCTAACTACTGCAGATGAGGTAGATGCCATATTTCTAAATTTAGGGTTCAAATTATAAGTTCAAGTAGCTTGGTAATACCTTGTTTCAATTAGTACTTCACAATGTTTGTCGAAGGCATGCTATAAAGATCTTCACAAGATTATCTTAGCACAGATTGATCTTCTCAGTCACTTAGAAATCACTCTGCAAATTCTCAAATCACTAGGTGAAATGAGAATGAAAGGTAATTTTTCACTTTATAGACTCAAACGGTAACTTTTAGGGCTTCATTAAATGATTTGTACACTTTGTAGGTGAATACAGTTGTCTTGGTCTTCACACGACAACTCAGTTATCATGTACTCATACTCGGTTGAAACCATGACTCGGTCAATGCTACCATTTAGTTTAGCTTGGTACATATGACATCTCAACTATTATAGGAGCTCGGTGCACACTAGGTGATTCAGTCACTATAGACTTAAATACTGATGCTCGACATCAAATATGCAGTATAACTATTTTCTCAAATCTATCCTAATGCATCTTAATTCATGCATATATGGACTTTAACATATCAAATGTCAGGAACTAGTGTAAAATATGAAACTACAAAGTTTAGTTCCTTACATACCTTTATTGCTTAGTTAGAAGTAGTGTGATCACCTGATCCATTGGATTGGGTAACCTCAGGCTCACTAGATCCACTACTACTTTCTTCCTCTTTCTTTCTCCATGTCTCGTTCATCTAATTCCTTATCTGTTCAACAATTTCTTCATTTTTGAATTGTTCACTGCTCGGTGCATGTGCTCTATAATCTCTTTTTATGTGACCAATCCTGTGGCATTTGTAACAAACCAGACTTCCACTCATCCAACTCTTGGATTTATCTCTAAAATGTGTCCTCACATAGTTTGCTCCAATATGACCATATTCTCCACAATAATGACAACTATACCATGTATTGTACTCCTAATTGAATGTGTTACCTTTCATAGGTGCTTTATTCTACTTATTAGATGTCCACTTAGCATTGGATCTAGATTATTGTGCTCTATGACCATATTTCTGATAGTTAAAATAATGTCATTGAAATCTAGGTGAAGTAGGTGGATTACTGACCTTTGACCTGCATTCATGTGCCTGATGTCCATGCTTTTTAAATTTGAAACAATTTCCATTGAACTTTGGTTTAGGATTGGACTTACGATTCTTTCTTCTGTAGATGTTTGTTGTGTGTCCTAACTTTCCACAATGATGGCATGTAGGTTTGTTTCTCTTTGACTTTGCATTCCTATGTTATCCATTCTTTGATGATTTTCCTTCTTCATTGGATGATAGGTGCTCATCATGTCCAAGTCCAGAAATATCATTGGATCTTCTTGGTGACCCCAATAGTTCTTCAAAGTATTTAATAGCTTCATTTGGCTTGTTCATCCTTTCATTAAGTTATTTTTCAGATCTCAATTCATTCTTTAGTTGACTATTCTCTGATCTCAAATTTTTTATTTCCATATCTTTCCTGCTTAACTCTTGATTGGCAAGTAGCAGTTGATTTACCAAGTCCAATTGATTATGTTCAGCCTCTGCATATCACATGTCCTTTCATCAAGTCTTATGGATATTTATCTTTTGTCTTCTTCTGCCATTGACTTGTCTTCTTCAACTTTCTTTTTTTGTTCAATTACTTCACATAGTCTTACTGATTGAATTTCCTATTCTATGTTCAAACTTCTGACATCTTCATTCAGTATGTTGTTTCTTTCTAATAGATCTACTATAGTTGCATCACTTTCAGTAGAGTTTCCATTGTCAAATAGACCTTTCGTGCCTTCTTCTTGATATTGTGTATCATTCAATTGGATTGCCAATTCTTTCCTTCTTCTTAAGGATTTCTTTAATTCTCCTCTGACTGCTTCAAGCTAGTGTAATGTAAGTTGAATGTCAATATTTTGGTTCTCTATGATCTATCCCAACTTATAAACCTCCATCTCCAAGACCTCAACTCTCAAGTGATTAGACTCCTTTTAAGAGACCAAAGATCTAATACCAATTGTTGGAAATATAATATGGAAAAGTGAGATACTGAGAGGGGGGGGTGAATCAAATATCTCACATTCTTATATGAATTTCAATACTGAAATAGATCTCACATTCTTACTTCATCCATCAAATGAAATACATAACACATAAATTTTGGTTACCTAGAAACCCTTGAAAGGTAAAATTGGGGTGGGGATGACACCCACAAATCTTCACTACTGCAGTATAAAGTTTTTCTGTTAGGACTATAATGTTTGATCACTTCAGATGATCTATCCTATGCGGGGTCTACCCAATTAAGAGCTTACAGACTTATACAAACTACCTTGATTAAAGGATTTGAAACTTACAACTAAGTAAGCACTTGGTTAAGAGATTTATTAAAGCATGTTAGGACTACTCTATTAAGAGATCCACCCTGATTCACCTGCTAAAATGTATCAGTACCTGATCCTTTGATTTTCTCTAAAAATGATGATAACAGATCTCCTCTTTCCACTACTTATTTGATCTCAAAATCAAATGTATCTTTGTTCTATCCTTCACTACTTTTCTCGGTCACTCTGCATGATCTCTGCATCTGATAATTAAAACACTTCTTTGTTCTGCGTACATGAGATCTCCTTCCTTGTATACATACATCATTTTAGGGTTTACATCTCATCTTATATAAACATCTTATCAACCGCCTAGATCAAGATCAATGATCTAGATTCATTACTTATGCCGCTTAAGCATTCCCTTTTTCTAATAGATTACATGGCTTATATAGGGATTAATTATTAGAAATAAAAGGCATAATCAACTCCTTGATTCCCTCAACAAACATTAAATCTTGCATAGAAGTCAGCTAAAATGATTTAACTTGGTGTTTGTGCCATAACAAACACATATGTCAAAACTGGCTTGCTCAGCATATGAAGTCTCTGATGCTCAACATTTACTATTCTTCATATATTGGTGCTCAACATTGACTCTTCTATACAACTCGACATAAACTGCTCAATGACTACTAAAGTACTCAGTGACCTCTGACTTGCTCGGTAGTAACTATTGCTTAGTAACTGTACAATTTTATACATGACTCGGCCTTTACAAGATAGCTTGGTCGCAATGATGACCAACCAACATTGCCTAGAAAATGACTAAGTGCTAGACACTAATAGATAACAAAACTTAGGGATCAATAGAGTTAGTCCTAGGCATCTTTTGGAAATATCTCATGCATGTTAGAGAGGGATTTGAAAGTTGCATATGGCTTATTTCTTGTTGCTCCCTTAATTTATTAAAGGGATTTCAATGCCATAATCAGAGGTTTCATTCTCCAGTCTCTATATAGTGTAATGTTTTGTACAAAGTAGCTTGGATAAGGTTGTATGCAATGAAAATCCTTGCAACTACACCGCAAATCAAAGCATGGAAACACAATAGATATAAAGCATTTAGGCTAGATTAAACATGCTAAAGAACTTTCAATACAACCAAATATTCACTACAACCTCCTATGAGCTAAAACAAGGGGACCCAAAGCCTTGTTTGATTTTCTCTTTAAGATTATTGTGGGTATGCTCTGCCAACACAAATGAAATGTAAAACTTATGCAAAACTATGGAATGCAACCTAGATGATCATGAAGGAATTAAGAACAATTATGAGGAACTTGTCCCAAGTTTCACAAATGATAAAGATTAAATGATGCAAGATTGATTCAAGACAATGATAATGCAAATAAGATTAAGATCTATGATAAGGCAACAAGATTAAGATCTATGATGGATGCAATATTAAGAAGTTATGATAAGGATGCAACAAGATCAAGATGAAAATAAGGTTAGAATGAAAAGAATAAAAAATTAGAATGAAAAAGAATGGTAGAAGATGCAATAGCTAAAAGATTAAGAAGAATAAGAACCTGAACCTAAAATGAGGAGTGAGGCCTCCTTTTTATAGAAATTGAATAAAATTGGATGGAGGAGATTAAGAGGCAAAATAATGGATGCCCAAGATTAAGAGGCAAAAAAGGAGTAGCTAAGATGAAGAGGCAAATGAAATGAGTAGCTCAGATTAAGAGGCAAAAGGATGTTAGGTAGGGTTTGAGAGGCAAAAGATGCAAAAGTCAAATTTCACTAATAGAGGGAAAGAGGAATTTAAAAATGATTGGTGGAGAAAATAGATGGAGATGTGGCTACATTGGAAAAGGTGATTGTGCACATGTTTAGAGGTAATCCAAATTTTAATTAAGATTAGAAGAATATTAGAAAAAGGTAAGATTAGGACAAAGGGAAAAGGGATTAAATTAAAATAAATTTAATTTAATCATTGTTTAGAAGAACTTTAGGCTAGTGGAGAAATTAAATAAATAAAATTTATTTTATAAAGGGAAATGGAGGGATAATATATTAAATTAAATTTAGTATATTATGGTATTTAAATAAAATTTAAATACAAAGGGAAAATGAATTTATTTAATTAAATAAATAGAAGAATATAACAATATAGTTAATTAATAAAAATCAACTATAATTTTAAGGGCAAATATTAATAAAAATTAATATTAGAATGCAAATGGACCATTTTAGGTGTCTACATTTTGCCCCTCTTTGATGCGATGTCGAGATTGACATCGTGTCAAAGAAGAAGAAAATGAGATGCCCCAGGAGTCGTGCCTAAGAAGAATATAACGATTATAGTCGATTAATAAAATTATCCATAATGTTAAGGGAAAATATTCATAAAAATTAACATTAGTGTGAATGGACAATTTTAGCTGTCTCGAAAGGTTTGATGGTTCTTTGAGTTTTAAAGATTAATAATGTAATTTATTTTTTGATAATGGGAGGTAGATTCAATTTGTAGTTTAGGATGAAGTATGTTGTCTTATTAGGGTCTTTAGGGTGTAGTATCGTTATTTTTTTAATCAAAATAATCAAGTACTATTGATGTATTCAGTGCATAGTTGTTGTGATGGGTGTGTAGCTAATGAATTTCATTTAATGAATAAATTAAATTTAGCTTTTAGTTAGACATTGAGAGCATTGTTATTGTGCAAGGATATATAAGAAGATTAACAATATGTTCTTAAGTGGCTGCATTAATGTAAGACACTAGTGTTTGGAAGACATTGAATCAACATTTATGATATTATTAGGGGGTTACCTCATGTCTTGACTTTGTTATAAACAATGCACACCAACCTAGTGAATGTATTTTATGCAAACCCTAGAGGGAACCATAGATTAAAGTCAAAATAAATTTCATTTTCTAATTTAGTATGAATGGGTTAGTTTATTTTTCAATTCTCATGGTAAAGAATGATGTAATATCGAAGAATGGAGCCAATTCTTATGAGATTATACATTTCCTTGATATATTTTCATTGAGAGCTATCCACTTCAAATAATATATGATAAATAGTTGCTAAAACCAAGGATATTGTTAAAGGGGAACCCACCTTAATTTTGGAGAGCCTAGAGAGTAGAATATCCCAATGCTTATGTTGTATCTTGTCAATTGGCCACTGACTGAAGAGCTTGAGTATTGAACTTGGCTAACTCCTAGAGCTTTCTTGGATAATTAGTCAGAACAACCAATACATGTTGACAATTGTTTCTCCCTTGACAAGAATGTATGTATCCCCCCTTACATGTAACACTAAAAATGTTTCAATGATCAAACCTATCAACTTCAACAAATCCTACTTTTTTATAATCACATATTATTCTTATACAACTATGCAATAATGGCTTACATTTGTGCAACAATTTGAAAATATTATGTATTGCTTTGATACAACTGCATACTTATGTCATCCTAAGTAGCTACATAATTGCATAGTTGTGGTGAGCAAATGTGTAGTATTTGAACATTACATTAAAATACTACATAGATGCACAATTTACCCTAACTAGTATTTTTAACATTAGTGTTCATGCCTTTTAAATGCTTAAAAAAATAAATTTACAAAGTTAAGGATCAGTCACATATCAGGGGTTCATAGTCCTCTCGTTATTGGTATGTTCGCACCTTACTTGTGTGATGATCTATGAGTGGAATTCTTACCATCCTACTGACTTCTCAAAAATACTTTGACTTTGGAGGTCGTTAGATTTCTAGATTGAGAGTGTGAAAATGAGAAACAAATCCTCCTCTTGTCATTTTCATCCCTTTATGCCCTAATCCTTCCATGTTAAGCCTAACTTCCCTAGTCCTAATTAGCCATTTCATGTCATCTACACTTTTCCAGTTTTCCTTCTTCACTCTATCCATTCTTTCAGGAGATTTACCTCAAAAGCCATTTCAACCAAACTCTTTAGGGGGCATATCACTTAAATTCCTCAATCCACGTGGGTGCATGTCATCACCATATTTTTAAATTATTATATTTAAAATAATGCTATAAATATATAGCTTTAAAGAGGTCCAAAATGTAGATACCTAAAAATGGCTAACACACTTTATTATTTATATTTTAATTATATTATTATATTATTTAATTAAACTAACATCGCTTCCCCCTTCTCATTATTTAAATCCATATTTCACCCCAAATCTATATTTAATTAAATTACTTGTAAAATTAATCATCTTTCTTTGTCTTTTCTATTAAATAATATTTATATTGTTAGTTAAAATATGATTTACTTTCCATTCATAATGTTCTATTTTCCGTCTCTTGTCTTCGTGCCAAAAAATGAATCCATCCATCTAGTTAAATTTAATTCTTCCTTTAATTAACACATATTCCATTTTAGATTTTTCTTTCTTCCTTCATTAATCAACCTAGTCTCTAAATAGAAACTAAGTGTGCACATTCATTTATCACCTAAAATTAATAATCAAATCATTATCTTCTTAAAATATTGAACTCGTAAATTTCTATCTTCAATTCAATTAACTAAATTCATCATGCTCATCTACGATTCAAAATTCTATAAATTTGGCCTTTGATCATTTTCATGGCTTAATCACAATCCTTAAGCTTTCAAATAATCATACTATTGTTTTGTTATAATGCTGCTTACTTAGATTAACATATTGCACATTAGGAAAATGGTGTCTCAATCTTACACTCACACAAGGTTATTGTAAAGACTATTTCTATCTCACAAGTGACACATAAGCTCATCAATGGAAAACTCAGAAAATCGAACACATAAACAAGTCTACTAAAATAAAAAGACTTTTCCACATAAAATATTCCATTTCTCAAAATAATAAATTACAATAATCTAAAATATTGTCGAATAACCTCAAAGTATGATAATAAGAAATCAACCATATTGTCGAGAGTACATGAATCATCCAATAATACAACATGAGGTGATAAAGACATAAGAGATGTCAACCATTCTAGCGTACATCATACACAATACAAATACAAATACAATAGAGTACAAGACCCTAAGGTTAAAATGATACAAGATATCAATACATATGCTATTAGACTTGTATCATCTTAAAATGGAAACACTTCCATCTTGATAGGTTTAGCACCCTCTTTTAGTACATTTTTCATGATAGACTTGCATTTAGGATGCATTATGCACTTATCTTCTTCATTCTAGGCGAAATTAGGGTTAGGATCCCGAGGATTCTCCTTAATTTCCCTCTTCCATGACTCTATTTTATAGGTAGGACTTAGAAATAGGTCCTCCTAGCCTTCATCATAGTTATCATAGGATTTTATGTGAATCCCTGGCATTATGTCCCATTCTGCCATCATTTTTAGGTCTCTGGACATCACCGGGACCTCCTATCCTGATTCTAGTTGGATTTAGGCCCACAGGGTCAAAGTCAAGATTGATCCTGCTGACTAGGTCAGGGTTGAGCTTGACCTTGACTAGGTTAGGATCAAGCTCGTACCTGATTAGGTCAGGATCGAGCTTGTTTTTTACCCCCTCTGAAATATGTGCCCCTTTCTCAAATTTGGTCCTGACGAGCCCCGAAATTAATGTCGGGCCCTCAGATCTGAGTGTGAAAAGGTTTTAATTCAAAATTCATTTAATTATTTTCCCTCCTTAGTTGGTTATTGTGATTAGACCTTAATTTGAGGTGAAATTTGAATTATGGGTCCTCACATTGCTCTAGGAGCCTCACCTTGAAACCTCTATATAAAGACTCTCATTTGCATTCATTTTCACCAAGCAAATTCATGATCAAGTGCTCTCAAGGAGACAATTTCATGAATAAGAAGATTTCAAGCAAGCAAGGAATGGTGAAGATGCAAGATTGCAAGAGGATGATATAAAAGATCAAGCCATTGTTGACATCAAGCATCTTTGTGAACACACATTTGGAGCAAGAGAGATCCTTTCTTCCTTGATCCACCATTATCAACTTTCAAGCATTCAAAGATACAATCATGGAGTAGAAATTACGGATTGTGAGTTTGGTAGAAGTACTTTAGCCTTGGGGGCTTGGTATGCTTTTCTATCTCATTCAAATCTATGCATTGTTGTTTCATACATATTCATGCTAGGGTTTTGATCTAGAGGATTAGATCTTAGCATTGCACTTTCAATACATACACACACACATTCTATTTCAATCAACTATTCATGGAGGTGAAGATCACCAAAACGGGGGTTTGACTAAGGCAAAACCCTATATAGCCACCCCCAAAACCCCCTTTTTTAGATATCTACAGTCGTTGTTTCGGGAATTAGAGGACAGATTTGAGTACCCTTTTCGCCAAACTTCCGAGATCCACGAACAAAGTCAGAATCAACCTTCAGAATAAAAATGTAGCCTTTGACCTTTTATGAGGGTAAAAGACTACCTCCTACCGAAAATATGAAATTTTTTTGGGTTTTCTCTATCTCAACTTCTTGATCCCAGATCTAGTTGTAGAATCTTCCAAAACTCTGCACATGCTTCAGAAAATAGGTATTTCTAAATCAATTTCATGATGAGGTATGTATCTTGACCTAATTGCTTTTCAAGTATTTCCAGATTTACTTATGCTATTTCAATTCAAAAACAACAAACAACAATATTACAAATGAATAGTGTTGAATGTTAGGTGCATTGTTAAGGCTCCATTTTTCCCCTATTCATTTTGGTAAACCCGTTTACAAAAAATCTTTCTTTTATGGTGTTAGATTTAAATCTTGTATATAAGATTAGATTTATTGCATTTATTTCTTGCATTTATATCTGAAAAATACAAAAAAATTGCAAAATTCCTTTAAAAATACAAAAATATTTACATTTTCATGCTTTTAGTTCTTTCTTTGTATTCAACATGTATGATTCTTGTTTTGAGTACTTTGATGAGGCTTTTATTGTACAAAAGGATAGATTCCCTAATGAGGTACATGGTAGTGAGGATGAAAATGGTTCGAATATGATCTCCATGGATCCTATTCCTATCTCACTCTCCTCCACAATCTCTCAAATTGACCTTTACCATAGGGTGTGTGAATGGTTACCTTCATGTCCCACTATTTGTAACATTGATAAACCTAAAATGATATATCCTACACCTTTGATGACTGTAAAAGGATGTCCTCGTATAACAATTAAGGGTAAACCTAGAGATCCTTTGGATTTCTTTGATAATACTGATTCTGTTTCACATGCTTATCGCACATGGAATAACCCTCAATGTACCATTTCAATTTCTTTACCTCCTTCTCAACCTATGCTTCCTCAAGCACCTAGGTATCCAACTACCTTTAAGGAGTATAATTTAGTTGACCAATTATGTGCTACTTCTGCTAAGATATCTTTATGGGAATTACTTCAAACCTCCCCGACATATCATGAGGCATTGCAAAAAGCTTTATCTACTCTTCCTGCTTTGCCTCCTAATCAAGAGAACATTCATTCTATTTTGGATTGTATGCATACTATGCCTTCTGTACCTCTTATTGTGTTTTATGATAATGATTTACCTTCCTTAGAGGTGCAGAATCAATATGATGCTCTTATGGTGGCTGTCTCTATTGACAATGGATCTGGGCTTAATGTTTGTAGCATAAATATGCTCAAGGCAATTAAGGTTGATCTTACTACTATTCAACCTGATAATGTTCCTCTATGTGGATTTGACAATATCATGAAAAGAACTTTGGGCATTATTACTTTACCTGTTAAAGTCGGTCCAATTATTCTAAATACTCCTATTCATGTTATGCCTGGACCTCTCAATTATAAGCTTCTTTTAGGAAGACCTTGGTTACATACTATGCATGCAGTTCCTTCTACTCTTCATCTCAAGGTTAGGTTCATCTATAACAACTTAATGTATACATTACATGTGGATGATGCCCTGAATCCTTGCTTAAATGCAAAATATGCCAAAATCTCTAAACCTCTTCAACCTAGTAAAGAGATTGAAAAATAATCGAAGATACAACAACCTGAGATTCAACAATAAGAAGCTCCATCTTCTTCTTCTTTGAATAAAGATGATTGGGGGACATTGGATTTTAAGCCTACTTATATTGGAGAATACAAGGTCTCTGATTTGGAATTCATGAAGCAAAAAAATGAATTTGAGAAAAAAGTCTTTATTTCTTCGCCACTTTCTAAAGAATTAAAAAGTAATTTTGTTGCTACTTTGAGTAATGAAATGATTGAAACCATAAAGCTTGATTATTATGACATTGTGACATACACCGCTCCTTGGACTCCTTTTGACATGACTGATCGATATGGTCCTGGTTATCATTTGCTAAAGAAATCAGTATTTAATGGGAAAGGATGTGGTAAATATGAACAAGGTATACAAGTACCTTTGGATAATGAAGTTTATGATCATACATATGGATTAGGATTCAATCCTTATAGACAACCATCTACTTTTCCTCTTAATGTTAATCATATTTGTAGTGGACAATTGAAGTTGGTTAACCCATTGCTTATTGATCTTAATCAACAATCCTCTTTGGATATTTTTCCTAAAGATGAAGCCTTAATGGAATTTTTAGGGGTTTATGAGGATTTACCTAAGTTTCATCACAAACGAGGAAAGCCTTATTGTTTAAAAATTGATGCTTACTTTGGAGAACATGAAGAACAAGATAATCTTCCTTTACCAATGGATTCTTCAATAAGAAGTAATTTGTTAATCACTGAAATTATTGATATTCAAGTAGATGAAAACAACTCTGAAAGGATGATAAAAATTAGAAAATGTTTGAATCAAGATGAACGTGATCATATGGTTTCCCTTTTGCTTAAATTTAAGGCTATTTTTGCTTGGACATATTCAAATATGCCGGGTATAGATTCTAATATTGTTACTCATAACATCATTTTAAAGCCAAATATGAAACCTATGAAACAGAAAATTTGAAAGATGAATCCATGAATCACTTTATTAGTCAAAGGAGAAATTGAGAAATTATTGGATTCTGGATTTATCCATTCTATTGATTACTCAGATTGGATTTCAAATATTGTGCCTGTGTCAAAAGGCAAAAATAAGATAAGAATGTGTATTGATTTTAGAGATTTAAATAAGGCATCCTTGAAAGATGATTTCCCATTACCTAACATTGATATGATTGTGGATTCAACAACGGGCCATGCCTTGTTATCTTTTATGGATGGTTTTTTAGGATATAATAAAATCTTTATCCCTCTTGAAGATCAATTTAAGACTACATTTGTAACACCTTGGGGAACCTTTTGTTGGGTCATGATGCCTTTTGGATTAAAAAATGTAGGAGCAACTTATCAGCGGGCTATGACCCTGATTTTTCATGATTACATTCATAAGATTCTTGAAGATTATGTGGATGATATCTTGGAAAAATCTATACAAAGAGAAGATCACGTTACTATTTATGACAAATATTTGAAAGAATTAGAAGTTATAATATGAGATTGAATCCTAAGAAATGTATCTTTGGAGTTGATTCTGGTAAATTATTAGGATTTATAATCTTTAAGTGAGGCATCGAAGTAGATACTGAAAAGATTGAAGATATTGTTAATATGCCTCCTCTTAAGAATATTTCTCAATTACGAAGTTTACAAGGAAAAATACAAGCTATTCATCACTTTATTTCTAATTTAGCGGACCGAACTATCCCTTTTACTTCCTTACTTAGAAAGGATACCACTTTCTCTTGGAATGATGAGTGTAAACAAACTTTTGAGAAATTTAAGGAGTATCTTGTGAATCCTCCTATCTTGCAGCCTGCTAATTTCGATAAACCATTTCATTTATACACTTCAACGACTCCACAGGTTGTGAGTGCATTGTTAGCTCAAATTGATGACAATGATAAAGAATGACCTATGTATTACATTAGTCAAACTTTACTTGGTTACAAAACAAGATATATAGATTTAGAAAGATAATGTCTAGTTGTAGTTTATGCATGTCAGAAACTCAGGCATTATCTTATAAATGTTGAAGTTAATGTGATTGTTAAATTTGATCCTTTGAAACATCTTTTCTCACAAACTGATCTCTCTGGCCGGTTGGCAAAATGGGTGATGTTGCTTACCGAATTTGATCTTAATTTTATTTCTCAGAAGTCTATTAAGGGACAAGCATTGACAGATTATCTAGTTGAAGCTCCTTGTCCTCACTCAGATAAAAGTTCTACTTCAATAGAATTTCCTGATGATAATATCCTAGCTATTCAATAGGATGATATTTGGGATTATATTTTGATGGGTCTAAGTGTAAGATAGGTTCTGGTGTGGGTATCATATTGATTCTACCTACAAAAAAACCCATCCCTTTATCATATAAATTAACCTTTCCTTGTACTAATAACATTGCGGAGTATGAAGCTCTTATAGCTAGACTACGAGCAGCTTCATCCCTTAATATCAAACATTTACAAATATATGGAGATTCACAACTAATTGTTGAACAGATTAAAGGAGGATATTAGACTAAAAATGCTAAAATGACACAATACAGAGATTTAGCTCTTGATGTGCTCTCACAATTCTCCTCTTATACGATTCAGACTTTACCTAGGAAGGATAATCGACATGCAGATGCTATGGCAAGTGCAGCTTCCTTGGTTTGTCTCGAGAATAATGCTGAAAACTTTCAATTTACTATACAAACTCTTAAATGCCCTACAATTTCTAACAAAATTACCTCTGACTGTTTCAATTTGCATTCAGATGAATGGTATTCACATATTTTTCATTTTTTGAAGGATGGTACTTTTCCTAAATCAGTGACAAGGAACATGCGTAATTGTATTAGGAAACTTGCAGCACGTTACATCATTTTAGGAGATACGCTTTACAAACACTCTTATGAAGGATTATTATTAAGATGTCTCAATAGAACTGAAATTCCTGTAGCTTTAGCAGAAGCTCATTCTGGTTCTTGTAGAGGACATTTTGGTGGAATTCCCTGGTTAACAAATTGCTTTGAATGGGATATTATTGGCAAACAATGGGACATGATTCTTTTATATTTGTTAAGAAATGTCCTCAATGTCAACAACATAGTAATTTGATTCATGCTTCTACTCGTGAGCTTCATAATCAAGTTTCTCCATGGCCTTTTAGTGTTTGGGGTTTTGACCTTATTGGAAAAATTTCACTGGCTTCTTCTCAAGGACATACTTACATTCTCACTACTACAGATTATTTCACAAAGTGGGTTGAAGTTTTTCCTCTTCATTCAACAATGGTGGATGTTATTTGTGATTTCATCCTTAATAATATCATAACTAGATTTGGTATTCCTTCGACGATAATTTCGGATAATGGAACCTCTTTTAAAAATAAAGAAGTCACAAAATTCTTGGAGAAATATAGGATTCAACATAGATTTTCAACTCCTTACTATCCTCAATCTAATGGACAAGATGAAGCATCAAATAAAATTATTGAACAAATCTTGAGAAAAATAGTTAATAAGCATGCGAAAGATTAGCATACTCAATTGACTTATGCTTTATGGGCCTATAGGACTAGTGTTCATACTGCCATGGGTACTTCTCCTTACAACCTTGTCTATGGTACTGATGCTATTATGCCTTTGGAACTAGAAATACCTTATTTACGTGTTTCATTTTATGGGATAATTGATAAAGACACTTTTTGTGAACAAGGCTTACAAGAATTAGAAATGTTGGATGAACAACGAATACATGCATTAGAACATATCAAAGCTTATCATAAATCTCTTTAGAAAAAATATAATCATAAGGTAATTGAATGAACATTTGCAGTTGGTGATTTAGTCCTTTATGAGAACCAGCAAAATGTGAATGCTTTACTGGGCGAAAAAGGAAATTTAGCCTTAATTGGCTTGGACCTTTTGTTGTTATTGAAGACTTTGGTTCGGGTGCTTACAAACTTGCTGATATGGATGGTGTTTTTTTAATGAACCCATTAATATTATGCATCTTAAATGTTATTACCCTTAATCTCATTTGTTCCATGTGCATTTATGTATTCCTTATAAAGATTCATTTTATAGGTTATGTAGTTTTAGCAAAATTACATATTGAATATGTTTATGCACTTTCTTTCTTCCTTTCTTTTTATTAAGTTTTATATTGATGAAAGCATAGTAATCAAACATAGAACTAATCACTAGAGAAAGTTTTTCATTCATCAAAAAGAGTTTTCAAAGTTTTGATACATATGTGGCCAATGGTCTTATCCATCACTATGTCTATCACTACGTCGCTCTGATGGATGATGACTCCCAGATCTCTCTAATCTATGCTAGGAAGATGAAGATTTGTGTGTCCATGTATGGCTCCTGTATATTCTTATACCATGTGAACATCCTTGGAGACTACGTACCTCTTCCATCAGCTTCTCCTCTCTTTCTCTACACATTCTCAACTCTCGTTGGATGCATACAAAGATGTCGACATGCCTGTCGGGATCTCTGCGGCCGATGGAAGACTCTCGCTCATCGGCTAGTAGTTGATAGGATATAATTGTATCCTTGAGAACCTTAGATACAAATATCCTCCACTCCACTATGCTAGTTGTAGAAAGAAAACTTTTATCAGTCTAGTGTTCTATTTATCTCAGATCAAATCACATATTCAATCAAATTTCATATGTGGGTCTCCCTCCTGGATGTCGCTAAAGTGTCTAGATGGTGGGGGCATGGAGTGACTACTCTCTCCACACTCGCTATATCTAGGTCTCAATGGTGGTGTCTCTGTGTGGGGCCGTGGGGGCCATCATGATCTCAGTGGTGATGCATGAGTAATAGGTATATCTGCATCAGTATCACCAGCTGGGGGCATGTCCTCCACTCTCTCCTCTGTCTCCTCTGCATTGCTATCCTCTATGTCTGCTATCGATGGTTGGCATATGGCGTTGGGTCTCTGATAATATCTTGGTAGATAACAACAAACTCACCTCAGGTAGTGACCGTCCGGTAGCCAGGCTGTGTCTCAGAATCTCCAGGCGTGTCGCTCGAAGTTCCTCTCTTCTCGGCATCTTGCTTCCTCATTTTGAATCTGAAAATGGTAAGAATGAGTAAGTATTTCTCTCTTTTTCTTATTTATAAGTTCAAATTAGGGTTTTATTAGGGTTTCCTTAGGGTAAACTTGAATTTTCCCTTCTTTTGCATTTAAACAAACATCCACTCTTTTCATCATAACTTGAGTTCGGTAACTCCATTTTCAGTATCATTAGCAGCATTGGAATCATGATTCAGATACCTAACTCCTTGAACTAGTTTAGGAAGGTTGGAAATCCTTCTAATTGGTTTAGGAAAGGACTTTTCAATACTCTACATATCCAGTATATAGAGCTTTTCTTATCACCTTGTTTCACCCTTCCGAAGTAGAAAGCCGAAACAAGGGGGCATAAGGGGCTCTATACACTTCTCAAATTATCATATAGTAAGCTTTAGGTTCTTTATGGATTTTCATTAACCTTGTGTGTTGCAGGTTCTAACAGTTTTCTGGGGGATCTTTACATCAAGGACTTGGCTATATCCTTTTTATTTACTATGATATTTTCTTACTTTAGCTTGCATATTCATGTAGTGTCATATCTAAGCTAAAGTGGGGGCTAAATGTATCATCTTAAAATGGAATAACTTCCATCTTGATAGGTCTAGCACCCTCTTTTAGTACATTTATCATGATATACTTGCATTTAAGATGCATTTTGCACTTATCTTCTTCATTCTAGGCAAAATTAGGGTTAGGATCCCAAGGATTCTCCTTAATTTCCCTCTTCCATGGCTCTATTTTCTAGGTAGGACTTAGAAATAGGTCCTCCTGGCCTTCATCATAGTCATCATAGGATTTTATGCCTATCCTTGGCATTTTGTCCCATTCTGCTAGGTCTCCAGACATCCCCGGGACCTCCTGTCCTGATTCTGGCTGGATCTGGGCCCACAGGGTCAAAGTCGAGATTGATCCTGACTAGGTCAAGGTTGAGCTCGACCCTGAATAGGTCAGGATTGAGCTCATTTTTTACCCCCTTCAAAATTTGTGCCCCTTTCTCAAATTTGGTCCCGACAAGCCCCAAAATCAATGTTAGGCCCTCAGATCCAAGTGCAAAAAGGTTTTAATTTGAAATTCATTTAATTATTTTCCCTCCTTAGTTGGTTATTGTGATTGGACCTTAATTCAAGGTGAAATTTGAATTATGGGTCCTCACATTGCTCTAGGAGCCTCACCTTTAAATCATTATATAAAGACTCTCATTTGCATTCATTTTCACCAAGCAATTTCATGATCCAGTGCTCTCAAGGAGACAATTTAATGAACAAGAAGATTTCAAGAAAGCAAAGAATGGTGAAGATGCAAGATTTCAAGAGGATGATATATAAGATCAAGCCATTGTTGACATCAAGCATCTTTGTGAACACACATTTGGAGCAAGAGAGATCCTTTCTTCCTTAATCCACCATTATCAACTTTCAAGCATTCAAAGATACAATCATGGAGTAGCAATTACGGATTGTGAGTTTTGCAGAAGTACTTTATCCTTGGGGGCTTGGTATTCTTTTCTATCTCATTCAAATCTATGCATTGTTGTTTCATACATATTCATGCTAGGGTTTTGATCTAGAGGATTAGATCTTGGCATTACACTGTCAATACACACACACACACACACATTCTATTTCAATCAGCTATTCGTGGAGGTGGAGATCACCAAAATGGGGGTTTGACTAAGCCAAAACCCTATATAGCCACCCCAAAAAACCCCTTTTTCAGATATCTACAGTCGTTGTTTCGAGAATTAGAGGACATATCTGAGTACCCTTTTCGCCGAACTTTTGAGATCCACAAACAAAGTCAAAATTGACCTTCAGAATAAAAATGTAGCCTTTGACCTTTTATAAGGGTCAAAGACTACCTACTGCCAGAAAGATAAAAATTTTCTAGGTTTTCTTTATCTCGGCTTCCTGATCCTAGATCTGGTTGTAAAATCTTCTAAAACTTAGCACAGGCTTCAGAAAATAGGTATTTCTAAATCAATTTCATGATGAGGTATGTATTTTGACCTAATTACTTTTCAAGTATTTCCAGATTTACTTATGCTATTTCAATTCAAAAACAACAAACAACAATATTACAAATGAATAGTGTTGAATGTTAGGTGCATTGTTAAGGCTCCATTTTTCCCCTATTCAAGACTATCCATCGTCCATCTACATACTCTTGTCTCCTATGTCATCAGACATATGTCCATCTACAAATCTCGAGACAAAAATATGATCCAAGCATTTTTCTGCCCAACCATGGAGTGGTTAGCTCCCCCGAGGCTCATCCTAAAATGAAGAGCACGTCGACCTGCTTGAGTAATCTATCAAGTTGGCACTAATGGATCGAAAAGGAATATGGTGCAAGCTATGAACTAACTACTTTTCTCATGCATAAAAGTAGAACTAACACAGATATGACAAAGAGAATAAAAATAACCCACATAAAATCCATTATGTGTTTCTATAGCTTAGGCCTAAGCATTTAATAACTAGATTTCCACTGGTAGGTAAAAGTGTACACACAAAAGTAGTGCACTTCTATGGATCCTTACATGCAAAGAAACTCAAGAATGAGCCCTCACAAATCGATCCATAGCTCTCTATGCATGGAGTTGCAAGATTTGTAAAATTGCTCTTAGCTAGAGCTATGAACTCATGACCTTGCTAGTCAACCACACAATGAGAGATTCCAAATCAAAGACAATGGCAACAATGCCAATATCTCTAATGAAATCTAAATGTATTTAATGCAAGTAAACTAAGAATGAAGATGCAAGCTAAGCTAAATGATAACAATGCAATGCTTGAAAGGAAATTTAATCTATGAATGGAAAATGCAAACTATACTATGAAAAGGAAATTGCAAGTGTTACAATCTCTCCTAATTAAGCTATGTGAGATTAATCTATTGCATAAAGGAAATCTATACTAAGAATGACATGATTATGCAACTATGAAAGAAAACTAAATGAGATGCAAAAGCAATGTCTTCAAAGTTTGAATGCAAGAATGTCTTCAAAGAGCTCCAAATGACCTAGAAAACCTGCAGCATAACATTAGCATAAAACATGAATGGATGCCAAATGAGGAGGAGAGCTCTTCTTTTATAGGGAATGAAAAAGAATGGACCATGGAGATTAAGAGGCAAAAGATTTAATCAACGGTTGAGAAAAATAGAGGCTTGATCCTTGTGCACAAATATCCTCCAATGAGAAAATAAGAGTTAACTTTTGTGTCTATATGAGACAAAAAATACTTTTTCTTCTTTTTATAAAATAAGAATAATGCTTTATTTGTGCAACTTAGGATAAGAGGAAAAGTGAGGGCTTTTTATTTATTAAAAGGGGAGGAAATATTCCTTTTAAATAAATAAAAACTTAGGATAAAATGGTTAGCCCAAGGAAAATAATCGAAAATGATAAAATAAGACTTGATCAAGGAAATTGATATAATTGATAAAATGTTGATTTTTGAAAATCTTGATTCAGGGATTTGATAAATTGAGAAATGGGTCCCAAAGTCTAGGCGACCATTTTAGGGTGCATACATTTTCCCCTCTTTGACTAATGTGTGATCGATCTAGGAACACATGTAGTCAAAGAATGAAGTTGCAATATGAGATCGATTTGGGATCACAAACAACTCAGATGTGAGATTGATTTGGGATCACATCCAGACAAAACATAAACAAAGGCCTTTGAATATGAGGTCGATTTGGGATCACATCCAAAGTAGGAGATAAAAATATCAAGTTTGAGCAAAAGCTCACAGAAAAGATGTCTGAATCAAGAGAATCAAGGATAAAATCCAATAGATACTGCCCCCTCAGAATTGAAATCGAAATCAGGTAGAGGAGAATAGAAAATCGATAAAGATTAGATCAAATCATGATGAAATCATGATTGAAGATAAAAGATGATAGGATAACCATCGAGCAGTGAAGACATGCCCCAGTCTAACTGAGAAAGATATAGGATAAAGATGCAGTCAAATGTGAGAAATGAGTGAATTGAATGAAGGTGAATGAAAGACTAGAAGTTTGAGAGACATGGGGGATGAAGAAATGAAGATGCCCCAACAAAGATCGAAGGATCAGGCCTCAAAAGATTTAGCCAACTACGTAGAAGAGGGTGAAATTTTGAAATGCAATTTTGAATCTCAAGATTAACTCAAATTTCAATTTTGAGTCCAAAAATAGATCTAGGACGTTGAAATTAGGTAGGGGTGCAATTTTTGCGCTATTTCAAAGTATTTGAAAAATTAGGTCAAAAGTCAAAATGCTATAAAAGGGGTAAAAAATGTCATTTTTAAAATCATTTGACTTTTATTAATTTGAGAATTTTGAAAGCTTAGAGAGAGAAAATGGCCCAGCCAGCAGCAGTGCTCGTCCACAAACACTAATTCGAGCGCACCCAGCTGCATAACTAGCCTCCACACTATGGTGCCCCAGTATGTTTTTGAGAAAACTCGCTTGTTGGGTCATTTATGATGATTTAATGCATTTAAACACATTTTTAAATATTTTTTCAAATTTTCAATTTTTACATAGGGCGAAAAGTCATGCGACACTTTGGAAGTGTCACGGCCTTTGAAAAGTATTATCGTGCGACACTTCGTGGGACAAAATAGTGTCGAACGCACATTGAGTCCAATGTTGCATGACATAGGATGAAATGGTGCACGCCACTATGCCAAGTGTCACCCAGACAAATATTGTCGCACTAGTATATGACAAAGTGTCACATGACACTTAGCCAAAAAAATAGTGTCGCCCAATAGAAATTTTTTACATGTTTAAGTTTTTGAGCAAAAATAACATGAGTCCTGACAATGTTTGATTTTAAAATGCTTTGTACCGATATTTTACATCCTTCATGATATGCTTTGACATCTAGCTTGGTTTAAATGGCTTGCAGGGGCACTTCCCGGTGTTGCACATTAAAGCACCGCAGGTGACTGGGTTGAGATTCATCCGAGATCTAGATGATCTGGGCGAGGCTGACTTGAGGGCGATGGGCTTTTGATATCTATTATGGATGCCCCACATATGAGCCAATCATGGGTTGTTGACTGCTCTGGCCGAGAGATGGCATAGTGAGCACAACACCTTCCATTTGCCTACTAGAGAGGCATCCATCACTTTGGAGGACGTCTACTAGATCCTACGGGTTCCATGCTACGGAGATCTTATAAGTATAATCATGGTTATAGATAGTCATAGTTGTAAAGTTTCCATATGATAGAAACTGACATGATTTATCTATTGGCACAAGTTTACTATGATCAGGATCCCACAAAGGGTAGACAGGTGATACAGGGGATGTTTCAGGATGTTACCATCCTAGATCGGCATGTCAGCTGGGATCGAATGATGGATGAGTATGGTAGAGACTACCCCATACCATGCATTGTTGCCTCTTTGATCGAACAAGCTCTGATTCCAGACAGGAGTCAAAAGGGCTTCCCACTGGGCTAGGGGAGACTACTAGCAGACTTGGTGGCACAACCTCACAAGATGGCTTGGGGTCTGGCTATCTTAGCAGACATGTATTACGAGCTACATGAGATCATATATAGGGATGGGAGGACTTGGGCATGTCGGGCTATACTTGCACAGATATGGGCATGGGAGCACATAGTTATAGTCCGCCCACTAGTGCAGCCTAGGGAGCGTAGATATCCCTACATTTACAGATATAGCGGTTTCATCTCCCAGGCACATAGCGGAGATGTTGCATACTACCGCAGGGTATTGGATGAGCTGACCTCCTTCACATGGAGGCCTTATAGGACAATTGAGGGATGGTCTGATAGGAGAGAGCTAGACTACATGCTCTATAGTCAACCATTGGTAGGTTGACATTTAGATATTATCGAGAGATTTGCTATTACTTGAGTGTGGAGGCATTTTGGTCGGTAGTAGAGGGTATTTGTGGAGACCACCACACATGCCAGATTCTGGGATGAGGAGGGATAGGGATGGCTGTCGATGTTGGACTACCAGCAGGTAGTACAGGATACGGCTACCATTAGGAGGGAGCCATGGGAGTACCTGCTAGACATGGCAGATGCAGCATATCGTACTGAGAGGCGGAGGGCCCCATTTCTGAGATTTACTATAACAGATGTACAGGCTATCGCACAGGGAGGGGATGGCAGAGATGGAGGAGCAGAGGAGAGAGAGCGCTAGAGAGGGGAGAGGGGTCAGGAGCAAGTGGCCAAAAATGGCCACAGAGATGGAGGTTAGCTACTCCGGAGGATGAGGCGAGACCAGCTCACCGACAGGCAGGGGATCAATAGGATCAACCTGTAGGAGGAGAGGATCTCAAGGCTAGGATACATGCCCTTGAGATGGAGATACAATAGCTAAGGATCACCATAGCCATGAGAGAGCAGTAGCTCACAGATCAGCGGGATGAGACTGAGCGACGGGAGAGGCAGCTAGAGGTTGCCTTAGCAGAGAGGCAAAGAGAGGCAGCGCGGGTAGCATACTACCATGGATTGTATATACATGCAGTCCCTACAGATCAAAGAGTGCCTTCCTACTCAGCAGTAGTAGGTAGATCAGATGTAGTACATGTCGTCGCACCACCTCCTCCACCACCAGGTCCCAAGGATGGTAGCAGTGAGTCCTAGGTTTAGGTTTAGATGTTTTGTTCATATCATGAGACATTGATCCAGATTTTGGGATCTCATATTGTACATTGTACTATATCATTCATATATATATATGAGATTACTGGATTTTTGATATATCTTGTGTATCAGTCTCACTGGTGATGGATGTATCAGTTTATATATTGTCTTGTTATTTTTCTCAAAAATGTATGCGTTAAATGATCATGTATATTCTCTCTCATAGATGTATGTTTAATCCTCATGTATATGATGCAGTCTTATGTTTCTGAAAATGACATCTCTTAGGATAGAGATATGATGATGTGATTAACCCCTTATGATGATAGGAACAGGATGTGATGAAAAAGACAAGGAGTGAAAGACATGATCGAGAAAGGAAAGAAATGAAATGAGTGCAGTTGACTAATAGGTCCATGAAAGATGAAAAGGAGAGCTCTCTCCATATGCAAAGTGCAAAACTAAGCTAAAGATGAACCTAAAATGCAAGCTACTATGCAAAGTGGTTGACTTGCAAGGTCACAACGCTTATAGACATCTAATTATCATTATCGAGCATTATTGGTAGCATCGTAAGATCATACAATGCACACTAGCATAACTATGTGAATATGAATATGATCTTTATCAAATAGAAATATGGAAATCCCACCTAGGCATCAAAGACATGTAGGTCAAGATGACTAGTGCAGTGAGATCACCTAAGTTTTATATGGCGAGATTAGGCTTGTATCAAGACACATGAAAGTCTGGATAACTAGAAGCATGCACTCGCATAACAATCAAGAATAATATCCAGTAGGTCCTCAATGTCAAGTGGATCAAGCATAAATGCTAATGACAATAAGGACTAACAAGATATACCCACAAACAGATAAAGAAAGAAAACATGTTCTCATTCCCTCAGTCTTCTAGCTATGCATCATCGAAAACTTCTCAGGGAGAAAACACTCATCAAAGAAATCCTCATAGACAGCACACAAAGAAAAATAAAGCCAACATATCTCAGTGAGTTGATTGTTTAAGTGCATGTGTGTTGGTCATAGAGTCAAACTCTAAGTATCGCATCTGTTAGTGGAAAAATATCATATCATACTAGACTGCGGGGTAAGACATCTGATAACACTTGACACTAGGGTAGTGTTGAAAAACACTGTTGGGGCGGTGTTGAAAAACACCTATTGTGAAATGCCCCCAAGAGACAAACGCAACCTAAAAAGACCTATGCTAACAATTATGCCCCCTAGACAAAGATAAGGACCAATTCCAGACCAAGTCAAATAAGGTCAAGACATGATGGAGAAAGGTTCAGTGTCGAGGACGCATGGTAAAAGACAAGGGTGCAAAGGCCTCAAGTAGCGCCTGTTTCCAGGTTTTCACTACTTGGAATATTTTTTATTTTTCTCTTCTTCTTTTTTTTATATTTTTGCTACCAGGGCACCTGTTTCTAGGTTTTCACCAAGGCACTTTTTCTATTTTTTTTGAATTTTTTTCATTTTTTTTATTTTTTTGTATTTTTTCAAGACTTTATATGTTTTTTAGGATTTTTTCAGCATCATATATGAACTTTTTTTTTTGGTAGTTTTTCAGGATCATAAATATGTACAAAGGATGCCCCCAGATAGAAATAGGCATCAAGGATAGAACTTCTTGAGGTGCAAAATATTGATAGGATCAGGGAGTTGTTCTCCCTCTTCATCAGTTAACAAGTAAGCACCTATCCCAAAAGCAGTAGTGATGACATATGGACCAAGCTAATTAGGTTCAAATTTACCCTTCTGTTCTCCATTCTGTTGATTCTTTGGATTCTCACGTAAGACAAGATCTCCCACTTGAAATTCCCTAGGGCGAACCTTCTTGTTGAATGCTTTGGACATGCATTTTTTATAGACCCTCATATGATCAAATGATGCTTTGCACTTCTCATCTAGAAGTTCTAATTCCTGTAATCTCATGGCACGATAATCTTCATCTGTTACTAGACCTTTGAGAGAGACTCTGAGTGAAGGGATCTCTACCTCTAAAGGTAACATTGCTTCAACACCATAAGTAAGGGCAAAAGGAGTAGCCCCTGTTGGAGTACGAACACTCATTCTATAGGCCCATAAAGTCAGATTTATCTGTAAATGCCAATCTCTACCATTCTTATGAACTGTTCTATGAATAATCTTTAGAATGGTTTTATTTGAAGCCTCTGCTTTCCCATTTCCTTGCGGGAAGTAAATGGAGGACCAATGTTGTTTTATCTTAAAAAATTTGAAGAGATGTTTAAGGTCCTTGTTTTTAAACTGACCTCCATTATCAGTGATGATTTCAAAGGGTACTCCAAACTGACAAATGATATGATTTAGGATGAACAATGAAACCGTCTTGTTTGAGGCAACAGAAAGTGGGACAGCTTCTACCCATTTTGTGAAATAATCAGTAGCCGTGATAATGAATTTATGTCCACCTGATGTGTTGGGATGAATCTGCCCAACAAGGTCAAAGGCCCAACATTGAAATGGCCAATGAGAAATAGAAGGAATAAGCTCCCTATCTGGAGCATGAATCAGGTTTCCATGTTTCTAACACTTTTCACATGATTTGGCAAAAGCTATAGCATCCATCTGCATTGTGGGCCAATAGTACCCCACCCTAAGCAACCTTCGGGCCATGGCAAGGCCATTGGAAAGTCCTCCACAAATGCCCTCATGGATGGCAATTAACCCTCGGTCAGACTCATCCTTTTCCAAGCACCTAAGAAGTGTCCCATCTAAACCCCTCCTATATAAATCACCAGAGATAAGGGTATGGCGAGAGGCGTTACAAAAAAGGTTTCTTCTTTCTGAGCGGTTAAAGGTTTCGGGAATGGTGCCATCATGAAGGTATGAATAGATAGCACCATAACGGGAAGACTCATGACTGACCAAGGTACAGATGACGTGGCTTTCAGAGGAGTCAAATATAGGATGGCGTAGCTCTTCCACCAGGAATTCAAATCTTGACTCATGTTGTTCCAATTAAAGGAGTGAAGCCAATGTAGCCATAGCATCTGCAACCTTATTTTCTATTCTAGGGATCTGTTGAAATGTTACAAATGTGAAATAGTGTCACAATGAATCAACCATCTTCTTATAAGGGATCAGCTTGTCATCCTTAGTTTGGTATTCTTCATTTACTTGGTTGATAATCAGTTGTGAATCCCCAAAGACATGCAGCTCTATAATTCCCCATTCGATGGCCATTTTCAATCCATTAGTTAAGGCTTCATATTCAGCAATGTTGTTTGTGCATGGGAACAGTAATTTATAGGATTTTGGAATAGTATACCCATGAGGGGAAACAAACAACAATCTGGATCCTGATCCATTTTGCATATTTGAACCATCAAAGAACATCTTCCAAGTTCTTGTAGTCATGTACATGATGTGCTCATTTGGGAATTCAACTTGCATTGGTGTTTTGTCTTTTATTGGAAAATCAGCCAGTTGATCTGCAATAGCTTGTCCTTTTATGGCTTTACACTCAACATACGCAATGTCAAATTCTGAAAGAATCATCATCCATTTAGCAAGTCTACCCATGAGAGCAACCTTACCAAGAAAGTATTTGAGAGGATCAATTTTAGCTATGAGGTGTATTGTATGTGCAAGTATGTAGTGACACAACTTTTGGGAAGCAAACACCACATCAAGGCAAGATTTTTCAATACTAGTATAATTGACCTCATAGGAGACAAGTGTACGGCTGATGTAGTAAATGGCTCTTTCTTTCCCAGTATCATCAAGTTGAGCCAACAGTGCCCCCAGAGAAGATTATGTTGCTGATATATACAAAATCAACAATTTTCCTAGGATAGGAGGCATTAAAATTGGGGGATTAGCCAAGTACTATTTTATTTGGTCTAGGCTCTTTTGGCAATCCTCATTCTAGGTACATGAGACTCCCTTATGCAATGTCTTATTGAATGGTTGTGCTCTGTCTGCAAGTTGTGAAATGAACCTCTGTATAGATTGGAGTCATCCTTGGAGACTTCTCATTTGACTAATGTTCTTAGGAGGCTGCATATCTAATATCGCTTGAACCTTTTTAGAATCCACCTCTATTCCTTTGGTTGAAATTATGAATCTTAGAAGTTTACCTGAGGTAACCCCAAATGCACACTTTTTTGGATTCAATCTTAATTGAAATTGTTCCATTCGATCTAGAATTACTTCCAAATCTTTGAGGTGTGTATCTCTTTTCTTAGATTTAGCCAAGGTATCATCCACATAATCTTCCATATTTTTATGCATCATGTCATGAAAGATTGTTGTCATAGCTCTTTGATATATAGCTCCTACATTTTTCAATCCAAATGGCATGACGTTCCAACAATAGGTTCCCCATGCACATGTGAAGGTTGTCTTTTCTTGATCTTCAAGAGCTATTTTTATTTGGTTATATCTAGAGAAACCATCCATTAAAGAGTATATTTCATAGCCCGCAGTCATATCCACTATCATATCTATATTAGGGAGTGGAAAGTCATCCTTTGGGAAAGCTTTGTCAAGGTCTCTGAAGTCCGTGCATACACGAATGGACCCATCATGTTTTGAAACTGGAACAATATTGGAGATCCATTCGGCATAGTCAATAGCTCTAATAAATCCTACTCCTAAGAGATTTTCTAATTCAGCCTTAACAAGGAGAGCTATGTGAGGATGCATTTTCCTCAACTTTTGTTTTATTGGTTTAATTCCTAGAGCTATAGATAGATGATGCATAATAAGATTAGTGTCAAGCCCTGGCATATCTGAATATGTCCAAGCAAAATTGATTTTCTTTTTCTGTAAGAATCTTGTATATGCCTCTTTTTCTTGTTCTGATAGAGACTAAGCTAGATGAATCATTTGTGGAGCCTCCTTCATATTCAAATTCACTGGCTATGTAGGCTCAATGAGAATTGATGATCTATCCTGAAAATAACTTGGTAAGTTATTAAGTACCCCATCCTTAGGTGCCTCAAAGAGGTTTTCACCTTCGGATACATCTTTATTTTTACTATTTTGGGTTCTGGCACCGCCATAAAGTGGTTTTCGCCATTAGAACCATCTCTTTTCTTTTTCTTTTCTTTTATTTTATGACTGAGGTACTTAATATCAGGCTCTGTCATACTTGTTGTAGGCTCGCTGATGGAAGAGACTACAGGTTTAAGAGTGTTTAAATAGCAAGCTATCTCGTAGTCATTATGGAAAGTAAGGAGCTGAGGCTCTTGATAAAGCTATGACCAGTCAATCAGATGGTTGTGGACAAGGGGGAGGTCAACAACTGGTTCAATATTATTGATATGGTAGGTATTATCTCTAGTGATCATATAGTTAGGATTCATCAAGTCTCCCTCTAAGGTACCTGAATTAGGGTTTGTCTCCCCAAACGAAGTATCATCCACTAAGGCAATTCGAGGAATCCAATCCTCTAGCCCTACACTAGACTCATTAGCTACCTCGGGTTGGGACTCAAATGTGTGGATAACAGCAATGTCCAGATCAACAGTGGAACAATCCGAGAGGGTCTCCCACTCATACTCATGCAAGTCTATGTCAGAATCCCTGCTGGGATGTTTGCACCAACCATATTTTTGAGGCCTTGAGGTAGAGGCACCTGGGTCACTGAGGGTGAAACCTTCTTGGATATCATTTTGAGATTGAGTAGATTCTTCACCATGAGTTGTAACAGAGGATTGTTCCTATTCAAAACTTGTTGGATCAATTGCGGAAGCATCTAGGTCTCCCCAAAGGAGATTAGTGGAAGGGATCCAATCTTCACACTCATCTTACTGGTTCTGAAAATTTGGCACATAATTAGACCCATCATCACTATCCGTCGCAGCTAGGATAGGAGCAACTTTTTCATTTTTGCTTTCAAAACCTAGGCCCACTGTTGTTTTAATTCTCCGACCAAAGAGAGAATGATCAAGAGGTTCTGCTTTAGCGTCTAACCTATGCTGAGAGGCCCATGACTTGGGTAGCCCATGTTTTTAACCAGAGTATATCCTCTCCCATAGGTCTTAGGAGAAGGTGCAAAATTCTTGTTATGTTGGTATTTTTCTTCTCTGTAAATCCAATCTCTGACCGCTACTTCCTCTTTCTCTTCCTGAATAGGCACCGAGGAATCTATAAATTTCCCAAACAAAGTCATGGTAGAGGATGAAGGTTTCCTCTCGAGTGAAGGTTTTCCATAAGACCTAGGCAAGATTGGCATTTTTATGAAGGTATCCATTTTGTAATCTCCCATGCCAAGGTCAGCGGACTTAAATTTATTCTTACACTGCTCAAGAGCAGCATCAAAATTGTCAGCTTCTCTATTTAAGGGAACATGTGAACCAGCTGAAACTGCATTGACAGATAATGTGCTATCCCCTGGTATGCAAACTTCAACACCATTGTAAGGGAATTTAACACATTGATGGTAGGTAGATGACACCGCTTGCATGTCATGAATCCATGGTCTACCTAAGAAAATATTGTATGCCAAAGGTCTGACATCAACAATCTGAAACAAAATGTCCTTTTCCACAGGACCAATTCTGATAGGAAGAATGGCCAATCCTTTAGAGCTTCACTCTGCTTCATCATAGGCCTTGATGGTGATCTTCTTCCTAGTGTCAATAATTTTCTTGGAATATCCCAAGGCTTTCAGTACACTCAAAGAGAAAATATTAATCCCGACACCCCCATCTATCAACACGTGCCTGACACGGGTTTTATGGATCATGACTTCAATATGGAGGGCCAAGTTATGCGGGTGCCTTAGTGCTTTGTCATCTTCTTTAGAAAATGTAAGGTAATGAGGGCTAGCAAGGTGACTGACCATGTTTTGGAATTGGTCAACATCTATGTCATTAGGGACACTGGCTGCTCGCAAGGCATCCTCAAGAACACGCCTATGTTTAGGAGACAAATCAAGGAGCTCAAAAATAGAAATCTGTGCTGGCGTTCTTTGTAACTAATCGACGAGGTTATAACTTACATCTAGACCAACAACAGACTTAGGAGGAACACTCTTTGACATTGGTTGTTTTGACTTGCTAGAATTAGGACCTCGAATGACAACAGGACCTTGGGACTGACTCCTAGTGACAACATTAAGAGGTTGAGACAATCCTTGAGAACGAGGGCCTCTAAGCACCACAATAGGTCCTTCATAAAAAATGGGGGGTGAGTTTACTTTATAACCATAGGGATCTCTCCCAGTGATCACATTGACATCATTGTCCACAAATTTGAGCATATTAATGACATTTTCAGCGGTTGCATAAGTGTAGTTGATAGCGGCCTTGCCATTCTTACTCTTAGAGTTCTCTCCTTTTTCATATTTGGGCAAGGGTTCTTTAAAAGCTTTGTGGTTAGCATTTGTGGTCAACCCATCAACTTGTAATCTTCCACTTTCAATAAGATCTTGGACAAGATGCTTAAGTCTAAAACAATTTTCTATATCGTGTCCAATTCCATTGTGAAAGACACAAAAAGCCTTCTCATTCCACCAATGAGGCTTAGGATCTGGTATGGGGTGCTTGGCAGGATCCTGAGGTTGTGCCAAATTATGAGCAATTAACATCTTGAAAATGTCTGCATATGAGTCCCCAAGCTTGGTAAATTGTCTCTTTTCTATTTTAGGTCTCCCTTGATACTTGGGTTTATTCTCTTGTTGTTCTGAAGATGTTTGCAGCTTCATGGCTTGGACTGCGTTAGAGAGATTAAGAACTCCTTCATTATTAGGTTGTGATGAGTCAAATCATTAACCACTTGCTTATTCTTATTCCAATAAGATTTCTTTTTGTCCTTATTACCATTATGATTGTTGTTTTGGCCATTGTTGTTATTAGTTGTTTTGGCCAAGATGCCTTGTTCTTTTAGGACATCTTCTATACAACATGCAGTCTCTACCATGGTATTAAAAGAGCTAAAAACCATTTTCCTCACTTCATACCTTAGCTCTGGTATTAAATTGCTCACAATTATGTCTATTCTTTCTTCCTCGGGAATCATTCTAGGATACTTCAAGAACAACCATCTCCATCTTTGCAAGAAGGTGACAAAAGGTTCTCCTTGATTTTGTTTGAGTTTGCACAAATCAAGCATTGTGACTGACCTTGATACATTGTAAGCAAAATGTTGGACAAATCTTTGAACAAGTTCTTTAAACGTCTTCACTGGAGGAGTAAGGTTGGTGAACCACTCCATAGCTTGACCTTTTAGACTCCTTGGGAATAATCTCATTAAATAGGAGTCTTCATGATGAAAAGCAAAGCTCATTATGTAAAATTGTCTAACATGGTCATGAGGGTCACCAATACCATCATATCTGTCATAAGTTGGGAACTCAACCTTCTTAGGAAATTCAATCATCACCACACTTTTGTCTATAGGGTTGGGACATATGGAGTCTAAATTGAATGTACTCTTAGGAGCTCTCATTTTCTCTATGTCCCTTTGCATTTGCATGATCACTTCGTTGGTTGAAGGATTTTGTTTCTTAATCTTTTGGTGCACATCAAAATCATATGGGACCTTAGCACCTTTGTTGATGAGACTTTCTAGGAACTGATCCTTGTTTTGCTCCACATATCTTTCTACATATGCTTGAAAAGATGGTTCTTGCTGCATAGTCATAAAATCCATATGATCAAAGTTGGCATAACTTCCTCCATGTTGAGAGCCATAATGAGCTCGTTGGGAGGGTTATCTTGAATATCTGGGAGGTGATTGTCTCCTATGATGGTTATGTCGAGAAGTCCTTCTTCCTCTAGGACTAGGTGATCTCGAAGGAGTCCTTGACCTTCTCCTGGTCCTTGGACTTGCTGAGGGAGTAGATGGTGGAGAGTTGGTTCCACTGTGGGTACCCCTATTGTTGAATTTATTATGAAGTTGTTGCGCTAGGATCCTATCTTGTTCTTCTTGTGCGGCTCTTCTCCTTATGTCTAGCAAAGCTCGTTCCTCATCCTCCAATTGTTTGAACCTTTCTTTCTTAGCAGCTTGCTCATCTAAGAAAGCTTGTTTTTCTCTTTCAATCCTCTTTAACCTGTCACTTGTATATCGTGAGGCATCTCTAAGAGGAGAAGACTTTCTTGAATGTTTGAATATATTAGCTGCATTCATGTGAGCATCACCTGACTCATTGTTTTGGTTATCGGGTTGTGACCGTGCATCCGGGTGAGGTTTCCTATAGTGTTTCTCTGCTCTTTGGTGAGCATCCAAATACCTGTCATTGATAGGAGGTGATCCAAGTGGACTATCAGAAGAAGACCTAGCAGACATCGTGTCACCCCTATGTTGTTGGAAAATGTCATTAAGAGTTTGATTCATTGCTTCCCTTTGTTCTCTTGTGAAAGTATAACTCATATCCATATTCGACGAAAGTGGTGCCACAGAGGTACTCACTTCGTTAGGATTACTCTTTGGATTGAAACAGACCTCAAACTCACTCTTTGGGGATTGGTCAAAAATAGGTTCCTTTCCCTTTCATTGTTGATGAGTCTTAACTAAGGGTAACTGATTGAAGACAACCTAGGATCGCTTCCCTTGATTTACTTGGTACAGAGTTGTAACTGACATGAAAGAAAAAGATTCTTAATGATAAGGCGACCTCACAAAGTGTCAACACCAAACTAGGATAATTGAAGTTCTCTAATGTCCAAAAAGAGATGGAAAGATAGAAATAAAAGGGGCTTTACCAACACTGTCAAAGAGGTGCCTCAAATCAAAGGATGAATATCCTTGCACTTTTGAATCAGGAGGTTGGACTAGGCCAAAATATAATTGAATTTGAGATTTGGTGAAAATGATTTGGACAAAAGGAGCACTAAAATTCTCCAAGAATGTAGCTAACAATTCTAGAGATGTTCTTTCTCAACAAGAATAGTCTTCTAACTTGGCAATCCTTCCCAAGGTGACGCTGTAAATCAAATGATACTAACCCTCGAGGGCTAAAACTAGAAACTCAAGGTCAAAATAGGCTTGCAGCAGCAAGATAAGTAACCTTCCTAAAGACCCAACCAACTAAAAGCAAGTGAAACCAGGTATAGCAGCAAAATCTCAGGCGACAGTCTCTAGGCAAATAGCGCGCCACTTTAAGGTCAGGTGCCACTTTGCGTAATGTTGTGCGACACAGTCCAGGCAGACAGAGCGATAATTTCTAGGTAAGAGAGGCGATAGTGTTTCTGGGGTGAACTGGCGCACAATAGTTCTTAGAACAGGGGGTGACAGTCTTTTAGTGTTGCACGACTCTTTGACCAGTGAGTGTCAAAATCTCAGTTTTAAGGCTTGTTCATTCAAAATTTTCAGTCTGAGGGTTGATTTTTTGATTCTAATCACAATGACAGTAGTAATTTGACAGGTTTGCAAACAGTATGGGATCAGCCGTGTCTCCAAGCACTTAGAACAAGGGCAAAAGCAACCTTGCCAAGACAAACAATTGTGATATTGAAAATGGAAAAACACCCTATGAATGCTACCGATTGTTTGAATGTTGAGAACGTTTACATTGGTATAGCACAATCAAAAGCACTTCAAGCAATATCTATCCTAAAAGGTCAAGGCTTAGTACTTAACAACTTGGCCCACACTTGATGCTCCCTTGCCTCACACAAAGTGGTTTCCCACAATAGATATTGACTTTGTCATGGAAGTGCCAAAGACACAACCAAAGGAACACAGATGGTGGGTAATCTTGGGGTGATCTGGGTTATTCCACTTGGATCAATCCTTGCACCAAGAAGCTAAGCAGAAAAATAGGGTGGCCTCTATCTATGGTTCTTATTAAGGGCTTCCGTTCATAGTACCCCTCTTGCTCCTCGTAAAGGACTAGGACCTCGCGGCCTCAAGAGTACCTTAAGCATTCTTGCTCAACACTTTCCTCATGGTCACAATCCCACAAGTACTCACATCAAGCGAAGACAAGCACTACATCTACCAAGGTTTTGTGTCCTCGATAGCCTTGAGATTATAGTGGGTTGGAATAGCTCGGTATTAGCTTGTCCCCACTTGGGTCGTTCCTCTTGATTGCTCAAGAGCAGACCCGCTAAAGGATTCTAACAATCTAAACAAAAATGGATCAACTTATGAGATTCAAGGATTTTATTTCCCCATAAGGGTGAAGAGTATACTCCCCTTATCCCAAAGCTTTCTCCCAAACACACCAAGCAAAGTTCAATTACCCTCTTGCTTTCAAAATCCTAAGATGGGTCAAGATTTTCTGGTTCACCACTAGGGTGAAGAGCATACTTCTCCTACCACCTCAAAATTTCTTTCACAAGATATTAAGTGCCTATGAAATGAAACAACTAGTATATGTCGCACTCAATCAATAAAAAAAGCAATTAAACAAGCACTTGATTTGTTTTCTTATGCTTTGGGCAGCCCTAAAAAACCATTAGTAGCCCTTTTAGCATGCAATGTATCAAATTTTTTTCAAGCAAGAGTACCTACAAAGCAACTTGTTAGCTTCACAATGGTTAGAACAATCCTACAATCCAATTAGCTCCAAGCAATCCACTATCAAAAAGTATTTAAAGCACTAAAGGTGGAACACTTAACCCTTCAAGTGAATGTGAAGCGAGTCCAAAGTGGAACATTTAACTCTTTAAGTGAATGTGAAGTGAGTTCAAAAGTGAAACATTTAACTCTTCAAGTGAATGTGAAGTGAGTCCAAAAGTGGAACATTTAACTCTTTAAGTGAATGTGAAGTGAGTCCACAAGGTGGAACATTTAACTCCTCACACAAACTCAAAGTGAGTCCACACCTTAGAAAACTAATGAGATCAAGAAAGCATAAAAGGGAGAACTTTGTGGAACATTTAACGCTCTTTTCAAGTAGACCCCTCCCCCATGTATGAATGCTGACCTTGCACCCAAAGGGAAAATAACGAGGGGCGATTAGAAATAAGCGAGTCCAACACCCAATTTAGCTAACAAGCTCAATCAAAAGTAATTTAAAGTTGCTTATCAACACTACCCACAAATGAAAAAGGGGTTGAATCAATGGAATATTTAACTTTCCAAGCAAACATAGGGTGAGTCCAAAAAGTGGAACATTTAACCCCCTATGCAAACAAGGAATGAATCCATGCCCTCAATCACTAAAATGAGATGTTTGATATTGGAAACCAAAGAGCATTCACAAACTATCAAAAGAAAATCTATGTTCTTTTATTAACCCAAAAGAGATGTGCCTATGAAAGCAAGTAAACCAACTGAAATCTGGAAATGCAATCTATTTACCTACAATAAATCAAACTAACAAACAAATCAATCTAAACTCGGCTAAAAGGGTCTAAAAAACTCATTGTCAGGTGTAGGTGATAGTACAGTCACCAGAACTATCGTGCGCCACTTCTCTGTATACTAGTGCGACAATTCTTCCTAGGGCGACAGACTTCAAAACTTGCATGCGATAAAACACAACAAACAGGGTGACAGTTTCCGCCAAAAAGAGTGACACTATTAACCGGTGAGGTGTCGTGCTGTCATACAGTAGACTATCGTACGACACTAGTGAAAAGTGTCACATGACACTCTAAGACAGAAAAACCAGAGACCGAAAATAGGGCTAAAAATTGATGAAAAATTAGTGGAAATTGACGAAAATGCAGAAAATGAAGGGACAAAGCTAATGTCTTGCCCCACGGTGGGTGCCAAAAATGTACACACAAAAGTAGTGCACTTCTATGGATCCTTACATGCAAGGAAACTCAAGAATGAGCCCTCACAAATCGATCCATAGCTCTTTATGCATGGAGTTGCAAGATTTGTAAAATTGCTTTCAGCTAGAGCTATGAACTCATGACCTTGCTAGTCAACCAGACAATGGAAGATTCCAAATCAAAGACAAGGGCAACAATGCCAATGTCTCTAATGAAATCTAAATGTATGCAATGCAAGTAAACTAAGAATGAAGATGCAAGCTAAGCTAAATGATAACAATGCAATGCTTGAAAGGAAATTTAATCTATGAAAGGAAAATGCAAACTATAGTATGAAAAGGAAATTGCAAGTGTTACAATCTCTCCTAATTAAGCTATGTGAGATTAATCTATTACATAAAAGAAATCTATACTAAGAATGACATGATTATGCAACTATGAAAGCAAACTAAATGAGATGCAAAAACAATGTCTTCAAAGTTTGAATGCAAGAATGTCTTCAAAGAGCTCCAAATGACCTAGAAAACTTGCAGCATAACATTAGCATAAAACATGAATGGATGTCAAATGAGGAGGAGAGCTCTTCTTTTATAAGGAATGAAAAGGAATGGACCATGGAGATTAAGAGGCAAAAGATTTAATCAACGGTTGAGAAAAATAGAGGCTTGATCCTTATGCACAAATATCCTCCAATGAGAAAATAAGAGTTAACTTTTGTGTCTATATGAGACAAAAAGTACTTTTTCTTCTTTTTATAAAATAAGAATAATGCTTTATTTGTGCAACTTAGGATAAGAGGAAAAGTGAGGGCTTTTTATTTATTAAAAGGGGAGGAAATATTCCTTTTAAATAAATAAAAACTTAGGATAAAATGGTTAGCCCAAGGAAAATAATCGAAAATGATAAAATAAGACTTGATCAAGGAAATTGATATAATTGATAAAATGTTGATTTTTGAAAATCTTGATTCAGGGATTTGATAAATTAAGAAATGGGGCCCAAAGTCTAGGCGACCATTTTAGGGTGCATACAAAAAGAAGAATAAATTTACCCTTATTTGTTCATCCATATTCAAAACCCTTTCCCATGATATCTTTCTAAAAAATATAATAAGTAGGACTAGAATAACATGTTTCCAAAACAATCCATTCACTAGTTTACCCTTTTCTTTTAACGATAATTTTCAAATAGTCAATTTTCTACATTAAAGGATTATGTGGTTTTACTAACATCTAGTATTTACTACTTATTGAAATAATATATATATATTCACAATTCTCACATATATGGTAAATAAAGAAAATCTACATTTCAAATTTATGCAAATGCTACATGAAGTTAATGTAGTTCCTATCACAGTTTGAATGAACAAAATAACAAACATGTTTTCCAAAAATTCAACCATATGTTTGATATGTTGGTAGTCATATAGATTTATTTGTGTACTGTTATTTGATCATTAACAGGGAATTCTAAAAGGAAACAAATAGTTTAAAAATGAAATGTTCATTTCAAAATTCCTCACAACTACAATGTTGATATATATAGATATATGGAAGCACTTCCATGATAAGAGCATTTAGCCCTCTGAGTAAGTGGTCTGGGGTCATGTTAAGCACCTTGATCAGGTCTTTGCATGTATCTAGCTTTTCCCCTTATTATGCTTTCCTCTGCACCTGATTTTCACTTCATATATGCATTTCCTAGCATTCTGGACTAGGGTCCTAAGATTTTTGACCTCAAGGTCAAAGTCGACCTTGAGGGTCAAATTTGACCTCAACCCTAACCTAGGGTAGGATCGACCTCGTCCTTGACTCCGAATTCAAATTCCAAGTTTTTTTGATTTTCGGGCATCGGGTTTCGAAAAGATTATTTTCCTGCCTTCAGGTTCACCATTTCGGGTTTTAGAATGGTAAATCCTTAAATTGCATTTAATATAGGTCCATTTCTAGGGGTTAAGGTTAATTGGGATTTAATTCCCCAATGTCGGCCTTCTCTAGAGGTTTTTTCCCTAGCTCACTATAAAAGGAGGCCTTCCTCTCTCATTTCAATCCATCTCTCAATCAAGTTTGGATATCTCTCAACCAAGCAATCTCTCAAGATCTAAAGTGCAAGCAAGTGAACTCAAGCATTCAAACAATCCTTCAAGCATTCAAGTGTTCAAGGATTCATCCATCAAGGAGATCCATTGTTAGCCATTGAAGGATTCAATCTCTTTGGAGCCCCCTTGAAGATCCATCCTTCTACATTCATCCAAACCTCCTCATATGCAAATATCTATTCAAGATTGGTGTTTAAGATCAAATTTCATTGATTTGAGACATCCTACATTCATTCTACATCCATTGAAGCATCCCTACTTGTGGATTCATATCCTCTACAAGGACTTCAACATTAGCGAGGTGAATTGTTTCAATTGCTTTGTTTATGCACACTACATTTCAATTCAATTTCAAGGTTAATTCTTAAATTGGGGTTTGACCAAGGCAAACCCCCCATACAAACAACAAAACCCCCTTTTTCTTGTAGGTACAGGTGCAGAATTTTAGATTTGAGAGCGGATTTGGATACCTTTTCGGTGAACTTTTGAGATCTGTGAACAAAGTCAAAATCGACCTTCAGAATAAGAATGTAGCCTTTGACCTTTTATAAGGGTCAAAGACTACCTACTGTCAGAAAGACAAAAGATTTCTGAGTTTTCTTTGTCTCGACATTTCAAGTCCAAATTAGGTTGCAGAATTGCCCGAAAGTATACATAGACATAAAAAATTGGCATTTTCCAGATTTTCCCTATTTTGAGGTTAGTACTTGTATTTCAATTATTTCAGATTTCAAGCATAATTCCTTTGTAGGGAAATATAAGGTTTTCTTCCTTTTTCATATTCTCCATAGATTGATTTGATTGTGCATTAACCTTTTGGTTGATCAAATTGGATATCTCCTTTGGAAATTTGGATTTAGGAGTGGATCTAAAATTTCCCTCATGCATTACATTGAATAGAGGTGATTCCATTTTACCACTATTCATTTTGGTGAACCCGACATACTTACTCTCCTTTCTTTTGTGGAATTGGATGCCCTTTTGTGTTTTATGGTGTTAAATTTCCTTTTATCTTGTTAGTATTAGATTTCTCTTTTGTTAAATCTTACGTGCTAATTAGATTTAAAAAATACAAAAAATATTCATGCTTTATGTGGTCTTAGTTTAGTTCATTTGCATTACATTGGTTTATGAGCTTTACTACTACTAGTCCTACTTATAACATTCCGATTAGAAGAAGTCGTAGACTCATGGGTGCCTTTGATCCTGAATCTTCTTCTCCTTTCCTTAGGATCCCAGATGATAATTTGATTCTTCATGATTCCAATCCTACTATGGAGCAAAACTCTTCTCACTCATCTCATGATGAGGATGACGCTTTAAGAGTTCCTCTTGAACAAGTCCAAAAACTTTCAACTAAACTTGATAAAATGGGTAATCGGCTTATTCAAGAGAACCATAGTCAAGATTCTATTCAAGCTATAGAGGCTCTTAAGAAAGTTCTCTGTAATAGTGATCAAGGTGTTAACCTCTTGCGTGGTATTACTCACCTCGTGCATTCAAATGTTAAACCTTTAGCTCAAGAAGCTCAAGATTTAGGGTTGATTCCTCCTATCACTAGTGTTGAACCTCCTTCTAATCCTTTACCTAGTATTCCTACCTATACTCCTTCTTTGGTGACTGTGATGGTTCCCTCTATTCCTATGAGTGTTCCTCATGTGTCCCTTCCTACATCACAACCTTCATATCATAATGTTCCTTTTAATTATTCCAATTCACTTCCAACTGTAATTCCTAGTGTTCCTCTAGTTGTGTCTTCTATTCCTAGAGCTTCTTACACTTTACCTAGTGTGTCTAATGTTGCTCTTCCTCCTATTTCCTCTAATGATTCAACAATCATCAGTTTGGCTCAAACTGTGTCATCCTTACAACAACAACTTGCTTCCTTGACTCAAAACAAGTTTAGTATTTCTACATGTGACATGGGAAGTCCTTTGTCCTTGGATATTATTTGTACTCCTATTCCTCAACAAGGTGATATGCCTCATCTTGAGAATTATAATGGAAAAGGAGATCTTGTTCATCATGTTAAAACATTCCAAATCTTTTGTAGTGATTATGCTCGTGACCATAGGATTTTAGCCAAACTGTTTGCTAGAACCTTCCATTACAAGGCCTTACAATGGTATTGTTCCTTGCCTCCTTATTCTATTGATTCCTTTCCAAAACTTGCTAATGCCTTTATTCAACAATTTCAAAACAACATTGGCTCGCAAGTATCTTTGACTGATTTGATGCATTGTAAACAAAGTGCTAAGGGAAAATTAACTGAATTTATTGGTAGATTTAAGCATTTGCATGCTCAGATTTCCTATCATGTTCCTGATATTGATATTCAACGTATGTTTATTTTAAATTTGCAAAAGGATATTAGAGATAAAATTTTGCTTATTGAATTTACCTATTTTCAACAACTTTGTGCAGCACTTCATCATTATCAATTACAAGTGAGTCAATTTGAGAGCAACACTCCAATGGCTCCTGTTCTAGTTGATAAGAGTGATGTTGCTCCTAATCCAAACAGATTTAAAAAATTCAACAACTATGTCAAGATAAACAAACAAGCGAATGCAGTTGTTGATCAAGTTGTTGTTGCATCTCACAATGCCACTTTTGCATCCACTACTTTTCGATTAAATCGTGCATTTACTCCTCTTTCTGAATCTTTACATACTATTATGAATAGGTTGTTAACTACTAATATGATTACTTTACCTCCTATTCGACCTCTTTTACCTGCTACTGTGGACAAGGCTTTTGAGGGTACTTGGTTTGGAAAAACTTCAAGCCAAACAAAGATTAGATGTTAGTCTATGCATGAAATCAATCAAAAATAAGTAAAACTCTAAACTAAGCCACCTTAGATTGAGCTTAAACAGGTGCACCCAAGCACTGTTTGATTTGCTCTTGCTTAAGGGGATGTGGGTGTGCTCTCTAAGCACTTGGAGCATATTCTAATGCATGTTAAGACGGATTGAGATCCATGAAAACCCCAAAAAGTGGCACAATATTGGGTAGAATACCCAAAATTGCCCCTAAGGCTTCAAAAACTCAAAATAATATTTTAATGGAGATTTGATGCTATATGCTATTCTAAATAAAGAAAGAAACTATGTTAATCCATTTATTGCTAAGCTATGATGTGCTAAAAAGCTTGAAGAAAACAAAGAAATCTAACAATTAGTTGATTTTAAGCTATGATCTAACATGAAAATGGCATTATAAGATTACTATTACTAGAAAATAAAAGTGGATGGATTTGCTCTTAGAAATGAGAGTATTTATAAGCTTTTGGAAAGGTTTGGGTTAAAAGGATAGGTTAGAGTTTGGGGTAAGGTTAGAGTTGGAGTCAAGGGAATAAGGATGAAGACTTTCTAGAAGAGTCTAGGCTTTGGATGAGGATAAAGACTTTCTAGAAAAGTCTAGGCTTTCTAAGGATAAATATGAAATTAAGGAAATAAATAAAGTTTTATTTATCTCAAAGGCTTTAATGAGTTTGAGGCTCATTAGGGGTAGTGTTTGACTAGGAGTCAAAGGAGACTTAGATTAGCTTAGGGAAAGTAGGTAATTTCCCCTAAATGGGTTTAGGGAAGGATTAGGAAAGTTCCAGAAGAGTCTAGAGTTTTCCTAGGGTAAATTAGGAATTGAGGATTAATATTTAATCTTAATTAAATATTCTTGAGTTGGGATTAGGATTAGGAAATGATGGGATTAGCCTTTAATCGAATTTAAATAAGGATTAGAAGATTTTGGAAGAGGTTAGTGGTCTTAAGAAAATTGGCCAAGTTTTGGGCAAAAAATAAATAAATTATTTATTTTGAGATTTTTGGTCAATTTATTAATTAAATAATTAATAAATAGGGGAATAATGTTTAAATAAGATTTAAACATTTTTGGGAGGGATTTCTTAATTAAATATTTTTAATTAAGATAAAGAGATTTAATGACATAAAAATAAATTAAATAATTAATTAATTAACAAATGATGATGTCATCAAGAATTTTTCAGAAAATAATAATACTTTATTTTCTAAAGGATTTTTAGGTGTCTACATTTTTCCCCTCTTTGATGCGATGCCGCAAGTGGCATGGTGTCAAAGACAAGAAAATAAGATGCCCAAGGTTAGAATTTAGAGGAATGATGGGTTGTGCCCCCTCGAGAAAATAACGCAAGGAATAAACGTTGTGGAATTTTTTCGAAAGGAAATAGAGAAAGGACCTAGGGGGAAGGGGAGATAAATAACCAAACTCCCAAGAGCAAAGAAGGGGGAGTGCAAGATGAGATGGAATGCAAAATGCAGGATGCGGCTACATGAGAGAGGCAAGATGCAAGATTAATCTATATGATGCAGGATGCAGGGGATTGGGGTAAGCTCCAAGTGCAAATGTGGAGAGCACAACCTAGTTTGATATAGCAATGCTAGAGACCTGCCAAGGATACTGGGATCACGAGGCCTTGTCACCAGCGTTGCATAGGACTGACGCTAAAAAGACATGCAGGGTTGCCCCAGCATCACACATGAACCCAAGAGGAAGCATGGTGGAAATGATGCTGAAGAAACCACAAACACATGACTGACCCACAGGCAAAAGCAAAAGATCAAAAGACCTTGCCCCAAATTATCCTCATTCGCAGCACACCATGATATAAAGGATCGTGGCGACTTTGAGTAGAGAACAACGAGAAGCCGTAAAAGATTAACAAGATCCAAAGGACAAAATCCAAGACCAAAAGGAGAACTCCAAAAAGACATCCTTTGCCAAGGAGAGAGATTTGATGTGATTGATTGATTGAAGGTGGGAAGATTGGTCTGAACATGTGAAAGGATACATCGACACGGACCTAGTGTGCTTGGTGGAAGATTGGATCGGACAGGAGGAAGGATACATCCTCAAGGACCCGCTAATTGATGGGAGAATGAGTGTTGTTGGGTGCTGGGCAAATGATGAAGTCAAAGAATAATCACTGGGATCAAGAATAGTCGACAATTGATGTTGCTGAAGTACAAGGCTGGGTAGGACAAAGTGTTCTGATCAAATGCGGCGGCAGGACTGACAAGGACTATGTACAACAAGACACGAGGATATGTACAACAGATGGGAAAAGAGATATAATGGATATGTATAGAAGCTCAGGATTGGGGATAGGAAGATCTCACTATACAGGATATGGTACAAGATATGTGCAAGATAGGGTACAAGATGGGGTATGAGTGGGAGTGTGGATTTGCTTGAGGATTAGGAAAAAGAGGAATGCGGGGGGATGGTGGATGGGGATGGGGATGCGAGAAAAAAAGGACTGAGATAGTGGGATGGGGGGGGATGGGAGTTTGATAGATAATGACTTGGTCCACTATGTATGGCACCTGTTTGCCAGGTTTTCACCAACATATTTGTCCAAGGTGCTTGAATTGCCAAGTTTTCACCATTGGACGATTGTTTTTCTTATTCTTTTTTCTTTTTCTTTTTTTTTTTTTTTGTATTTTTCTGTTTTTTCCAATTTTTATGAATTTTCTGAATATGTAGATCTGGTTCAGGCATAGAACCTCTTCAAATGTATGATGTTGATTGGATCATTCAAAGACTCACCTTCTGGCGTAGATAGCTGATAGGTGCCAGAGCCGAAGCATGCTGTGACAACATAGGGGCCCGGCCAAGTAGGCTCAAACTTGCCTTTCTTTTCTCGGTTTGCTTGGACCTTCTGATTTTCTTTGAGGACCATGTCACTGACCTGGAACTGTCTAGGATGAACCTTCTTGTTATAACTCCTTTTGAGTCAATTTTGGTATGCAACCAGGTGATCATATGCTTGCTGTCTTTTTTCATCTAACAGGTCTAGCTGTGTGAGACGGGCCACACGATAGTCTTCATCAGTGGTGTAGTTCTTCATGGAGACTCGCAATGATGGAAGCTCGACCTCGATCAGCAGAATGACTTCGGCACCATATACAAGGGAATATGGGGTGGTGCCTGTGGGAGTGCGATAAGAAGTATGGTAGGCCCAAAGGGTGGGATTGATTTGGAGGTGCTAGTCATGACCAGAATTATTGACAACCTTCTTGAGGATTTTCAAGATAGTTTTGTTGGTTGCCTCAGCCTAGCCATTTCCTTGAGGGAAATATGGACTAGAGAAACAATGATGGATGTGGAGTCTGGCACACAGATCATCCACATGCTGGTTTTCAAAAGGTGTGCCATGGTCTGTGAAGATAGTAGATGGTATGCCAAAGCGATAAATGATGTGGTAAAGGATGAACTTGGATATTTGAATGCCAGTAGTTAGGGTGAGTGGAATCACTTCAACCCATTTGGTGAAGTACTCTATGGTAGTTATTATGTACTTGTGTCCATCCGAGGAAAGGGGAGTGATTAAGTCGACAAGGTCAAAGCCCCAACATGAAAATGGCCAAGGTGGTGCAATGGGCTGCAAGTCTTGTGCTGGTGCATGAATCAAATTTGCATGTTGCTGACATGGTAAACATTTTTTAACAAACTCACAAGCATCATGTTCCATGGTTGGCCAATAATACCCAACTCGAAGCAACTGCTTAGCTAGAACCATGCCACTCGTGTGGGAACCGCAAATTCCAGCGTGGACCTCTTGTAAAGCCAGGATGGCCTCGTTCGAATCTAAACACCTAGAAAGGATGTTGTGATATCCTCGACGATAAAGGGTGTTGGCTACAAGAGTGTAGCGGGAAGCTCTACAAATAAGGTTTTGGCGTTGGTTATTGGTGAGATGGGGAGATATGATACCATTCTTTAGATATGCATAGATGTCGTGGTACCATGGGGACTGGGGACCAACCAAGACACACACCATTTCTGCATTGGTGTTCTCGTAAGCTGGTGTATGTAGCTGATCAACTAGGAATTCATACTGTGATGCATCGTGTGGGATTTCTAACAAGGATCCAATGGTTGCCATTGCATCGACCACTTTCTTCTGAAGTCTTGGTATCTGTGTGAACTATAGATTCAGGAAATGCTCTTTCAGTCTATCCACTAGCTCTTTATAGGGTAGCAGCTTGTCATCCTTCGTCTGATATTCATCTAGGACTTACTTGATGATCTACTGTGAATCTCCAAACACTTGTAGTTCTGTGATATTCCACTGAATGGCTGTTTTGAGACCTGAGATGAGTGCCTCATATTCTGCAATGTTATTGGTACATGAAAATCCCAACTTGAATGACTTTGGGATGTAGTCACCTTGAGGTGTGACGAATAGGATTCCTGCCCCTGATCCATGTGATGTGTAGGAGCCATCAAAGTATAGTTTCCACATGGGCTGCTCTTCGATCATACATAAGTGTTCATAAGGGAATTCCATGATTAGTGGATAAGCATCCACCAGTGGTGCTTCTGCTAACTGATAGGTAATGACTTGCCCTTTGATTGCTTTCCGATCTATGTACTGGATGTCAAACTCATTGAGTATCATGACCCATTTTTCCATACGACCTGTGAGAGTTGTCTTTGATAGTAGATATTTGAGGGGGTCCACCTTTGAAATGAGCTTGATTGTGTGACTAAGCATGTAATGTCTAAGCTTTTGAGTGGCAAAGACCACTGCAAGGCATGCTTTTTCCATGGGTGAGTAATTAAGCTCATAACCAACAAGAGTTCGACTAATGTAGTAGATGGCTCTCTCTTTGTTTTCATCATCATGCTGAGCTAGGAGTGCCCCCAATGCTGTAGTGGTTGCTGAGATGTAGAGTATGAGAGGGTGTCCTAGAACTGGTGGTACTAGGATTGGAGAATTGGCTAGATACTCCTTGAGCTTATCAAAGCTTCTCTGACATATGGGATCCCATTTGAAGCTTGTGCCTTTGCATAAAAGATGTGTGAAAGGTTGGCACTTGTCTGCTAGTTGAGAAATGAACCGACACACTGATTGAAGCTTTCCTTGTAGGCTTCTGAGCTATCTGAGTGTTCTTGGGGGAGGCATCTCTATTATTACTTTGACCTTTTTAGGGTCAATCTCTATGCCTCGTCATGATACTATGAAACCTAGGAGCTTTCCAGATGTAACACCAAAGATGCATTTCTTTGGATTAAGCCTTAACCCATAGTGTTGCAGGCGATCAAACACACTCTCAAGAATGTTAAGGTGTTCATGGTGTGTCTTTGATTTTGCAAGAATATCATCCACATAGTCTTCTAGAATCTTGTGGATCATGTCATGGAAGATTGCTGCCATCACTCTTTGGTATGTGGCTCCTACATTCTTTAGCCCGAATGGCATCATGTTGTAGCAGAAGGTACCCCATGGAGTGGTGAATGTTGTTTTGTGTTGGTCTTCTGCTGCTATATGAATCTGATTGTATCCAGAGAAACCATCCATTAGTGACAACATTTCATGGCCCGCTGTAAGATCTACGATCATGTCTATGTTAGGTAGTGGGAAATCATCTTTAGGACATGCCTTGTTTAGGTCCTTGAAATCTGTACAAATTTGGATGTCGCCAGAAGGCTTTGTGATAGGTACCATGTTGGAGATCCAATCTGAGTAATCTATAGCTCTGATAATCTTTGCATCCAGGAGCTTTTCTAGTTCTGATTTTACCAATAGAGCTACTTTGGGATGCATTTTGCGTAGCTTCTGCTTTACTGGCTTAACATTGGGGTCTACAGCTAGATGATGAACAACAAGTTTAGGATCAAGTCTAGGCATGTGTGCGTATGACCATGCAAAGTTCATAGTAACTTCTTGAAGTAGCGCAGTGAAAGCCATTTCTTCACCTTCTGTCATGTTGGCTGCAATGTAGGTGATCCTCAGACATTCCTCTGTACCTAAGTTGACTGGCTTGGTTTCTTCTATGATGATAGGTGACTGCTCAGGTCTGTAATCCTGGATGGGAGGAAGAGGCAAGTCTTCATCTTCTAGCGCTTGAATTGCCAAGTTTTCACTAGAAGATACGCTCTTTATTTTTACTTTTTTGGAATCAGAATGTGCCCCAAAAGGGTTTTCACATAAGGACTCATGTTTTACTCTTTCTATTTCTCTTTTGCAGCTAAAGCTTGCCTCCTCTCCAAAGTATCCTTCTGGGTCAAGCTTGTAGATGTGAGTTGCCTCTGAATCCTGAACTGAGTGTGGGCCTGATGCCCCCATGAATTCTAGGAGTGCTTCCGTGCTTTGGAACTCATCGATGTGTGTAATGCTTGGTTGGTTCTAGTCTATGAGTTAAGGGTGAATGAGGGGAAGTTCTATGAGATTGATGGCAAGTTTTCGGAGGACAGAAGTCCCCAGGAGGGTGTCATTGTCAAAAATATCATCGTAGGATTTGATTTCTTTCTCTTCAAGGATGTCTTCGATCTCTACGAGGTCATCCTGGCTATTTAAGAGGGGAACGCTAGTCATGTTGGTGCCCCCAGTTGCGGTATTGGGCCCTTATATATGTAGGTGAGGGGTATTAAAGCCAAGACCCTAATGTTGTGGGTTCTTGGATGCTGTAATTGGGTCTTTGCTTCAACCTTCTTATGGTCCTAGACCACCACCTTGGTAGTTCCATTGCTTAGTAGTGTACTTGTGTGATTGTGGGTATTTATCTTTGAAGTAGCCAAGGAGTTGAGTGTCGGGTGGTGGGGGATCTTTGTACAACCACCTATTAATGTCAGGATCCATTTCTTGACTATTTAATGTGCCATGGGATTCAAAAGTCATAGGTCCCATTCTCTCGATTTCATGATGCTCTTCAATAGGCTTGCTTTGGTGACTCAGGCGCCCTTGAGTATGTGGATCAAGTGGGAGGGCCCCTATGACAAATGCATCATGTAGGCTATATTCACCACAACCCTAGTTATTGATCTTGACGGAAGAGAGGGTGGAGGTGAGAATGGTTTCTGGATCGCAATGGGATCAGGACAAGCTGGCAATAGAAGTACCAATGTCAGTTCTAGGACAATGAGTGGAGTGAGGGAATGATGCTTCCATCGCACGACAGTATGCGAAGGGTTGGGGGTCAGCATGGATGGTAACCTCAGTGCCTTGATGCAGAAATTTGATGCACTGATGGTAAGTAGATGGTACAGCCTTGATGGAATGAATCCATGGTCGGCCTAGGAGGATATTAAATGGTAGGTCAAGATCAACAACATGGAAAATAGTATCTTGTGTTGCTAGGCCCAACTGAATGGGAAAAGTAATAATACCTTCAGAGGTACGCTCCAAGTTGTCATAGGCTTTGATAGTGATTACTTCATGTGCTATATCGGCTTGTGTGAACCCAATTTGTTGAATGAATTTCAAAGTACACAAGTTCAGGGCCGAGCCATTATCTATTAAGACCCGTTTGATGGCAAAGTCTCTGACCATGACAACAATGCGGGGAGGGAGAGTATGGTCAGGTGCAACATCTCGCATGTCAGATGTTTTAAAGGATAAAGCACAGGCTGTAGATAAATGTCCCACAAGGGTCGCAAACTGGGTGGTGTTAATGTTTGTGGGGACATGTCCTTCTTTGAGAGCTTGGTCAAGGATCTCCTGATGGAGAGGTGAAGTGCGGAGAAGGTCCAAGATGGATATTTGGGCTGGTGTATTCCCAAGATGTTCTATGAGGTTATACTATGCATTGTGTGCATTATGTGTTGGCCTTGGTTGGGCACCAGCAACAATGATCCGACCTTTGCGGGTAGTAACAACACATTGACAATCCACTCCTCTGACATGGATGGTATTGACTGTGGGCTCAACTTGGGTTATACATCCAACAAATTTATCATAATTGATGTAGGTAGTAGTGTGATCTTCTTGCTTGCCTTTACCATGATTCTGGGGATGATTGGTATTAGCTTGGTTCTTCCCAGCATTGTGTTGTGGGAACACATTCTGATAGATTTGTAAGTTGGCATTTGGCGAGGCTTGAGCGGGTGCATCTACTTGAATTTCTTTTTGATCAATGAGATCTTGGATATAGTTTTTGAGTCTCATACACTTCAACGTAGTGTGTCCTTTGACATGATGAAAATCACAGTATTCATGATCTTTGTACCAATCAGGCTTGGGAGTGGTATCATCAACTGACTGGATTGGTGGAAATGTGATCAAGTTGGCCTTGGCCATTCGGTGAAAGATAACATCTAGAGGTTCACCTAGTGGTGTGAAGGTCTTCCTTGGATTATTCTGAGCTCTGGGCTTGTGTTGTTTGGGAGCAACAGTAACAACATTGACCTGATTTTTTGGATTACCTTGATAAACTTGATGGGCTTGTTGCTGATAATTCTGTTGTTTATTCTGAGAATGATATTGTTGCGTGGGTTGCTGATGGTCTTGAGGAGGTTACTGATAGATGGGTGCTTGTTGTTGTTGGTATGTGGGAGTTGACAGAGGACTAGCCATAACAAATTGGACATGCTTGGTATCAGTGGCTCCATCAGTAACAACATTCTTGTTACGATTCCAGTAATGAGATTTATCATTGCTGGGTTTTTGGGCATCATTTTTGAAGTGTCATATTGTGCCTTCATCTAGGAGGGCCTTTTCAATACCTATCCCCTTGCTCTTGATATCTTGATAGGTTTGGAGACAATTCATCCTCATGAAGTGGGATAGCTTAGGATGTAGATTATCAATAAAGATTTTGGTCAAATGCTTTTTAGGTGGCTGGTATGATAACCTGGTGGTAAGGTTTTGCATCATTGCAAGTATTCTGCTAGGCTTTCTCCTTCTTTCTATTTTGAGTTGCAGAGATCTAGCAAGGTCAACTCATTCTCAACATTGTGGGCATAGTGGGTAATGAACTTCTCAGAAAGTTTGGCAAAGGTTGTGATAGTCCCACATGGTATTTTGTAGAACCACTCAACAATGGTTCCTCCCAAGCTTTTGGGGAATAGGCGTAAGAGATAGTTATCACTGTAAGCCACTTCTTGGCACACCATATAGAATTATTTAATATGATTGACTGGATCTCCTTTCCCCCGATATTTATCAAACTTAGGTGTCTCAAAGTGCTTAGGGAAAGGTATAGCAGCAATGGATCCGTCAAACGGATAAGGACACACCTCCTCAAACTTGTAAGTTTTGTTATCAGTACCGGATTGAAGCTCTTTAAGAGCATTCTTCATGGCTTCCCACTCAACATTGATTGGTGTTTGAGCGGGTACTCCCATTTGAGGTGGGTATTGTGGAGTGGGATACAAAGATGGCCGAGCGGGATAGGTAGATTGGAGTGGATTTTGGAGTGATGTTTGCTGGGGAGGATATTGCTGATGTGGCATAGGGGGATATTACGGTGATGGATATGAGACTGCTTGCTGGTGTTGTGGGATGACTGGGACTTGCTGTTGTGACTGATAGGAGGAAACTTGTTGCTGTTGGGGGATGATGGGGGTTTGTTGCTGTGACTGAAAATATGGTTGCTGTGGGGATGACTAGTGGAATGGTGTAGTTTGTTGATATGATGGTCCTTGCTGAACTTGGCTCTGTGGTTGACCGATATAGGTCAAGTGCATTCCCATATTGCTTAAGGGTGGAACTGATGTAGGGAAGCCTGAAGAAAAGGATGGCTGGGCAAAATAACTTGCGAAATGGGATGAACTTTGTTGCTGAGGTGGAGGAACTTGCTGAAAAGCACTGGGTGTTGGGAATGGATAGCTTGTGAAGGATGAAGTTGGTGGAGGCTGAGATGGTTGTTGTTGTGTTGCTTGTGAGAAGGTGGCTTGTTGGTTTGCAAACACGGATGTAGGAGAGTGAGTTGGTATTCCAAAGGCTTTCATGTCTTCTTGAGTGAGACCCCAATGAGGACCAGTGTGAGGTGGGATTTGTGTTGCAACGGATGCCGAGAAGGTAGATGTGATGGGAGTTGGGGGCATGAATGGTGGATTGGAAAAACCCATGGAAGGCATTCCTGTGGTGAAGGAATTTTGTTGGGCTTGTGCCTAGGTAGATGCTTGCTGGGGGGAGAATGAAGAGGACGCTTGTGTTCCCCATGAAAAGGTGATGTGGAAGTTTGCTGATTTTGAAAGGGGAATGATTGCGCTACCCCTGGAGTAGATGATGTAGAGGTTTGCTAGGTGAAAGAGGGAAACGATTGCGTTGACCCTGGAAAAGAAGGTATGGATGCAGGAGCTTGTGGAGTGAAAGGGAAAGATGATTGCGTCCCTCCTGGCATAAAAGGTGTGGATGTGGAAGCTTTTGAAGTGAAGGGGAAGGATGATTGCATCCCTCCCAGAGTCAAAGGTGCTGCTTAGCTTATGGAAGATGGCAGAACTTCTTGTACAAAGGTTTGTGTGAGAGGTGGGAGTTGATTTTGGGACAAGTGTTGGATTTGTGCAAGAGCTTGAGCAGCTATGGTAGATGATGAAGTACCTATGATAGGGAATGGACTAGATGGTGTTATAGCTTGTGTTACGGGATTGGCAAAGCTTCCTTGCAAAAGAAGAGGAATGGTGGAGGTTGCTTGAGATGTTTGCAAGGTTGGATCAAGGAATGGTTGGATGAATGGAGAGTATACTTGTGCTGGGATTTGGATAGTGCTTATGGGAATGCGAGGATGGAGATATGGCAGAATGGAAGTCTACGCTTGTGCAAAGTTAGTGAACATGCTTTGCTGGTTTTGGGCCATGAGTGTATTGACTAGTGGTGGATTCTCTGGATGATTCACAAATGTTTCTATTGCCAAAGGAGCTGAGGGGATATTGGGATCATCCCATGTATTTCTAGTTTGTATTTGGGGATCATAGGCTATCATTGCGTTGGTAAAAATGCTAGGATCAAATGAACCGGTGATTGGATAAGGATTCATGTTCCTTCTTTTTCTAGATCCAGATCTTGTCTCGACAGGCATGGAGATGCAGATGCTTAGATGGATGCAAGATGTTTCCTAAAAGACTCTAAAGGATGATGGATGCAAGCTTAAGGAACTTCTAAGGATGATGAATTTCTAGAATGCAATGCAAGGATTGGTGAAATGCTTGGATTTGGATTAAGGATGGTGGAAGATTGATGGGAGATGGTGACAGATTGGTAAAAAAAAGCTTGGCGATAATGGAGGCTTGATGGGATGCTCTGATTTGGGTCAAGATTGGGTGGAGGATTGGTGGGATGCTGGTGGAAGATTACTAAGTGTCAACAATGAGCTGTTATTTTTCTCGATGGAGGATCAGTGGTAGGATTTGGCCAACCTAGGATAGACTAATGATCTTTGGTCAACTAGATTCTTATCAATACAAGCCAATCTCTTGCTCAAGATGATGAGGCTATGCAAGGACAAGTTGGATTTCCTTTAGATAATGCTCTGTCAAAAAGGGGATGATATCTGATTTAGGATAAGGGATGGAAACAACTCAAAGGTTTGGAACACTAAGTGCTTGTGAATTTGGATCTCTGGATTTGGTGCAAAGGATGGTGGATTTTGTTTTGGATAATGGATGCTGGATTTGGATCAAGGATTTGGGATTCTGATTGTGGATTGCTGATGGAATGACAGTGAAGGATAATGAAACAATGTTCTTTCTAAAAGGATGATGCAAATGCAATTGGAATGGATGATCTATGATGCTGCTAGGAAGATGATGATGAATGCAACTAAAGACTCTAGAATGCAACTAAGGATTTGATGATGATGCAAGGATGAAACTAGGATGAAGGACTGCCAAGATAGGATTTTGAGATCTGAAGGTAGAATGGGACATGCAATGGATCCAGCTAATCTTCTCTTTCAAGGTTGACGTAACGATGGTTCACTCGGAATTGGTAGGCAAACTGTTTGACTCTTGCATTATAGCCAATATTATCAAGCCTTTCTTGATATTTTTCTTCTGCTTGGGTTGCTTGGATAGAGGATTGATGGCTTTTAAGGTTTCTTTTTGTAACTTTCTTCTCTTGATAATCTTTGGATTTGGGTAACTCAGCTTTCGGATGTTTGATCAAATTGGGCATAACTCGGGGAAATTTTGATAAGTTTGGTTTGAGATAAAAGGTTCTTTGGATATCTGATTCCAAGGGTTTCTCTGCAAAATGTCTTGAGTATCTCGAACTGGGTTTGTTGATCAGTTTGATGTTTTCCAATGGCAAAGGATAGATTTCAACAAAGATTTTTTGGAAAAGCAATCTCCACAAGGGACAAAGCAACCCTGTGGGATACAAACAAGATAACTGACTCTGATAAAGCTTTGAAAGTGTATGTTCCAACAATGTTTTCATAGAGTATTGACTGTCAAGCATTTCAAACACATCTACCTAAGTAAGGTGAGTATCAAAATCACTTGCCCATAGCTTGGTACCCCCTAGAAGGGAATACAAATGGCGAGTAATCTTGAGGCGACCCGGTAAACCCCTTGGAATCAGTCCTTGCACAAGGATTTTGATACTTTCAGATGTAGATAGGGTAGCCTCTATTTTATCAAGTTTTTAATAGTTCCGTGGAGTCTCCATACCCGGTTATGCTGACCGCCTGTGACTCACTTAAAAGCCTAGCCAACAACGCTGGGGGAGGAATATTTACCTGTCCCCAGACATTTGCATTTGGCACAAAACACCTGTGGATAAGGAGATATAAGTGAGTACTTTTTTCCTTCACTTTATTTATATACCGGCCGGGGGGGATACCGGTTTGAGGTCGTTCTCCGAGGAGGAAGCACTTTTCTCCCTGGACAGGCCTCGCTAAAAGTAGAACAAGTGAACTTGTCCAAGTTCAAAAGTTCTACGTTGCTTACTTTAACAAGGATTTATAGAAAAAGTAAAGCTCCTAGATGCATATCAAGCAAGTTGTTCTTTTTCCCAAATTGATTAAGTGATGTTTGAATTTGAACAATTGAAGACACAAGTGTTTAGGCTTTGATTTGTTCTTTTTCTAAAAAGTAAATGATTTGAGCGTTTGCAAGTTCTTTCCTTTGAGCATTCAAGATTGAGATGTGCGTGTTGATTTAGAACTTTGAAAAGAGCTTTGTTTTGTCCTTAAGACATTCAAGATTGAATTTGTTTGAACAGAAATTTAAAGAGGAAGGAATAGGGATGCTTTGTTTTTTCAATTTATTGCATTCAAGAGTGTGTTTGTTTTTGGAAATGAAAAATGACTCTTTTAGGACTCTAAAGTTTGATTTTAGGATGCTTCCTAAGATTAATTTTAGAACCCAAAATGAAGATGATCTAATGCAAATTTGTGGTTCTTTTCAGGCCTCAACATGAAGTGTGTTTATCTTTGCTTGAATGCATCTAAAACCTTGATGTTGCAAGGATGCAATTGATTTGATTAGCTTTGCCTTTGTTTGTTAGAAGATTTTTCAAGTTTTAGTCTTTAATGCATTCAAGAGTGATTTGGGGATTCATTTTAAGCACTAAAATAAGATGTTTATGCCTTTGTTTTGTTCATTTTTACCCCAAACTAAAATGATTTTATTGTCACCCCTGATTCGAGCTTTCTTTCTTAGATATTATTATAGACCTCTGAAATAGCTTTCCAATGCTTTTTGAATCACCAAAAATGGAGTTCGTATGCAAAAGTTACAAGGTTTTTCGTGGAAGTGCCTCGTTATGGATTTTAAAGAGGAGAATATGCCAAAATCTCTTAAGTAGAAGAATGAGTAGATAGAATGGAAGAATGATAAGACTAAGAAGAGGAAGAATATTTCCACAAGCTCCCCCCACCTTCAAGCTTCAAAATTTAGCAAAAACTCCAAAACGGATGAGATGTTGTCAAAAGACCCGTGAAGTGGGTCCCACCGGGTGTGCCAGAATGTGGACAAGGATTTTGAGGGTACCTGATTTGGAAAAACTTCAAGCCAAACAAAGATTAGATGTTAGTCTATGCATGAAATCAATCAAAAATAAGTAAAACTCTAAACTAAGCCACCTCAGATTGAGCTTAAATAGGTGCACCCAAGCACTGTTTGATTTGCTCTTGCTTAAGGGGATGTGGGTGTGCTCTCTAAGCACTTAGAGCATATTCTAATGCATGTTAAGACGGATTGAGATCCATGAAAACCTCAAAAAGTGGCACAATATTGGGTAGAATACCCAAAATTGCCCCTAAGGCTTCAAGAACTCAAAATAATGTTTTAATGGAGATTTGATGCTATATGCTATTCTAAATAAAGAAAGAAACTATGTTAATCCATTTATTGCTAAGCTATGATGTGCTAAAAAGCTTGAAAAAAATAAAGAAATCTAACAATTAGTTGATTTTAAGATATGATCTAACATGAAAATGGCATTATAAGATTACTATTACTTGAAAATAAAAGTGGATGGATTTGCTCTTAGAAATGAGAGTATTTATAGGCTTTTGGAAAAGTTTGGGTTAAAAGGATAGGTTAGAGTTTGGGGTAAGGTTAGAGTTGGAGTCAAGGGGATAAGGATGAAGACTTTCTAGAAGAGTCTAGGCTTTGGATGAGGATAAAGACTTTCTAGAAAAGTCTAGGCTTTCTAAAGATAAATATGGAATTTAGGAAATAAATAAAGTTTTATTTATCTCAAAGGCTTTAATGAGTTTGAGGCTCATTAGGGGTAGGGTTTGACTACGAGTCAAAGGAGACTTAGATTAGCTTAGGGAAAGTAGGTAATTTCCCCTAAATGGGTTTAGGGAAGGATTAGGAAAGTTCCAGAAGAGTCTATAGTTTTCCTAGGGTAAATTAGGAATTGAGGATTAATATTTAATCTTAATTAAATATTCTTGAGTTGGGATTAGGATTAGGAAATGATGGGATTAGCCTTTAATCGAATTTAAAGAAGGATTAGAAGATTTTGGAAGAGGTTAGTGGTCTTAAGAAAATTGGCCAAGTTTTGGGCAAAAAATAAATAAATTATTTATTTTGGGATTTTTGGTCAATTTATTAATTAAATAATTAATAAATAGGGGAATAATGTTTAAATAAGATTTAAACATTTTTGGGAGGGATTTCTTAATTAAATATTTTTAATTAAGATAAAGAGATTTAATGACATAAAAATAAATAAATAAATTTAATAAATAATTAATTAACAAATGATGATGTCATCAAGGATTTTTCAAAAAATAAAAATACTTTATTTTCTAAAGGATTTTTAGGTGTCTACAGCTACGATTGCATCTAAATCTTTTGATCAAAGTGCTTTTTGTCAATATCATTGTCAGAATGGTCATGATACTGAGAAATGTTATTCTTTAAAACACAAGGTTCAATACTTAATTGACTCTAATGCCTTATCTGTTGATAATATTGATGGTAGTGGGAACAAATCTGTCTCTCCTCCTAATCAAAACCTTCAAATTTATATGAATCCTTTACCTACACATGATACTAATACCATTGCTCAACCATCTGCCATGGAAATTGTGTATGATTCAAAGATGGATGATCTCAATCATGTTGTTAATCAAGTAGAGCATGTTGGTCAATCAGTATCTCCACCTCAACCTCAACCTCAACCTCAACCTCAACCTCAAATTCAACCTCAAGTTCAATCTCAAAATGACCAAAACCTAAGCCTAAATTGAAAACTCAACCTAAACCTCAACAACAACCTAAGAATAAAATACCTTGGGAACCTTTACTTACCTTTGATGACTCTAAGACTATTAAAGCTCCTGATGGTCCCCTTTACATTTATGCTAGGATATCTTAGAAACCTACTCGTGGTTGTCTTGTTGATCCTAAATCCTTAGTCAATGTTATTACTGAAGAAAATCTTTTTATGAAAAGCTTACAATGCGATTCTTATGATACATCAGATGTGTGGATTTAAACTTGCAAAGGTTTTCTTTATCCATCATTTGGTTCTATTACTTTACCAGTTGAACTTTGTGGAAAAATTATGAACACTACCTTTGTTGTTGTTCCTACTTCTGATCAATTTCAAGTTAAGCTAGGTTTGCCTTGGTTGAATGCCATGCATGTTGTTGCTTCACCTATCCATAAGTGTCTTAAATTTATTCACGAGGAAGAAGTGAAGACGGTTAATCATAGTTTATATCAACCTTCTAGGCCTAGAGATTTTGCTGCTCTTGATTTCTTTTGGCCTTCATTACCTAATTGATGTCCTTCTCGACCTAATAATCTTTTCCGTTCATATCAAGCTTATAAACATCGTAAGATTCTTGAATTAAGCATTCCTCCTATGGATCTTAATTGTGGTCTTTTGCCTACACCTTCTATACCTCCTTTTACTATGGCTTCTAGTTCTGTTAATCAAGTTCCTTCTATCACTCTTCCTAAAAAACCTATCAACGATCTTGTGATTGTTACTCCTATTGTTGATAATCCTATTGATCTTCCTAAAGAACTTGTGAAGGATCCTATGATTGTTCCTAGTTCTCAACCTATTTCAAATAAATCAAAACGTAATCGATCTGCTAATGAATTTCGTAAGAAGTGTCGTACTCATGCTAAAGCTCATAATTCTATTCTTCAAAGATCTCTACCTTCTTCAGATAAATCTATGCATGATGTGTTAGAATAAGTTGTTACTAATAATGATGTTAAGATGCATGATTGTGATGATTCTATTTGTATCTTAGATCCTATTTTGATTAATTTGGATGAAGAAGATACTCTTGATGATACTGATGAATATGAGACTATTGACATTGACATTGATTTACCTAATATGCTTTCCTCACAATTAACTCTTACACCTAGTGTCGAACATTGTGATTCTCAAGAGGATCCTTGTTTGGAACTGGCTATCATTCCTACTATGTTGGATATAGTCCCTCTTGCGAGTTACCCACCTTCCTTAAATGATATACAACAAGATGGGGAGAGTAGGCGGCATGCTTGATCTACTTGTCCTTCGTGGTAGCTTTGTTGTGTGTTTGCCTGTTGTATTGTGCTTCTCCCGTAATGTGTTTTCTAAATGTTGTTAGATTCTTTTATATGATCCTTGTTACTCAGTTGGTGCAAGGTGATAAAGGACGTGAAACTGTTGTTCAAATTCTTCTATATGTATCTCTATTCTTCTATGCATTGTTCAATGTTATGTCGTAAATGTGCTATTGTTTGTAAATGTTTCCTTGTGTAATCTGCTTGGATTTGAGATAGGGTAGCACTAATTCTTTTTGGTCTCCATGTCATGGTCCAAAAAGATTCTCCTTCGTATATCTTATGTGATCTTTCCTCCTTTGTGATCGTAGTTCTACTTTCTTTGGGGAATGATGTCAATTCATTTGCAATAATACCATATATATATATATATATAAAATCTTATGATCATACTGACCCCATGGTAGGTAGATCCCTTCTGTGTTCTCTGTATGTTTTTGTGATATTTCCCTTGATTTGTCTTCATTTGGGGGCATCTCGACTTGGAAACGTAATCAGTGGAGTTGTTTATGTTTCTATTAAAGCCATTGCTCATGTTAAAGTGTTAGCAATGACTTCAACGTGGGGGCATACACTCTGCTCACCTATTGCACATACGCACTTTTTGATACGCACATATTTTTCAAGATACCTTTTCTCCCTTTTTGGATTAGTGACTAATCCTTAAAGCATGGATTTATATTTTAGGATCTCTTGATCCCTCCAGTTTCAAGTATACATATATTTTGATCCCTTAAGGTCGGAGATGTCCTTAAGACTGTATCTCTATTATTTTTGGTTTTATTCTTATGGAATAGAATATTCCTAAGGATGAATCCTTGATGGGTTGACTAGTGAGTAGCCACTTTCACTAGGCAGTTCAATTCCATCTTTCTAGTTGTGTCGTTTCCTTGTGTGGTTCACAATGGGACATAAGTTCTCATTGGGCGAGGTAATCAGACCCTCTTTCTATCTCTAGAGATGTCTCTCTTATTGTGATCTGGGAGTCGACAAAGACTTGAGTCCCTAGGGGCTTAAGGTTTCTCTTTGTCCCTTGGATTATGATAAGATTATCTTTTCATTCTGATCTCCTTTACCAAGAGTTTGCATCGAGTCCATACTCTTGCTAAAGTGGGGGCTTAATGTGTCATCTTAAAATTGAAGCACTTCCATGATAAGAGATTTTATCCATCTGAGTAAGTGTTCTGGGGTCATGTTAAGTGCCTTGATCAGGTCTTTGCATGTATCTGGCTTTTCCCCCTGTTTTGCTTTCCTCTGCACCTGATTTTCACTTCATATCTGCATTTCCTGGTATTCTGGGCTAGGATCATGAGGTTTTTGACCTCAAGGTCCAAGTCGACCTTGAGGTTCAAAATCAACCTTGACCCTAACCTAGGGCAGAGTCGACCTCATCCCTAACCCCCAGTTCAAATTTCAAGTTTTTTTGATTTTCGGGCATCGGGTTTAAGAAATATTCTTTTCCCACCTTCAGGTCGGCCATTTCGGGTTTCAGAATGGTAAATCCTTAAATTGCATTTAATATGGGTCCATTTCTAGGAGTTAAGGTTAATTGGGATTTAATTCCCCAATGTCGGCCTTCTCTAGAGGTTTGTACCCTAGTTCACTATAAAAGGAGGCCTTCCTCTCTCATTTCAATCCATCTCTCAATCAAGTTTGGATATCTCTCAATCAAGTTTTGATATCTCTCAACCAAGCAATCTCTCAAGCTCTCAAGTGCAAGAAAGTGAACTCAAGCATTCAAGAAAGCCTTCAAGCATTCAAGTGTTCAAGCATTCATCCATCAAGGAGATCCATTGTTAGCCATTGAAGGATTCAATCTCTTTGGAGCCCCCTTGAAGATCCATCCTTCTACATTCATCCAAACCTCCTCATATGCAAAGATCTATTCAAGATTGGTGTTGAAGATCAAATGCCATTGATTTGAGACATCCTACATTCATTCTACATCCATTGAAGCATCCCTACTCGTGGATTTGAGGATTCAAATCCTTTACAAGGACTTCAACATAAGCGAGGTGAATTGTTTCAATTGCTTTGTTTATGCACACTACATTTCAATTCAATTTCAAGGTTAATTCCTAAATTGGGGTTTGACCAAGGCAAACCCCCCATACAAACAACAAAACCCCTTTTTTCTTGCAGGTACAGGTGCGAAATTACGGATCTGAGATCGGATTTGGATACCCTTTTCAGTGAACTTCCAAGATTTGCGAACAAAGTCAAAATCAACCTTCAGAATAAGAATGTAGCCTTTGACCTTTTATGAGGGTCAAAGGCTACCTACTGTCAAAAAGATAAAAGATTTCTAGGTTTTCTTCCTCTCGGCATTTCAAGTCCAAAACAGGTTGTAGAATTGCCCGAAAGTATACACAGATATTGGAAATTGGCATTTTCCATATTTTCCCTATTTTGAGGTTAGTACTTGTATTTCAATTATTTTAGATTTCAAGCACAATTCCTTCATAGAGAAATATAAGGTTTTCTTCCTTTTTTATATTCTCCATAGATTGATTCGATTGTGCATTAACCTTTTGGTTGATCAAATTGGATCTCTCCTTTGGGAATTTGGATTTAGGAGTGGATCTAAAATTTCCCTCATACATTACATTGAATAGAGGTGATATATATAATTTGCTATAGGAAAATCATAGGGATCCTGTCGTAGTTTTAAAATTAACGAACAACAACTTATTTTCCCAATTTCATACATGAATTTTATGTTGAAGGTTGTCAAACAATTTTACTGAGTATACCGACATCTTATCACTGACTAGTTTTAACAATGGTAACTCATTTCAAATTTCAAAAGTTTATTTTGATTTCTTCCTAGCTTTAAGGTTTATAAAAAAACTGATCAAAGAGACAATTTGCTACATGAAACTGGTTTAATCATTTAAAAAGAAAAGGCAAAAATTCATTATGTTTATCAAAACAAGTTTATGAAGAAATATTTATGCAACAAGTTCACACTAAAATAAGAGACAATAAAGTTCAAAGCTGCAACACAGAAAGAAATCAAATAGTTTTTACTACATAAGCTAAAAATTCCCATCTCTTTTTAACAATATCATAGCATGTAAAATACGTTCAAATTTCATGAAGGATTTTTTGCTTACAAAAAAATACTTTCAAAGAAAAATACCAGGCAATATTTATGTGGTTATCTTTTGTCGCTCTAACCTGAAACCTTCCCGAATTTGATGTTCTCAGTCCCTTAAGATCTTTTGATGTTTATTTCACCAAACTTATCCTCTTTTTGCATGCATATCTCCTCCTCTATTGCGTTCTATCTTTCTTTATCTTCTGTTAAACTATTGCGTTCTACTTGCCTTCATTCTCCCTGTGCGTATACAAATCAATCACCTTAGTTTCTAATTATTGATCTCTTATCCTTCTAATCTTATACGGTCTCCCTCTAATCTCCTATTTTTTTTTCTATTTTTTTCTATTTTCATGTATCTCCCTCCTTTTACCAAATGAACATCTCTCCCCTCTTCAATGTGTAAACCCCCTCTTATCCCAAAGACTCCTCTATCAATACGTAAATCAAACCACTAAATGTGGTTACCATCCTCCTTCCGCATAATATTTTAACCTGTGGCGTGTTCTTTCTATTTAATTCCCCCGATCAGTGCATGTAAGGAGGCATTTTATAGACTGTTCCTAATTCCCTATGTATCTATGCGAACTCTCTGCCAAGAAACACTTAGAAACATGCATTCCTTAGATCAGTCACAATCAATATACCTTTGTGGCGACTCTTAAACATGCAAAGAGGGGTTAAAAAATAGTTTTCTTCGCTCTTCAAATGAGTCCCTTCACATTTTTGCCTCTCCAAAACCGACATTCCTGTCACGACCTCTTTGATTGAAATACTAAGTTAACGATAAGTTAATTGTTTAAATTATCTCCTGTAGCATGGTTAGTGGTTTCCTTGTAATGGTTGTGTTATTTCATCAATTACTAAAAGATTGAAATACATTTAAATATATTATATATCAATTTTCACTTGACTAAACTCAATTTATCAATTCTAACATAAAATGAAATCAACTAATTCTTTTACTTATGGGGTAATCATAATTTAATCTAACATTCATAATTTTACTAAAGCATTCATTTTTACGAGATAAAACCAAACACTCATTAAATATAAAACAAAAGTAAGTGGTGTGTGCTTGCGACCAATTTATTCCCATCACATCCTTACCGAGGAGATAAATTCCTCTACCTCAATCACATTTTTGTCTTTGTCTCCTATCATTCATGCTCAAAGTCAAAAGATCATTAGTAGGTTAGTCCATTAAATCCATAATCGAATTGAAATGCATATTTCATTTACATAACATAATAACTTTCCAATTCATCGATATACATCATTAAGTAACATTTCATAATGCATTTCAAATTCCATACATAACATCATTTTTCATTTCATCATAAAATAATTAAAGAAACATAATAATCTCTACGTCTAAAACATTTATTTACTACGACTTGGGTCGACAAACCTTCGACCAAGTCAACATAAGTCAAATATGGTTGCTAAAAAGTCCTAAAAACTAGGAGAATTGGATCAAGTTATGACAGTTATTATTCATAGTAAGTTTACATTTGAGCATGGATCGGTCCAAATTTATTCCCAAAGCTACGAATTAGCTAAATAAGCATGCCAATAAATTTTTGTTTTACAAGATCATGTCTATATTTGAAGAAATTAAAAAGTTTCCATTTTTTATTTTTTTATTTGAAAGTTTCAAACTCAATTTTGAAGTCTTTAGAGGCATTTTTTGGGCCCAAAAGTGGTTGTAACAAATGTAACATACTATAGCTTGATAGAGCACTCTACAAACTTTCCAAGGTTTTAAGAAATTTATCAATGAAACTTGTAAATCAAAAGTTACGGCCTCTAGAAGTTGGGACTCTTAAAATAGGAAATATAAAAGCGCGTTGGACACATAAACGAGCTATAAAGGGAGTTGCACATGGTGTGTGTCTTGACACATCATAGGTCATCTTGGATTGGTGATAAGATGGGTGCCACTTTTTGAGTGGTCTTGGCTCATTGCTTTGTAATGCACTTTGGATTTTTCACGTATTGTATCTTCTATATATTAGGTATGTGTAAGATGGAGGCTACGTCTAAGAGTTTTATATAGTTGTCAACTTACCTTAGAATCTCTAGTTGGTGATACTCCTTTGAGTAGCTTTCTTTGCAAGTGTATTGTAATATGTAGTTGATTTTTGAATGATATATTCGATGACTTTTAGAGTGTGGAATTTTTGTCTCAAAAGGATTTTCCCCAAAGAAATTGGTGTGTTATGGTCTGAATGTTATTTGTGTTATTTCTATTTAATTTCTTTAACTGTTGTAAAGATTTGAAATTTTTTGAATAACCCTCTTCTTAATTTTAGTGCATGAAGTTGTTTTGGTACCTCAAATTGCTTCCAAGTGGTACTAGGGCTTAATCACCTTTGATTTCAGTTGTGGGTTGTTAAGTTTTTTTGAACTAATCTAAATTTGAGTGGGAGTTTGTGTAGAAAATACTTTTTGATCTTGTTATATGATTTTTCAAATGGCAAGTTCGCTAGGGAGAATCTAGGTGGATAACCTTTTTAAAAATAAGTTTGAGACGTGGAAACAAAAGATGGAGGATATATTAATAGATCAAGATTTGTGGGATGCTATAGATGAGAATGTCTTCAGACCTACAAATATTACTGTGGCTACTTAGTATGATGTTATGGATTGTAGAACCAAGGGTCTAATCAAATTGTGCTCGACATACTTTGTTTAATCAAGTCCATGAAGAGTTGTATGCAAAGAAGCTATGGAAGAAACTCAGTGTAATCAAGCCCCAAACTTTTAATGAGAAGTATAGATCACGAGTTTCTAATTACCATTTGATGGTTTTAGGTTTTGTATCTCATATATACTAGGTGTCTAAGGCATAGGTTAAAAGTAGAGTTTCATAAATACCATGTACTAAGTAATGATTCCTCGAAGTCTTAAGTTGGTGGTACTCTTGTGAAGGTTTACTTTGTAGTGTATTATAATTAGGATTTGTTGAATAATACATTTTGCGATATTGAAGTGTGAGGTTTTTTCCCCAAGAGAGTTTTTCTCATGTATACTTGTGTTATAATACTTATTATTTAATATTAGTTCAAATACGTCTATGCTTTCTATAATTGTTAAATGATTAATATTTACACAACATCTCCTTAGAATTGTTGAAGGATTAATTATAATTGCTTCTTGATTAATAAGAACCCCTATTTTTTATTTTGTAGAAGTCTTCCCACAAGCAAGCATAATTTTTTTCTACCAATTATCAATCGTCCATAGTTTTTAGGTTATAGCCAATTAATCTAGGAAAATTTTAAGAGTGAACTTTATCTCTATTGATATTTTTTAATTTCTTTTTTTACAAATCAATATTTATTCTTAGTTGAATATAATAGGTAACAAATGCGAGGAGATATGATCAATTATTGTGAACTTTTAATCAAATATGTAGAATTTTAAGAGCCTTGATTTATAATCATGATAAACAATAATCATTTTTAAGATATAAAAATTTATGATATAATATTGATTGATTAGGATATGTTTAATTTTAGAAAAAAATAAACATATTTTTGCAAAACTATCACAAGCCACCAACTTCATGAAAAAGTTAACTAAATTATTTAAGACAAATTTTAAATTCATAAGATCACCAATTTAGATAAACTTAGAACTTAAATGTAAAAAAAAAAACCTCCTCCAAAAATCACAAAACTATTCACCATATATTTTAAAACAAATAATTTTCTATGTATTTAAAATACTCATTATCTCTCATTTATATTAATTGTTTAATTCCTCAAATTTAACCAAAAAACTCCATTCCTCTTCGGCCAGATGAAAACCCTAAATATTGCCTAGTCATCTAAATATTTTTGCATATTCAGCACTCCAAACACTCATTAAAGATTTTATCATATTATCAACATCTCCGATAAAAAGATTTAGGGTTTCTAAGTGGACTTCTTTTACATATCAACGAAAGGAAATCCAGTCTTGCTCTACAGACGATTAGAAGCACCGAAGCAAAGCGAGAAGGGTTTTCAAGGTTTCTTATTCTCGCAAAATGGTAGGCAAAATCAATTTCTCCTTTCAATGTTATCGATCTGTTTTGATCCAGTAGCAGTGCCCATGTGAATGAAAGAAATAAACTTTGATGGATTGCTTGAATTGATTTCTGTCTTCTTTTGTCCGCAGTTGATTCCGAAGAAAAACCGAAATGAGGTCTACAAATACCTCTTTAAAGGTCAGTTATTATTATTCCTATTTTCCTTGTAACATTATTTACACGATCTTCTTCGGATAAAATCAGTCATTTTTGGCAATGGGCATGTTCTGAGTTTTTTGTTTTTCGATTTTTTCCTCTTCATCGGGCGATCTAGGTTTTTTTGGGTTCAATTTCCCCTTTTTGTTCAATGGGTATGGCTGGATTTTCTTTCCGTGGACATATGTGCGATATTGTTATCAATATAAATTTGCTTATTTTTTCGGATAAATTTGTACTTCTTTCTCAGTTGTTAATGTTTGTTATTTACGGATTACAATCAAACTTTCTTTCAGTGGGCATATCTTATTCTTTTAAACAAACAGTATTTGGTGTCTTCTCAGATGTATTACAGTATTCTCTCAATGAGTATATCAGTAGTTTTTGATTTCAAATGGGTATACGTGTATTTTTTCGATTAAAACATAATTTCTTTTGTAATGCGTATATCCACAATATCTTTCCACATTTTTTTGAAATAAACTGTACTGATTTTTTGATGTTTATAACCCGAGCATATTTAGTGCTTCACTAGTTATTTGTGATATATTCCAACGTAATCCATTTCAATTTTAATTTAGATAACCGGAATTTTTATAGTTTCCAACTTTTCATCTCTGAGATTTCTGTTTATTCTAGAGTTGGTTACACACTTTTTCAGTGGGCGTTTTAAGGATCTTCAATTATTTTGAAGTTTGATTTGAAAACTCAAAAAATGGTGTTTTTCAGCTGTCAAGACTCTAGAGTATTGTTCTATTTCTGCTGAGTACCTTGAGGTTTATTATAAGCTCGAACTAATCTGTGAGAACCCTATTTTTGCTATTTTATTAACTAATATTTATCAAATCGGCATCCTCCAATTTTCAATATAGTTGGTTTTTCTGTGGAGAGGTTTTGTTTTTCCACTCCTCAAGGGATTTGTTGTATTCTTTGTAGTCATATTATCATTACCACGAAGGTTTATGGATGTGTTCAGGGTTTCTAAGCTTTCTAGGACTTAGTAGATTTTTTTTCTTTTCAAATGGTTCATCCTATTTTCCGCTGTACTGAAGTTTCCTGTACGAATTTAAAATGTCTATCGGTTGATGCATGCGTTTAGGGTTTCTAAGCTTTCTAGAACTTGGTGGTTTTTTTTTTTCCAAATGGTTCTTCCTATTTTCCAGTATACTGAAGTTTCCCATACAATTTTAAGATATCTCTCTTTTCTTATCTATTGGAAATCCACTTTTTCTAATAGCTATTTTAGCGATTCTCCGTTAGACAATTTTCTCTGTAAAGATATTTTCAACACCCTGGGTTTTTATTGTATGTTTTTTAATGAGAAGTCTTTTTTATAATTTAAAAAAAAAATTAATTGGCTTGAAGTAATTATTGAGGAAAGGAATGTAATAATCTTCTAACGGTGTTAGTTTTGGAGGAATGCCAACACAATTGGGGTTATTTTGAATTCATAGGGGTTTATGAGGTAGATAGACATATGTTCACCTATAAAAATTAAAATGTTAATTTTAAAGAAACTTTTGAATTGTGGAGTGTTGGTTATTTTGTTTTTTTTCCAGTGAGGGTATCATAGGCCAGATTTCCTCCAATTGTATAGTGTTTGTATTAAACTCGTCCTGGGCAGAGTAGGACACATAAATTTGGAGTGTTTAATTAGATTTTAATGATTTTAGTATCTAATGTACAATTTTCAAAATTGTTTTTGTTTTGTTTCTTTAGGCTACTGTAAATTTTAGGATGGGTTCTAATTTTAACAAATGAGAGACCTGGACCTCCTTAGGGCTTATATTAAGTTGAGGTTTTATAAAGCAGAGTGAACTTTTTCAATTCAAAAGGATCTTACTTGTTGCAAACATTACTGAATGGATGTGTTCAGCTTAATTTATGAAGTTTTTACTAAATTTATGTAATATTTGAACTCTATAATTTTAAGTAAGTTTACAAGAGTTATTTAATGTGAAACCTGGTTTTCTCCCTTGTCTTGCAGAGGGTGTGCTTTATGCAAAGAAGGATTACAATCTGGCCAAGCATCCTGAAATTGATGTACCCAATCTCCAGGTAATTAAATTGATGCAAAGCTTCAAGTCTAAAGAGTATGTGAGGGAGTCATTTGCATGGATGTATTACTACTGGTACCTCACAAATGATGGCATTGAGTACCTTCGCACATACTTGAACCTGCCATCAGAAATTGTTCCTGCAACACTGAAGAAATCTGCCAAGCCGTTGGGAAGGCCCATGGGCGGTCCTCCTGGCGGTGACAGACCTAGGTATGAAGACAATTTGTTGTTTTTATCAGGGTCACATTTCTTGTGTTATTCTAAACGGAAGAGCATTAGAAAAGAGAATTTCATTTCATTTGAATGTGTGATATACATTAGAGCTCAGTGTTTACAAGTGAAAATGACAATGTCGCCAGTACCCTTTTATATGATGATCGCTTTATTTATCCTGGACATTTCTCATTAATAATTTTAACACCTGAACAGAACCTTTTGTCCCGTGAAGCAAAGTGCTTTTATTTTTCCATTGGGATTTTATCTCTCCTTTTACAGTCAAATGATCTCAAAATAGGACGTTCTTTGATGTATTGAATCACTGTGATGATAGTTGATACTCTTCCAGAGTCACCATAGTATTGTTGGGTGTTATTCTAGTCAAGGCAAATAGGGTCAGAGGCAATGCTGGATTTTTCTTTAGTCTTTTGCCAAGTGACATGCACGATATTCTTCTGTTTGTTTTCTACTCAAGGTTTGCTAGTGTAATTACTACTAAGTAGGCAGATGCCTCTTTAGGTTGATGCTGGTCTAGTACAATGATGGTTTCTTATTTAATGTATTTTTATGTGCACTGTTTTCTATTGACTGAGTTTATTGTAGAATTGGAAGCATTTGTTTGGGCTAAAATATTGAATGAGCACAACTTTAGATAAAGTTTTCTGCTTTATTTTTTCCGCGTGTACCAATTTCTTAGGCAGAGGAATGATTGCATTTCTCCTTGACCTTGCGCAGTAGCTGTTGAATCTGAGTGATTTGAATATGATTTGAAAGTTTCACTTTTCATTGGTTTTTGTTTAAACTCTACTGTGTACAAGCTACAACTGTCTAAGGTGTGGAATTGAGTAACTTGTGTGTTTGGAAGCAGTGCTGTCTAGAAATTTGCAGTATTCTCATTTATTTTGCTTTATGTATTTTGAATTTTTGCTTAGTTCTTGTGTCATTTGGGGTGTGTTCTTTATTATTCAGCCTTGATTTATGTAGGTTGGGAAATGTGAGTAATTTGGAATTTGATTTGAGTGCTTGTTTACTTAGAGATTGATGACCATTTGTTTAAGGTCCTTTGTGCATACAAATCTTGTAGGCACTGTATGGGTATCTGACATATTTGGCAGTGGTGTCTTCTATTTACCGCTTACTTTCATAAATTTTCACATGAATTTTCACATGTTCTTGCTGTAGTCGGGGGCTGTATTCTGTTTCTTAAATTTGCTTTGTAGTTTTCAAGTTCTTGTGATTTCCTGTTGAGATTGAGCTGCATTCTCTACTCTTTGGCCTTGCCAAGCTGCTGCCAAATCTGAGTCCACGACATTCATTTTTTTTGTTGTTGCTCTTATCAGATTTTTTCTTGTTAAATTTGTTGCATATCAATGCGATAGGCATCACATATTGGATTCTTTGTCAGATGCATCATTTGCTAACCAGGTTTAACAGGAGTTGGTATTAGTTCTGAACATAAATTTCTTGTTTTTCTGTTTTTAATGCATGATTTTGATACTGGTATGCACAAAAATGTTTGCTTTCTGGCTATGCTATGTAATGTGCAGCCAGATTGGGTCTGATGGTGAAGGTATGCATACTAAATAGAGTAGTCACAGCTTTGGATCTGATGGGGGAGTAGTTTATGTACTATTAATTGAATAATTTGTAAGGTAAATGCGCAAACAATTTCCTTGAGTGGGGTCTCTTGCACCAAAATTGGTGTCTTGGTAGTATTGAATTCTCTGAGTTGAATGTAGCATATGATTGTATTCAGCTTAAGTAGAGTCTTGTCTGAACTTGGAGTTCATTGTAAAATTCTATGTTTGCCCTTGTATTGCTCTGAGCTTGAAACTGGGATATGTGCTTTTAAAAAATAAAATATTTATGGGGTATTTCATCTTTTCTTAATAATACTTTCCTTGCAGAGGGCCACCTAGATTTGAGGGTGATCGGCCAAAATTTGGTGATAGGGAAGGATACCGTGGTGGTCCTCCACGTGGAGGACCAGGAGAATTTGGTGAGAAGGGTGGTGCTCCTGCTGAATATCAGCCTCAATTTCGGGTATGTGTTGTTTTATTTATTTGCTTCTAATCTTTTCCTTGAAATCAGACATGTAATCTTACATCTTTGCTCATTCTTTTTTGTATAAAAATCACAGGCACCTGGTGCAAGACCAGGTTTTGGCCGTGGAGGAGGTGGATTTGGTGGAGGTGGAAGTGGAAGTTATGGGGCTGGTACTGGATCCTCGGGATTCCAAGAGTAAGAATGGTGGACTGTTTGCTAAAATAGAGGGGTGTCTGTTTTCACTCCCTTTCTCTATTTGACGAAGCCCAAGTGTGTTATATCCTTGAGAAAGGAGATGAGTCGTGAGTAATAGTAGCTGATTCATGGGGCATCTTTGACACTTAAGGTGCCTGTAGAACCTTTTTTTGAATGCAGCAAACAAATAGATTTCTTGGATAGTCTTATTTTGTACGAGACTACAATTAGTTATTTTGTTCTTGACCTTCTCAAAGGTAGCAAATCATTTTCAATATTTATAATTGTTTTTAAACTGTCTTTGTTCTGATTACATTGAAGCATTTAACTGCACTCTCTGCATGTCTTAATGTAGCCACTTATCTTTCATTTTTAGTAATAGTTCATGTTTATTGGGAAATGGGAATATTCATGCCTCAAAAGTAATTTCAACTGAAAAATACTGGGGATGTTTTCTTTAGTGCACATGCTTTTTAGAGCTTGAATGTTGTTTAGCAAATATTCATTTCATGCCTTGATATCCTACTGGTTGTGCAATATTCCAAGATGATGTGCTTTTTTAAAAATAATTGTGTTATAGTCCTCATAATTGAAATATTTACTTGCGCAGCATTTAAATAAAATTACTGCACTCTTAAAATGCATGCCTGCATTTAGGCTTTGGCTTTTTCACCTGGCGGATTATTTGAGAGATTGGTTGGTACTTACATATGGTTTTAGTTTTATGGGTAAGGTGTGCACTGCCTTTGCATTGGTTCTCCAGATCTTAATATGTAAATGATTCCAAGCGGTCGACCTCACTTTCTTGAGATTGGTTACATTTCAGGCATTATTTGCATATACTCATATCAGTATCCATATCCATTCCAGTTTTCCATTCCCGTTTCTGTTGTATTGTGAATGAAGGGGAATTCAATGCAGGACTTTTTAGCAAATATAACTTGGGAGTAATTGGCTTTTAAGGTAAACTCATAAACGTGTTTTGTTTGAGCGATAAAACTATTATGAAATTGTAACTAACTCATCCGGGTTTAAGTTTGTCCGAATCTTCTCTTTTCAGCCATGAAAGTAGTTTCTTTTTTATTGTGAATGATCTTCAGGTGCCTCAGCAGTTCCTCTCAGTTTTATTTACAGAGCCTTTTCATCTTGTTTCAAGTGAGCTGCTTTTTCATCACTGGCTTCCATGTTTATCAAGACTTCTCTGAAGAGGGATAAGGCAAGTATCTGTAATTAAAACTGATGTGCCAGGAGTCGGATGATGAAATTATTATCTTGATTGATAGATAAACTAGGACTGCAAACATGTGATTACCTAATGACCATAAGCTCACTTGACAAACAGCAAAATGGATGAATTGAAGCTGGTAGTGAAATTTTCCATTGATGTGATGATACAAAAGATGGTTAAGGATAAATTGGAAGATAAAGTTTTCAATCCATTTTTTGGAGGGCCATATTGCTTTTTAAACACAACTCTTCCCCTTGGTGGTTTAGGTAACATGGAAAGACATTCCTGCTGTAGGAGTTTTGAGTAATATTGTCAAAGTGACCTAAGCACAAAACAGGTACTCTCTTTGAGTTTCAAGGTCATGGAGGATGTCTCTGCTGTGAGTGGTGGGTAAGTTCTTTAAGAAGATAGATGCCATGAATATATTGGAGGAAAGGTTATATACGGAGTTGGGAGAGAATAATTATCCACTCGTGGAGATTGTCAATGCCAAATTTTAGACTCTGGTAGGTGAGGGTGTTTTACACTGACGAGTTTTAAATGAATAAAAAGTTGAAAGAGACATACAGGGATACAAAGAGGATTTTGGAAGGCTGTATGAAAATTTTGAAGTAGCCAATTCCATTTCCACGGTGTTTTTTTGATGGCATGAAGAATTTTGTAGAACAGATAGGATGCTAAATATATGATGATAACAAGGCTTTTTATCCTAAACCACTTTGAAGAATCAGCTTAGGAGGTCGTGAAAAAGTATGTTTTGATGAAAACGGATTTAGCCAAGGAATCAAGCTTTTGATGCTTGTGCCAATTAACCAACTCATGACAATAAAGATTTCCTACAAGTTTTGGAAAGAACGGTGGATGAGCACATAGATGTGTGCTAGAAGTTATTATTAGATATCCAAGGTGGTGTGAATGGCCCAAACCTTGATCACTTAGTGATTTGGAACCCTTCGCTTCATAATTGCAAGAAAGCTTAAAAAATTCAGAAGGATGTGAATTGCCAGAGACATTGCACAAAGATTCTTACTTGTGTGCTAATTTTGCGTCTTCTGAACTTATTTTGTATTTTCTCGACCCATCAAAACTTAAAATATGTAATCAAACTTATTTTGGGGTTGGAAACATTTTTAAAAATAAAAACAATTCAGTTTTTTTAGACATCTTTTGATTTTCTTCACTTCTTATGCCTTGTACACTTAATTCCGAGATATTTGATGAATTTAAACTTTTTTGTGTAGTTGGAACATAGAGTATTTATTCAATACCTTTGGCAATGGAGGATTAGGTGGTTCGGGTTGAGAATCTCGTGGTCTATGGTTTCTCTTTGAAGATTGAATCATCTTGTGTATTTGCCTTGGTATTCTAGGTCATGCCAAGAGAGGGTATTGAATGAGATTTAGCTAACGAATGAATGGTGTATGGAGCTTAGGAATAACAGTTATAGACTTATGTACCCTTTTCTTTTCAGCCTCTCTACATTTTTAATACTGTTAAAATTATTCAGTTTGGGTTGGTAAATTACTAAGTAATGAGTAATTAGAAGGCATAAATTTAAAGAGTTTCCACTTAATTTGTATGTATGATAAATTTTACTAATTACATGGTAAGTAATTATGTGCTTTGTTTTTAAATTTTTAAAAAATAATTTCAATTTGCTGTAGAATTTGTTCATTGTGTGATATTGCTATCAGGATTCAACTCTGTAGTTTTTTGAGTTGAACTCATTGACCCATGTTTCATGAGTATGGTTCACTCGAACCCATCTCTCATGAGAATGAATGGAACACTTAGCACTTGTTGGATCTAGGTAATGTTCTCAGAGGTGGAGCACTTTGACTTCTTGGGAGGTCACCCATCCCAGTACTGCTCCAGCTTGAGTGTGCTTAACTATGGAGTTTCTTCCATGGTTAAACCCACGCTGATTGCAAATCCATTTGCAAAATCTTCACTAAGTGTTGTGTCTTATGAACCATTCATTAGATATCACCTACTTGTGAATTCATTCATGTCAGAGTTGTAAACTGGTAAATTTATGATTTCTTTCATATAAATATATATAAAATAAAAGCTTATTTTCATCTTCAATGCCATATATTTATTATTTTAAGGTTCATATGTTGTCATTATGTGTTAAGGTTATTTTATCATTCAAAGAGGTTATTTTATCATACAAGAAGGTTAAAATTAATCGTGTGAAGTCTTCAAACTTGAAACTAGAATTGGAAATTTGCTCATGGATTTAAACTAGAATTGAAAATTTGAGGATGGATTTAAACTTTGGTTTGAAGTGTATTTAGGCTGCATTTTTCATATAATTTCATTTGTGACTCATTATTCCATTTACTTTTTGCTCAGTTGGAATTCCTTGAATAACACTACTAAAGCGCTTTCTTACAAGGTGTTCAAAAACAACTTTTCTAAGGGCGGTCCAAACACAAAATCAGAGAGGTTAACCTTCAAAGTCGGGAAACATGTCATTCAAATTGAGGTTAAAACTTGGTGTCAAAAGTCTTAAAACTTGAAACTAAACTTTGAAATGAACGCTTGTGCATGAATTTGAACCCGATTAGAAATTTATTTAGGTTGCATAACAGTGAGCACATAATATATCACTAGACTTCATTTATGTCTCTAATAATTCTATTGGAACCTCTTGTATGGCATTGCCAAAGCATACATACAAGCAAACTTGCAAATCATAAACAAAACATAGACTCTTGAGGTAAAGAAATTCAAAGTAGGGAAATAAGTTGTTCCTCTATGGTAAAACATACATCAATAGGCAGGAAGGAGTTCCATGATGTTCTTACTAATCTTTTTTCGAGATTCATTAACATTAATGCTATGCTAGCCTCCCATGTTATTTGGTACGAGTGTGATCCCATATGGATTTCCCCTTTCAAGATTCTTAACAATATGCAACATTGTATGGATTGTTTCTATGGAGAGTGACATATGCTAAAGTGATGGAATGTAGTTGCTTGCTTGTAACGTTATTGCCAGGATGTATAAACCTTGAAGTTACAAGCAAAATTTTTAGAATGAAATAGTTGGTCAATTGGTTGGAATATATCATACAGATTTGTTAAGGTGTCCTTATTTTTGTAAGCATTCTAGTTTGTGAAAGACTTAGCTTTTAGTTTTCTATTTCGAGAGCATGCACATTTTTTAATGTAAGACGAATGTTCCTAACTATAAGCTTGTTATTGATATATGTCCTTGGACACTTTGGTTGTGTTAAGGAACACATGCAATTCCTCCTACTACATTTGCTAGTTTGTGCGTTGTACTTGATTAGTTCACCATCATAGAGATTTAAAAAACCTTAGTGAATAATTTTTCAAGGATTTTTCTTAACATATTATAGAAAAGCATATTTGTTTGTTGATGGATTCTTGTACGCTTGATTTTTGATACTATTGTATCTTTGGGTTTGTAAATTTGGCTCAGCTCAAATCCTAACCATCTTCATTTCTTTTGAGTTGTAGGCTTTCTTGTTTACGTATGCATTTGTTTCCACTTAACTTCATCACTCCATAAGGATCCAAATAATGTGTTTACATCATATTTTAAACACTAAAGACCTTTTTTACATCAATTTAAGTATCTATTATTATATCAACCTTGGAAGATCCTATAAAGTTTCAAGAATAATATACTATAGGGAAGTCAAAATGTTAGATAATCATTTCATGGATCCTATTGTCCAATATTTTGTTTGTATGAATTAAGAAGACATTAGCATATATTTAAAGGGGAGAAGTTCATATATTGAGTTATATGCACAATTTGCTTTTTTAAATTTGAAAGAGGTTGTGGTGGAAACCTATAAGGTGATCTTACAATAGTATGTACCACGTGGTACATCTTTAGAGGAGTTCCAAAGTAAGCTAGATGAAAGAGAGTATCTAGATTAAGAGGGTTAGATTAAATTTCCATGGATAGAATCCCCTACGATTAAATCAAGTGTCAATAAAATAGACACTTTTCAATATATTGACAATTAATTTTTTGCTTAAGCTTTTTGGGGGGTCAAATCAAATAATTTGTAAATGCTATTTTGTAATTATGCATCTTTAGCTCTAGTTTAAAAAAAAAATTATAATATGCACTAATTTTATTTATTATTGTTTTAAATGGAACAATAATAAACATTGTTTTTTATAATGAACAAGCATTTGTTAAAAATTCTTAAAAATAATAAACATTGTTAAACAAATCCAAAAAAATACACCACATACCATACACACCCTTGTTTCAATGAAATTTTCATGTAGTTTTGATATATTTATATATATTTGAAAACAAAAATAAAAGTGATAGAAATATTTTTTTTACTCAAAAAATTACAAATTGAAGCTATATAAGAAATGTGCCACATTTATTTGGCATGATAGATATAAATTGAAAAATGATTTAAAATACTAATTTTGAGTGTTCTACTTAGGCAAAATGTTTAAAATAGTTTTGATTACGTAAAAACAAGTTTTGAAAGGACTCGAAACCTTTTACAACATGATTATAGAATAGACATTTAAGCTCCAAAAGGACAAGTGCAACAACACCAAAAAAATCACACAAACGAGTCCTTAAACAAAAAGACCAGACAAAAGACAAAGGACATCAAAACAAGAAGTTGCTGTCTAAACACATTTCATCAATTCTGCTGCATGATCAGCAAGAATATGCATGTTTGCAGTAGACAACTTCAGATCATCCATGTCGTTATTCTTGTCATCCTCCATCTTCTTGAACCTGGATCTAGTACGCTTGCTAGGGCCTTGATCATCTTTAGTCTCTGTGACCTCTTGGTTCCCTTTCCCATTGTCGAGCTTGTCCACTAGGATCTTCACATGCTCATTTGATGCCTTAAGGATAGCATAGCTCTGCTTTGCAATATTCCCAATGGTCTTCTCCAACTTGTCAATTTTTTTTTCCATAATTTCAATTTTCCTTGTCATACCATTACTGTTTTCAATTTTTTTCTCCATGGCAGTAATTTTGTCATTGAAGACAACAAGACCCTCAGCCCTAGCGATAGTGTCAGTGAGCTCATCAATTTTCTGGCCCACAGTTTTCTCCCCTAGGTGCATCCTTTTAAGAACCCCCGTCTCTTTTTGCAGTTGGTGAATATGGGACTTCATCGTAGTAATATCAGTTTTCATATTGCTGAGGGTAGTCAAAAAAGCCAAACAACCCAAATTCTCAAAATCCATATTCCCTCCCTTCGTCTTCTCAAAACCCTTGTTCTCTTCCTCCATTTTCTCCTTAGAGCTCTCCACATTCTTCTTCTCCATGTTGACCTTATCCTTCTCGTGCCCATCTTTCCCAATATTAGTCACAGCCTGTGCGACCTCGTGCAAGATATTATCCTCAACCCACACATTTTTTCCAGTTCCCACACTCTCTTCCACAACAGGGTTAGTGTCCACATGGTCTTCCTGATTAATCTTTTCCTGAGAGGAAGAGCCCTCATCAAAGGATATAAAAACCCTTTTTGCAACTTTCTTCTTCTCATTTTTGGCTCTGGTGCTTTTGCCAATGGGCTCCATTCTATTTTTCCCTTGCTTCTTAGAACTTCCTCCCTGCTCTCCTCTTCCTCTAAATCCATTTCTGTGGTCGAATCCTCCACCTTCCTTTTCTTTTTAGTTCTCTTGGGGTTGGACTCTAGGTACTCCTCAGAGTCCCCCTCTTTTTCTTCTGTATCCTCCATAAAAGGCTCCTCAGAGTCTTTCCCATCAGTGTCATAATCCTCAAGGGATTTTCTGTTAAGCCAGGGTCTTTCCACCTTCTTCGATTTCAAGACCTCATAAATGAGGACCATAAGCCCTTCATGGCAGGCATGATCACCCTTCAGATCCCTTTGCCAGTGGAGGATAGAGGCATTTTAACCTTTCTTTTTAACATTAATTTATATGTCAAACTTAATTATACAAAAGAAATAAGGAATTAATCCGAACAAAATACTAACTAGTTGACTAAACATAAAGAATATCACATAATAATATATTATATAGAATTTCAATATATTTATATTGATCAAGTACATTCATTTATCCTTATATCTCCTTCTTACATTATCTATATAGTCATATTGTTGACAAAATGGTCAGCGCTCCCCTCAGGATTTGTGACATGGCTTAACCACCTCCTGTGTCTTCTATAAGTCTAGTGGTTGTATCAAGCATTAACAGGTTGATCTTTTGGTGCAATGACAACTACTACTTGTAAAAAGTGGTATCAAAGCTTGGTCATAGGTTCAAATCCCCTCGGGTAACATTGAGGGGAGATTGTTGGCAAAATGGTCAGCGCTGCCCTCAGGATTTGTGACATGGCTTAACCACCTCCTATGTCTTTTATAAGTCGAGTGGTTGTATCAGGGATTAACAAGTCAATCTTTTGGTGTAACGACAACTACTACTTGTAACACATATATCTTCCTCTATACTCTCGTACATATTCCCATTTATAATCCCACCTTACTACATATACTTTTCCCCACACATGTCTTTAGGATGTTAATTGAAATATTCTTAGTTGCACGTCTCTTTCTAAATTTAATTTGTTGGCAGAACAACCCCACAAGTTTCATATGAAGAGCACTTTGAAAACAACCCCATAAGTTTCATATGAAGAGCAAGAGTTCCCTCACCATGCTCTACCTACGTGTCATGATATAGGAAAAATATTTGTTTCTTGTCTCATGGCATTTGGGATTCCCAACAATCTATCCATGCAGTAATGATTCTGTAATGTCTAGTTTTTGTAACAAAACATCTAGTTTTACACAATTTCGTGCATTAAATATTCTATAGGTATTATTAAAAAAAATGTTACATTTCAATCTTCATCTCATCTCCCTTTTTCTATCTTTTAACATTATATTTGTATTCCAATTTCACATATTTTTCTTATTAATATTAGAAAAGATTTGTATATATTTCATGATAATAGAGATTTTGGACAGTCTATCCAAACAATAATGATCCTACAAGGATTAGTTTTTTTAACAAAATATAGTGTTAGACAATTTTATGCATAAATATTTCATGAGTGTTGTTGAGAAAAACTCTATCTCATCTGCCTTTCTTTTTATGTTTAAATGTACATGCTTTCAATCAAAAGCTTGCATAGTTACTATGTTCTATTTCAATTTTAATTAATTATTAAATATTATTAAATACATATATAAAATATAGGGTATTTAATTGTTTATTTATTCCTACAACATAATCATTAATTACTAATTATTTTGCTATTAATTAAATGATTCTTTAATTGTTTAATTAATCATCTTTATTCTTCTATAAGCTCAGTCTTTTCATCGTCAATCATATCCCTTAATATTAATTAAATAATAAATATTATTTAATTAATTAACCTTAAAATTAGTCTTTATCACTTAATTAAATTCAATTTCTATAGTCCTATAGTTTAAATAATTATCATTAATTATTTAAATTAGCTAGCTAATTCTTCCGAATTAAATTAATTTAATTTCATCTAAATTTTGATTAATTTTAATTTCATCTAATTCTTAATTAATTTCGTATTAATTTCATCATTTCCATAAATTAATTTTTATTCAATTTAAATCTTCAAATATTCAGAAAATAAAAAATATGCATAAATTTGAAATGCATAATATCTTCAAATTTAGAAATAATCATTTTCTAAAAATCTAAGATCTTCTAAAAATGAAAAAAATCAACTTTAAATAAAAAATCATTTCCTTTTCCAAATTTGCATTTTTTGTAAACTCTTATATCTGAAAATAAAAAATCTTTTCCAACCTTATCCCATTTCTTGTTTCCCAAATTACTATTCGCTTTTTGAGTTTGAATGGGAAATAAATCCTCATCTTTGGAAGACTGCCCAAAATCTTCTAGTCTCTAATTATCTCAATCGTTCGTCCTATTTTTCTCAAATCGATCTTGATTATCCATCCAGTCTTGAATCTCTATATAAATCCCTGTTTTCTCACATTTGAAGGGTCCATCTTTCGAGTCTTAATTCATTTATACAGATTTTAGCAATCAAGTCATTTATCATTTTGAGTTTTCTCAAAGCTCCAAGTCCAAGTGTTGCCAAATCCAATACTGAGTGCCACTTCAATAAAGTGTAGAGAAGCAACGAAAGAAGAGGAGCATATGTTAGATTAGTTTCATTTAAGTTTCTTATTTCAATTTTGATTATTATGTTTACATTCTGTTGTTTTGTAGGGGTTTTAGTTATTAGTAGTTATTTAGGTTGATTTCGGTACTACTAATCTATCTCCTTAGTCTTGCAGATTTTCCCTTACGTACATTTGGTGAACCCGATATGAACCTACAACCCGAGGAGTGCTTGATTGCGACCTAAAACTTGTTTGTGATCTTGGCCGTATGATTGAGTTTTTTTTTTAAATTTCATCTTTTAGAAGTATTTCACAATTGCTATTTCTATTTTGCAATTGTTGTTTTAATGCTACAATTGTATACTTTGTTTTTTTGCAATTGCATGTTTGTTTTGCTGCAATTGACGTAAGTGTGCCACAATTGACAGGGTATTCTGTTGCAATTGTATCCTCTATTTTCTGTAATTGATGGAAGTTTGTTGCAATTGATAGGATATTCTATTGCAATTGTTGAAAGTTTGTCACAATTGATAGGGTATTCTGCCGCAGTTGACCTATTTTATTGCTGCAATTGTAATTTCAATTTTTGTTATTGCAAGCTTCTAAAAAAAAATTTAAAATATAATATTTAAGTATAAGATAATTTAAGTTATATTTTAAATATATACTTTCAAGATGTTTGAGAGTGGTTTCAAATCTCTAAGAGTTATTATGCAAATTCTAGATTTTGGAAGATTTTAAAAAATTCAGATACAACCAAATTTCAAAATTTAGCATGCGTTACTAACCTTGTTGTTTCAACATGTGACTCTTCATAGAAATCACTCGTCAAAGACCCCCTTTGTTTTCTTTAATCATTCTCATGTAGGGTGGGGGGAAGAGCTTGAAACTACTGATCAATGTTGTTTGTAGGGGTAGCTAGCTGTCTTTTCCTGTTTTTCTTTTCAAAACACTTCAATTTGGGCTTCTAAAAAGAACTATGTGCTTGCCATACACACTTGAATTGGTGCTTAACAATTGAACCCATATGTTTTGTGTATTTGGCATGCTTGTGCATATGTAGAGTGGTCCCACTACTAACACACACTATCCTTTCCCTCTAACTCTTATGGTCTTAGGTGCAAGAGAAAAGTGTTAGCAACACTAAAATTTTCTTTTTATAAATCAAGTCAATATTTGGTGGGAAAAGAGGTACTCACCCCAAGTATTGGTTCAAGCAAAACTCCTTTGATCTGCTATACAAATTGATGTTTGCATTTTGGTACACCCCATAGTTTTCCTAGTACCCACATTCGTGTGAGGTATATCAAAATCCTTCCCCCTACAGCGAGAGGATTGGGACTATGTCACTTGGTGGCACAAGAACCCCGAAGGTACTCCCACTATGAACCAATTATTTTAGTATCCAAAAAATCCTCTATTTGCTGGCTCAAGGGGTCACCCACGTCCGTGAAGACACCTCACACTCTCAGTGTTCCTAGTAGAGATAAAAGTTCCTTGGGAAATGATGCCTCTTAGAATCCAAAGTGTGGTGTGTCTAAAAAGTGAGTGCACTGTAAGGAGGATTCCGTGCCTCTAGACTTCCAGGTTATTCACTTTGAACAATTTTGGTTTAGATTTATCTGCAGTGAGGATCAATAGATATTGTCCTGGCCTTCCATAGGATTGTGAATACTATCTGGATAATCTAGCATACAAAACATCATGTCTTCTATGTTTGTTGTGTGTTATTTTCAATGAAACAACATTTTTTACAATGAAAAACTTTTATTTTTCAAAACATGCTAGTGCCTTAGGGAGTCAACAACCTATCGGTCAAATCAAAATCTGACAAACTCTTAAAATTGTCCTATCAAAACTACAAACTGTCAATAAAATCTATTTTTCCAAATCTACAAATTGTTCAAACTATTCATTGTAATTTATGATTTCCAAGGAAATCTTCGAATTCTACAATTTCCAATCAAATATTTGTAATATGAAACTTTCTACATTGTGTCAAAATTGCATGTGCATTATTAAATCGACCTTACATTCTGTCGTAATTGTCTGGAAAGAGCTGTAATCGACCTTGCACTTTACCGCAATTGCCAGTATTCTGGCACAATCAACCTGTGTATTGCCGCAACTGGTATTGTATTATGTCACAATTTCCTGATCATTCTGCCACAATTTTCCATTCATTCTACATCAATTGCCTACTAATTCTGCTCTTCAAATTTCTCTATTTTAACAAAACCTTTTGGTTCATCTGATCATTGTTCTCAGTCGATAACCTTAAGAATATTTATTTCCAAATCTGCTACTAAAATCATATTTAAAACTATAATAGAACTATAGTGAAATTTTAAACACCTAGGAAATCTTTTCTTTTAAGTCTAAGATATTATTTAGGATTGTTAATTTAACATGTCAAATTATACTATTTGGTGCAGGGGCACCTAGTAGAACACAAGGTCACATGAAGACACAAAGTCTATTGGAAGGTGAAAGAGCATCATTCAAGGTCAATTGGGATGTCTTAAGTCCAATCATGGCCCTTCGTAATAATGAATGTAATTAATGCAAACATTAAAAGTCCTAAAGGTCCTCATAAGAACCTTAGGACCAAATTACTTGTAAGGGGGGGCAATAGTGCCTAAATGGGAGCTATATGGCTACGAGAGTCCTAGATAGGTTAATCAGATCCTAGGATGAAACAAGATATAAGTTTGATAAGTTAGAATGCAAATAAAACAATTAAACAAAGGTTGAAAATTTAAATACTTAAATCCTAATGACTAGTACCAATTAGGAGGGAAACTTTGTTAAATGGGCTAAATGCATTTGTAATGAATGGAAACTGACTTGGATCATTTGATACAGTTAAGATGCAACCTATATAGCCTCATCAAGGCATGGGACAATTAGAGATGTACATATTTGACCTAGATTGTACGAACTGTAAGCAAATAAACATATTTTTTTAGCAATTTCTTTGTGTCTTTGGCATGAGTGAATAACTTCATTGGTTAATTTTGATGCTTGGATGAATTAAGTACAAAGTCTAAACATTATAAAATCCCTGTGAATGATCTAAGGTAGACTTGTATTTGATCAATTTGCTGCTGAAAGTTCAATAGTTCCATACATTTACTTAACAGTTGAGTGCATTTGTGGCTTAATGGCCATTCCATGAATGTTGTGTCTCTAATTATCATGGGATGGTAATGAATTAACATGTATAATATGAACCTAACCAAGTTTTGCAGATAAGTGTTGGAGTTTGGTGATCATCACATGTTTATTGGGTTGAAGGAACACCAATTTGGTGGCTAGTGTGTAACAACAGGAGATCTGCTCAAATGAGGGAAGAGTTTTGTGTTGGAATTCATTAGGGAATTTCATTCTAATGGTGAGTAAACCACTTTTTGGTTGAGATAGTTTTTGGAAGGGTGACATTGAGTAGGCCCTAGTTTTGGAGGGTTTTTGAGAGCAATTTGGGCTTTTGGGTAAGGGAAGCATATACAACCAAATTTATTGAATTTTCCTCTGATTGGATCCATTTAAAGACTCTTTTGAAAGTGGAAAGGTTAGGGGACAAGTATTTCTTATAGTTCCTTTGTAAAAGTGGCCAATTAGGCCTACAGACAAAAGGTGGAGCAACAATTTTTGGGGTTGACGGTCCAAAACAACCACCCCTAATTTTGAGATATGTTTAAGAAGGGAGAAAATTTTATTTGAATATACCTTTATATTTTGGATTTCTTTGGGAAGTTTGGGAGAAATATTTCATGTTACCCAATTTGAGGGCTATTAGACTTACTAGGCCTATTTGGGCTTAGGGGTGGATTTGAGTGTTGGAACCTTTGCAAAAGGTTGAAAACCATTGAAACAAGTCTTATTTTATGTTTGAAGTTGATTCAAGATGTTAGAGGCAGTGGGTAGGTCCTTTAACTCATTTTGTTCATTTGGAGCCTTATGGGGCATTTGGGGGTTCCTAGGGTCATTTGCCTAATCTTTACCTTTGTAAAAATCTTGAAGACCTTGTTTTTTGGAAAAATACTTTCCTCTGCATCACTATTCTTGATCTCCATATCTTAGTTTCATGAAAATTTATAATGATACTATGCTTCATCTAAAGCAAGAGTTAGATCATATCATACTATCTTCACTTTGAGATCAAGAAGATTCGAGTTCTATCCCTAAAATTAGCATTTATGAATAGGAACTAGGACTTGTTAGAAAAGGTTCTCCCTTGTGTCTACCTTAATCATGTCCTTCCATTCAAACTAGTAGCAAGAGTGACTCCCACCATACCCTTTTGGTTGAAGAGCAATAATCTGATCTCAAACAAGGAATAACCCAGATGACTTGTACTTCAATCCAATTCCCCCATACAAAGAGGAAAAAAATACTAACCTCTATGGTAACACAAAACCTTTTATATAATAAATTTTTTCCCCCAAGATAACACAACCACTCACTGATCCTTTTGTGCTTCACGGTCCCCAACCTTGATATCAATGATCACAAAACATCAATGCCTTATGTTTTCAACAAGTACCACAATCTAGAGCACACTATCAAACCTACAATGGATCATACATGCCTACATCACAATTCCAATATCAAAGGCCAACTAGCGTATCTGCTAATGTTGAAACCATGCAGCAATCACAAACTGATATCCTCATGCAATAAATGCAAGACCTGCTAACTGAGTTAGATGATCTTCAATGTCAGAGTCAACCAAATTATTACAATGCAAAGGACTTATATCCCTACTCTAATGATCAATCAATCTATTTACCTTCGATCACATCACATGTCAATGAACATCCTCTTATATCCTCAAATCCACCATCAAAGATTTCTGAAACAAACACAATTGCAAATATGTCATCCTTTGGACGTCAATCAAGCAATATCAATAAGAAACCTATTATACCACATGTTCAATCAAAAAATTCTTCACAACATGAAAATGTCAATGTGGTATCACCAACAAGATCACCCAAGCAACAAAAATTCTAATCTAAACCTTTCAATCGTTTGCTTCAAAAATTGGTTCACAGACATCATCCTATTGTTGAACAAGATCAGAATCATATACCCATGTCTAGCAATGGAAAATTCCAAAAGCATCACACCAATTAATGACACGTCTGCCTCCCATGAAGAAGTTGTCCCTTAAGAAGCTTCCTTATTTCCCACTAGTCCTTCATCCTCTGAAGTGTTACAAGAGAAATCTTTTCTATTTTCATCAAATGATATATCAAGTGATGAGACCCTCCAAGGGATATCCATAATGTATTTCCAAGTTAATCCCTTTCATGATACGATTCCCTTATACAATTCAATATCCTTGGGTCCAATGCCACCGTAAGTTCCTTCCTAGACAGACCTACTCCAGAGAGTCCCATTCAAATTTCTTCTCCCTTGTGTCAAAATATTGAACCCTTCCAAGAATCTACCATACATGTTCCAATTCATACCCCATGTTAAGAGGTTGATGCAAAGCATGAATAAATGAGTCCTGAAATAAATCAAGATCAAGATGCCAAGAATGATCAATATTATAAAAATGTTGACCAAGATCATACCTTCCTAAAATCTAATGAGGATCCTACCATCCATGTCCATCCTTTCATTGAGGATTCCAATCTATCCCAAGAACAAAGTGTCCTTCCAAGTCTTATTGATCATACACTTCCTAAGAAAGATCATGACATCCTATCTATTCTTCCAAATGATTCCATTCATAGTCAAGAGAAAACCACACTTAAAATGGATTCTGATGGTCCTCTACCAAGTCAAGATTAAAGTATCCCTTCACCTTCATATCCACCACAAGAACCCATGATCCCTCCAGATCCTCTTCATGATCCTACAATTCCTTCATCTCCATGTCCTAATCCTCCACGTTCTCCACAAGATCCTATACTACCAAATGATCCTGTCATTCCTCCTATTCCATTGTAGGATCCTATTATTCCTCCTGATCTCCCTCATGATCCCAACACATTTGTGCAAGTTATCCACGAAACCCATACATGTCAATCGAGTTCCTCTACTTCCATCGAATTTGGTCCACTTCACGATCCTATTATGTCTTCCATATCATATCCACCTCAAAATGGACTTGCATCTTGTAACAAATATCCTACTGGTCAAAGGCATTATCAAATCAAAGGGATAGATCTCCATGAACAAGGTACATTAAAACTATTTCACATCAAAGAAAAATTTAATGGTTATGGACTCATTTAGAAAGCTCATTCTATAGACATTGATATCCCTTCCAAATCCAAATCCAAATGTATACCTTCCCCTTCATCTCCTCCATCCATATTAGGTCCATATATTCCCCCATCCACTAGTTCACAATCCACTTATTCTTTCCTAAATCAAGATAAAAAAAAACACACACAACTTGGAGAACCTTCCACCCATCCAAAATGCCTCCTTAAAATTCCTATCTACTCATGAATCTCATTCCTCTTTTAAGCAACTTGGATGCCAAGCATAAACTCTATAAGTTAAGCAATCCATATGTAGCCAAGGATCAACATGTCTAGTCTAATCAACATGTAAAAACAAAGAAAAATATGATCCAAAAGGAAAAAGAAATGTCCAAAAGGCCACAAAGGCTCGTCGAGAAAAAAATTAAGTCAAAAGCAATACAGGTTCCTAAATCTCTTGTAGAAATAATACATTTCAAGAACCCACATGAGAATAAAAATCAAAATCCACGTGGATTCCCGAGAAGCTTATTGAAGCACAGTGTCCCAAAGAAAAATCCAAGTTGGCATCCAAAATTGCTATCCCTCCATCTAAACATTGTCCACCTTCCAACCCATTTTGGGTCCTTATATCCATTCCTCCATCAAATCCAAAATCTCCTTTTCCTCCATCACTCTATCACCCCTCAAGATGTGTGCCAATGTTGACTTTTCCCATATTTCCATCCACTCAAAAGAAAGTCTTCTCACAATCACTCCATTATCCAACACATATTTTCCATCCTGTCATCCGACCTATCCAATCCTTGGCATAAATCCTTATCTCACTTCATCCAACCATCCATTTCATCTCCCTTTTTTATTTCCCTAACAACGTCTTTGAACATATCATCAAAAAATATGGCCCATTATTATGTGTCCTTCAAGACCACCATAAAAAGAGAAATATTCTTTAGTCCTTTCTTTATGTCCTATCATGAGGCTATCATCTTCCAAAAAGGAAACAAAAAGAAGTCATAAAAAATAAAAAGAAAGAGTAAAGAGAAATAATTTTTCCCACTTGTGAAAACCTGACAAACATGCACTTTCGACAAGTACCATGATGAAAACCTGGAAAACATGCATCATGTCTAATTTATGAACTTCTTGCATTCCATACTTGAGGACATGTTCCATCCATTATATCCTATCATATTATAACCCTAGCATTTTCTCATAGCCTATGTCCCCCATATCCCTTATCTTATCAGCATCCATATTCCCTTTTTCCCAACTTTGATCTTGACAAGGTTAGGGATCTCCATAGAAGCATCATATGTCTTATCTCCTTCATGTTGTCCACAACCCTTTGGTCCATATTTTCAATCTTATCATATCCTTCAATCCATATCCCTTCCCCTTGTCTATTATTGATCTTTCTTTCCCTATTCATGTCCTATCATTTTCCCATCCAAATCCATTTATTGGTCTTGATATAAAATGAGGACGTAAAAAGTGCAAAACACATTTTTATAAAAACCTCTTGACATGTCCATTTATATGCATCATATGCCATCCAATGTAAAAAGTATCATTACTCTGTCTTGTCATTCCCTTAGCTTGGGAAAAAAATGTTATCCTTTTTTGTGGATAGTCCTTGGAATCCAAATAGCTTCAAGACATGCTAAGCTACCTTTTTCCTTCATCCATCTATTAGTCCATCCATCAATCCATAATTTCCTCTCCTTTCTAGACCTGGGGGTAGTTAATTTCTTGAAAAATCCTAAAAATTCAATTAATGTCCCAAAACAATTCCTAAACATTGCTTAAAGTCTTGAGAAAATCCCTAAACATTGCATAAAGTCCTAAAAATCCTTAAACATTACATAAAGTCTTGAAAAAAAAACCCTAAAAATTACAAAAAGTCATGAAAAAACTTCATAAAAATTCAGATAACGTCTTTAAAAAATGACCAAAAACATCATGAAAAGTCCTCAACAAAATCCAAAAACATAGTAAAACATCCTGAAATAATCCTAAAACATCATAAATCGTTAGGTGTAACCATGTTTCGGGGTGTCTTTGATAGGTATTGTCATGTTTGTCGCAGTCACACATACCTTGACTCCAAACATATATACCCTACAATGGACTGAAAAGATCATAAAATGTCTTGAAGAAACAACCATTAAAAAAATCAAAACACATCAAAATCCTTGCAATAAAATCATCTATGTCACAAAAAGCATAAAGTGACATCAAACATCTAAACTCATATCAAATAAATGAGCTTCATAAATTGACAATGGACTCATACGATGTATCTTTATCAATAATTCAATCTATCATCAATCAACTCGATCAATCAATCAAACGATTGTCTTATACAATGAAGAATACACTCGAAACAAATCAAATCGGTCTTATACAAGTAGTCCATTCCTAAAACTATACACATACACATAAAACATTAACATCAATCCAAACAATGATCAATAAGGCCGTTGACCAAGTCAATCATGTCAGTCTTTTATCGATTTATCTTTCGCGATTGTGTTCCTATGCTCCTCAAGGATACCACTAAGTGGTGAGAGTGGCCATGATGGATAATTATCTTATTTTATTTGTTTTCTATTTGTGGAGTGTTTCGATGAAGTTCTGGGGCAATTATACTTGGGGTGTCTTTGATAAGAGCCTTCACATATCTATCAAGTATCAAATTAAAAACACATTGCAAACGATACCTTCAATTGTGATACACCACATACCTTGACTCCAAGCATATGAACCCTATGATGGAGTGAGATATTCCTTATTTTATATCTACTTATTCAAAAAGAGATTGTAGTAGTGTCGAGATGGTCAATATCTAGATGATTTTGCATCTGTTTCTTTTCAAATAAGGCACACCAATGATATCGTTGAAACATTTTCTACAACGACTCAAAATCATCACCTATCTTGATTGCAACTCATTCATTCCTCTAACTAATTAATTCATTCTTCTTACTAATGTTCTTTTGACTAATTCATTCAATCCAAAGGTCATGTGCTCACACATGTCATTCATTCATGTTTTGCATACATTACTAACATTGCATAAGAAAAACACAAAAAAATAAAAGTGTATTCATAAATCATGATATATGAGTCACACCATCATTGCATAATAGAAAACATATAATCATTACATACATCATCATCATATAGAAATAGAACCTTGTCAACAAATTGATGCACATTTTGTGCAATTTTGCTCAAATTAAGGGGGCATATAATCCACCTGCTATTGGTGGGGCAAGTTGGGGTAGGACCCGATTAAGATATTCTTTAACACAATGCTCAAAATCACATTGTATCGAAGAGGTTCAAATATAGACACCCAACATTGGCCAGTGTTGTGAGTTCACATTAATTACTAATTATTCTATATTTGATTAAATGATTCTTTAATTATTGAATTATTCACCTTTATTCTTCTATAAGCCTAATATTTTCATCATTAATCATATCCCTTAATATCAATTAAATAGTTAAATTTTTTAATTAATTAACCCTAATTAATTAGTCTTTATTTGTTAATTAAATTAAATTTCTATAGTCCTATAGTTTAATTAATTATAATTGATTATTTAAATTAGCTAACTAATTCCTTCTAATTAAATTAATTGCTCAAATTAATTTTTTCATCTAAATTTTGACTAATTTCAATTTCATCTAATTCCTATTTAATTTCATATTAATTTCAATCTAATTTCATCATTTCCATAAATTGAATTTTTAATTCAATTAAAATCTTCAAATCTCCAGAAAATATGAAATCCAAAATATCTCCAAATTGCTAAATTCCAAAAATAAAAAATATGCATAAAAATGAAATGCATAATATCTTCGAATTTGGAAATAATCCTTTTCTGAAAATCTAAAATCTTCTCAAAATGCAAAAATAAACTTTAAATAAAAAACCATTTCCTTTTCCAAATTTGCATTTTTTTGAAACTCTTATCTTCGAAAATCGAAAAGCTTTCCCAATCTTATCCCATTCTTGTTTCCCAAATTACTTTTCACTTTTTGAGTTCGAATGGGAAATAAATCCTCATTTCTGAAAGACTACCCAAAATCTTCTAGTCCCTAATGATCTCAACCGTTCATCCTATTTTTCTCAAATTGATCTTGATCGCCCATCCAGTTTTGAATCTCTATATAAACCCCCCTTTTATCACATTTGAAGGATCCCTCTTTGATGCAGGAGCATCTTGGGTCTTGAGCAATCTTGCATTGCCAAAAACATTTCCTATTTTATGTACCTGTCTATTGTTTGTTTCGTAGCAGTTTCTGTTGTTGGCTTCATGCTTTGTGAAGATAATGTTGTGTCCTGGACCTATTCTTGGACCTTCTCCTATGAGTGCATAAGGATTGGATGGATAGTGTCGAAGTTAGAGTTGTTTTACCTTGCGTCTGGAGCAATATTTTTCTATTTTCCGTGTGCTGATTGCGTATCGTGTAGCTGTTGATCCTTAATGAATCATCCCTTGTGATCTTAGGGTCTTAAAGAGGACCTAAAATACTATCTTCACCTAAGACCACAAATCCTAATTCATTAGGAGTTAGGAGTTATCACCGTTTTCCTTGGGTATCAATTTTCAACCAGTTTCACATGAAACGTGGAGTTTTTTGTCTTGCATGGTTTCATATGATGAAATGGGATCTTGATAAGTTAGGAATATGTTCTTGGGTCATGTGTGGACCTGAATGTAGTCTCGCATCAAGTTTTGTTCATTCTTTCTTTAGTTTTTGTTTACTCTTCTTGGTTGGGCCTATAATGTAATTGAATGCTTGACTTGCCAACTTGTGGCTTAGCTGGATATATATTGGGAGCTTGGGTTGATGTAGAGGGGGAAGCAGAGTGCGAAGAGATAGATAGGAAGGTAGAGAAGATACGATGAGAGTTGAGTCTCTATTTTCATAATTTCATTGTATAAGGCCAAAACCCGGAAGGCCTCACAGCCGGGCATGTTGAATAAAATTCTATTTTGAAGCATTATATTGTTGTATTCCGCTATGGTTGTTGTTGTTATAAGTGCTAGTGTAGGTTTGGACTATCCATTATTGGATCCTCCATCTTTGCCCTGCGTCACTCTTTTGAGTCTTAACTCATTTGTTTAGATTTTAGCAATCAAGTCACTTATCATTTTTAGTTTTCTTGAAGTTCTAAGTCCAAGTGCTGTCAAATCCAACACTGAGCGCCACTTCAATAGAGTACAGAGAAGCAATGGAAGAAGATGAGCATACTTCATATCAGTTTGATTTAATTTTCTTATTTTAGTTCTGATTATTATGTTTACATTATATTTTTTTGTAGGGTTTTTAGTTATTAGTAGTTATTTAGATTTATTTCGGTACTACTAATCTATCTCCTTAGTCTTGCAAATTTTCCCCTACATACACTATATTAAGGGATAAAATTAAAATTCAATATGTGAGGTGGTTGTAATGTAAGAAATGGTAAGAAATTATAGGATGTAGACCACTCACCAAATATAGCATACATTACAATAAAAAACCTTCAACAAGGTGAATCTGATTAGCACAAGCAAGAAAGTAAGGGTGCTAATGCACAATCTACACAATGTAGGGTTTTGGATACTTTTGTGATAGGAATGATAAGGAAATGTAATTTAATAAATGGTTATCAATGGTAAGAGTAGCTAGATCCCACTTCCCACATACATTGGAATAAAAAACCTCCAACAAAGTGAGTCTGATTAGCACAACCAAAAGAGTAAGGGTGCCAATGTGATATATACACTATGCAGGGTTTTGAATTCCATGAATGGTTAATGATAATGACATGAAAATGTGACAAATGATTAAATAAAGGTAGGTTTTACTTATGAAAGTAAGTGCAAGAGGAAAATAGGAGGGATGAACTAACATTGAAGTTAGAAGAGGAAAAATAGCCTTCAGATATGAATTTGACTATCGTCATGATTTCAAAATTAGGTTTAAATCTAGATCTGAGACTCTAATGTCTGTAACTATCCACTATGAAAATTTCAAACAAAAAGTGGAGGACAAGGCTGAGAAAGTCGACTTCATCCTGGAATAGGTCATGAAATTCGACCTAGTCCTTTCAGATACAAATTTGATGAAAATTTCACAGGGTCTAAAATAGGTTTTGAGACTCTTGAATCTAGATCTGTAACTCTGCAACCTATTTCTACACACATAAAATAAGGGGAATAAGGTTAAGAGGAGGGGTTTTCCTTAGTCAAACCCCTATTTAGGAATCAACCTTAAAATAAAATAAATGAAATGGAAAGAGTTCTTTTATGTAGCAGAGATTAGATCTAAAGAATGGAATATATCATACCATGTAGATGCAATTACCTATTAGAATGTGTCAAGTATGTTGATACAATAGCTTTGAATCAAACATAAAAACCAAAAGGAAATCATGTAAGACAAAACCTCATGTAGTAGATGTTGTAATTTGCTACAATGTTAGATTGAAGAAGAGAGAGAAGAAGAAGAAGATTTGATGGATGAATGTGGACCTGATTGCAAAATCCTTTCCTTGGCCTCTAATGGAGAAAGAAGCTATATAGATGGAAGGAAATTCCTTGCATGCATGAGGGAAATGAAGACTTGAAATTATTGAATGGCTCTTGAACACTTGATAATGGATGTCTTCACTAATGGATGATTGTCTGTACTTTGATCTCTTGAATGCACAATGAATGTATGATAACTCTCATGTATGTGTATATAGATTGTGGTTTGTGAAAATGAGAGGAAGAGGTCTCCTTTTATAGATATTTTGGGGCTTAGATTTTATCCAGGACGACTGTGATTTCAAACCCTAGACAAAACCCCACCATCGGGCTCTAAGACAATTTTGAGCACAAAACACTACAAAAAGGTCGACTTGGCTGACCTAGTCCAGGTAAAATGGCCTCAAATATCCTGGGATGACGGGGAGTGTGCCAAGAAGTGGTGGTTAGAGTCACAACCTGTCAGGAGATCAAGGCCAATCTTGTAATCCAAAAAATGCATGTATAGGTCCAAGGGTGAAAATGAATTGTGGTTGGATGGAAAAATGGAAAATCATGCATGGAAGAGAGAGCCAACCTCGAGTTTAAATAAGAGTGAGGGAAAATGAGGACCTATATTTGAATTAAATATGCATTTAGGTGCAATATGAAGCCCTACCATAAGAAACACACTAAAGTAGGCTTAAAATGGTCCCAAAATGAACACACATTAAGTGCTTACTTTTTAGGATGATACATTTAGCCCCCACTTTAGTGGGAGTATGAGAGAAACTCATAGTCATGGTAAAGTAAGAGATAGAAATAAATAAAGAATGATGAGAGAGAGATGATGATAGGAAAATTGCAAAGAAGTAAGACAACACTAATTTCAAGGATGTAAGTCCCCAAAACAAGGATCTTAACTTCACATTCATGCACAAGGGCACAAAAAAAAAGCAAAAAGCAAAAAAGAAAAAGCAAAGACAAAAGACACAACACACAATAGATGAAAAAGGTTAGTACTAAAAATAAGACTCCAAATCAACTAGTGAAAGAGAACTCTATTAGAAATGTACCATCCACTAATATCATGTTTGGAAAGATATTGAAAGAGAAAAAGTGATCACCTAGGAAGAACAAGAGCATCACCAAAGACAATAAAAACTCCATGATCTAACCTACTAGCATAACCATGAGAGCATAGAGAAAGAAACCATGAATCCATAGACTAGAAAATTGTGTTATGATAGGTGATCCATGGGGAGAGAAGAGAGAGAGGAAGGAGAATTGATAGTCTAGCAAATGTGTTATGCTATTCAATTCTACCTTAAAAAATTTGCACACGGGGAAACTTGAAAATATCTTGCGTGCGGGGTGGCTTAAAAATATTTTGCGCATGAGAATACTTTAGGGGATTAGTCTTATATGGATCCATGAAAAGAGATAAGTCTAATGGAAAGCCTATTTCCATGTGGATCAATAAACAAAATCTTGCATATAATGTACAAGGGAGGCTATATGTATGACCCCCTCCTTATGATGGAAACTTAGGAGACATGATAAGGAAGAGAATCAAGGATTCCTACTTCCAACAAAAATAAGATATCCTTAAAGAAACAATGTATGCCATAAAATCAGCTAAGATTGTTGATTCTTATGAGCTAAGAAAATAGATAATAGTGAAATGATATTCCATTTGTGGGAAGATACCCTTGAAAGGAAGAGATCTTGGCTACAAGACATCTACCTTCAAGAGGAGTTATTGAACAAAGATAGAATATTCAAGACAAAGAGGCGTAAGAGAAAAAGACTGCACCCATTGAGCCCCCTATTACTAGGTGAAATAGGGATTCTTGATAAAGGATAACAGACTTTGAAATTTATAGTAAGGGAAGTTGTTTATAATGAACATAGTTTTGAAAATAAAGAAGATGTTTTAATCAAGGATGAACACCTCTTGTATAAGAGAGAATCCTATATCAAAACAAAACTTATTTATAGGAAAATAATTTCACATGATAAAAAAAATGCCACTATACCAAGGAAATTAAATCCTTAGAAAGAGAGAGAAAAATAATCATAAAATCTTGCTCCCCAATTTTAAAGGAAAGATGAAATATATGATGCATTCCTAATGATAGTCACTTCATAATAGATACAAAATTTCAATAAAAATAAGCTACAAACTAGAGACAACTCCTAATGTAAAACAAACATATTTGCAAAAAGATATCACATTATAAAGTAAGCAAGTCATTAGGAAGGAGGTGAATGAGAGAAGTGATATGGATGATTATTAAATGATATACATTCCCTTTGAGGCATGAAAAGGATTGTTAAGAAAAGATGTTAGGATCTTGCGTGAAAGAAAGTATCTCATGACAAAAAGAATTTACCATCATGAAATAATAGAAAATCCATGGATAAGAGGAGAAAGAAGAAAGAAGGATGCCACATTATGTTTTCTTAGTGGTCAACCCTATTATTCAAGATATGCACTTCCACATAAGGAAGATATTCTTAGGTGGATACTCATCTCATTAAGGAGAAATATATTGAACAATAAGTCCATACATGGGAGGACATCATAGCACAAAAGAGATGATCAAGAAAGAGATAATGGATCCTTTGAAGGAGAAAAAAGATGAGATAGAATGAAATATATTTTTTAAGTGATAGATATTTTAATAGTAGGCATGCACTTTCAAAAAAGCATAATGTTGCAACTCGGGATGTAACTCTCTTGAAAATAGAAGATCCTTGTGTAAAACAAAAAATCCATGCAAGAGAGGACATCATACTATAAAAGATGAAAGTCCACAAGGGATATTGGATGTATACAGGAAGAGAAAAAGAGGAAGGATACATTATTATCCCTAACTGATTTCTATTTATAGTAGACATGTATTTTAAAGAAAGCATAAGGTTGCAACTTGGGATGCCAATCTCCTGAAAAAGAGAATATCCTTATGTAAAACAACAAATGCATGCAAGAAAGAATGTCATCGTATAAAAGAAACAAGTCAAAAAAGGGAGAAAATGAATCCTTTGAGATAAATAGGAGAGTGAGATAGGACCCTTGCCCCCCAAGTGGGAGACAAGGAAAATGGACTATTATATTTCTCACAAAGTATGATTGCACATAAAATTGCATCACCATAAATGACAATGGGCCTACAATGGATATGCTTAGCAATGTCACATAGTGAGGAGAAACATAATAGGACCATAGATTCTATTTAGAATGATCATGAAAAACATTCCATTCATTATTACATGTCATTTGAATCATACCACAATCAATGGATTCTTGAATTTTACACTTCAAATCATAACACTCATTAGTCTTATGGCCACAAATTTGATGATATATACAAATGAAAGATTTTTCTTGTTTGTGTTTGTTATTTTTCTACTTATTTTTCAAAGGAAGAGTAATTAAGTTGGCCTTAAGAAGCTCAAACAAAATATCCTCTTGTTGTGATGAGAAATTAGAAGAATAATTTGTAGATTGATTGGGTAAATGGGAAGGTTCGAAAGCTAAAGTTTCTTTTGAAAATTTGGATATAGATTTATCATTATTGTCAATACTTTGTTGCACACATTCTATACCATGTACATCGGGAAGGTTTGATATATCAATAAAATAAGAGTCTCTTTTAGGTGGAATTAGATTGAAATCTAAAGAGGACCAATCAATATCCATACATTCGTCAAATGGAGTTGTTTGATTCTCAAATTTAAGGGTCTTGTCCTTGTTGTAGAATGTTGGTGTAAAGTCTAAGGTTCCCCAATCATCATCTTGAAGATTTGATGGTCCACCTATTTGTATTAAAAAAAGAATTGAAAAAGGAAATGGAGATTGAATAAAGTCAATTTGATTAGGATCCTTATGTTTTGGGGTTGGATTTGTGGAAAGAAGGTCATCGAGGATATTATTCTCTTGAGGATTGTTATATATGTATGGTAAAACATGATAATATTTATCCATAGCACTTTTTATAACAATCCCTGATTTGTTTTGAGAGGTATCTTGAATGGTATTGACCTTATTAGTGTCATTAAGCTCAAAGAATTTCCTAGGAAGGGCCTCAAGGATGCCATCGTCTACTTTTAAGGTATTTTTAGGAAAAGGACAAACATAAATCATCAAGGCCTCATATATAGAAGGAATGTCAATGAAACACATAGGAAGTGATTTATCATTAGGATAAATAATCATGTGACCATACTCTTGTAGCAAAGGACCCTTACAAGGAATAAACATTGTACAAGAAAGATCATCATTGTTATTGAAGGCCTCTTTGGTAAGAGGGAGATCTTTACAAGGAATGGTGGTATTCACAATGTCCTTAGGGTTAGGATCAATTTTACGAAGGTAAAAATTATAGAAATAAAGAAATAAATTGTCATCATATGCATGAAATGGAACATCTTGAAGATGTTGAAGAAAACTTGAAATTGAACAAGCAAAATGAAGATAATAATTCCATTAAAAATGAAATGCAATAACTATGGATGAAATAATTTTGTGTTTTCTGCTTGGACAAAATGTAATGAAATACAATCTAAGAATGAACCAGATCTATGAAACAAGATGTAAATTTTTTTTTTTGTCTTTTTCACAATGCAAATTTATTAAATAATACAATTGATGTAAATGATATCTAAACACCAAATCAAAGGTAGAACCTATATTTATAAATGAATACAATGTAACAAAACAATCATTAATACAATGCATACAAAGTAGATCTAGATATCTAATTGCATCAAAAGAGGATCTAACACCAAAATTAGAATGAGAATGTTATAAGTTGGGTTCACCAAAATGTAATGTAAGAAATGGTGAGCAATGTTATGACGTAGATCACTCACCAAATATAGCATACATTATAATACAAAATCTCCAACAAGGTGAATCTGATTAGCACAACTAATAAAGTAAGGGTGCTAATGCGTGGTCTACACAATGTAGGGTTTTGGATTCTTTTGTGATAGGAATGATATGGAAATGTAATGTAAGAAATGGTTATCAATAGTAAGTGATGCAGGAGCATCTCGGGTTCTTGGCAATCCTGTATCACCAAAAACAAGTTAGAGTTGTAATATATGCTTGGTAGCCACTTTTGGGCTCTCGGTGATGTATTGCTATTCCCACCGACGGGGCTCGGTTGCTACTCAGTTCCTTCGTTCACCGAGTTGGCTCAGTTGGTTCACCGAGTTATTTTCCCATCGCTCGGTAATCTTTCTCATTGAGTGGTTTATTTTGGATTTATGTTGAGGCTAACTTATGCATTGAATTTTGGTCATATATTTAATGGTTACATCAATCATTGGGAAGCGTGTGGACCTAGATCTAGTCATTTCCTTCTCCAATGATGGATATGAAGGCCGACTTGTTCTGTAGCCTCTTGTATAAGTAAAGTGATATGTTGTAGTGGTAGGGGGAGTTTTTTTAAGAAGATAGAGGATGGATTCTGAAAGTTGAATCCTCACATGTTGGAGGACTGTTGTAATTGAATTTTGATTATATTTGGTCATAATTGGGAAGGCCTTACAACCTAACATGTATGAGGTTATTGATGAATAATATATGAAGTATCTATATTTTCTCTCTCCTTGCTTATGTTTTTGCTTTCGTGTGATGTTTCTACAAGGAGGTTGGTGATTTGGGTGTGCCTTTGGCCCCTCATCCCAGTCTCCCATGTATCAAGTGGTATTAGAACGAGGTTAGATCTAGATCTAAATTTGCAAATTTAGGGCGAGGGCTCCTTGTAAACCCTAGTTGATATTTGTTGTGGGGTGGCAGATTACGATTTGACCTATAATTGTAGAGGGTTTCAAGATGGTTCGTGGGAGGTGAGATGTAGATCTAGGCTTAGATGACATGCTAAGACAAATTGCTGCTAAGTTAGAAGCTGTTGAGACAGCCCAACACTGAGGTAGACATCTTGAGGATGTTAATGATGAAGAAGCCAAAGATGAGCAAGGTGAAGAAATATTTTTGAAAGCATTGAAAAATTTTATGTCTACACCACATTTCAATCCTCCTAAATACAGTGGTAGGCTAGATTCAGATGAGTTGATGGATTGGATAATTGAGATGGAAAAGTACTTTGAATATGAAAATGTTCCCAAAGAGAAGAAGGTGAAAATTGCAAGTACAAAGTTGAAAAGTCATGCATCCTTATGGTGGGAGCATCTACAACTGGACATAAAGAGGAAAGGAAAAGATAAAATCAAGGTATGGAATAAGATGGTGAATAAATTGAAAGGCAAGTTCTTACCATGTGATTATCAGATTAACCTAGTTTGGTGAATGCAAAGTTTGAGGTAGAAAGATAGCTTGGTAAAAGACTATACTAAGGAATTCTACAGATTAGATATTAGATCTGGACATGTTGAGGATGAAGTGGAAAGAATTTCTAGGTACCTGAATGGGTTGATAATTTCTATTCAAGAGGAAATCAGTTTGGTCAAGTTAAAAAGTATTGAAGAAGCTTATCAGTTTGCCCTGAAAGCTGAGGATAAATTGAACAAGAGACATGAACAAAGACAAAGAGGAAGATGTAGTATATTCCATAGAGGAAGAGGTAGATATTATGGTGAAAACAATAGATCTGATCAAGACAAAACAAATCAGGATAACGGGAAGACTGAGTGGAAAGGTGAAAATTATTTTAGAGGAATAAATAGTAACTACCAAGGTGGTTATAGAAGAGGTGGATTCTGAGGAACTTGTTACAATTGTGGAGATGAAGGACATAGGTCATTTGAGTGTACACATGCAAGAAAGAAGGTCGGTAACAATAGAAATGCTTTGGTGCAAGAAGACTCACCCAATGAACCAAAAAAGGAAAAGAACTTGATGGCCAAAAGAGCACTATGGAGTGAAAGTAATAAGGAAGATCCGGTAAGGAAAATTTTGTTCAAGACCAGATGCAGAGTTTTTGATGAAGTGTGGAAGGTAATCATTGATAGTGGAAGTTCAGATAATTTGGCATATGAGGAAATGGTTGCAAATTTGCAGTTAGAGAGGTTGAAACACTTGAAGCGTTATCAAATTTCATGGATCAAGGATGAGCATACACTATTGGTGAGTGAACAATGTTATGTGAATTTGAAAATTGGCAAGTACTATGATAAGGTGTTATTTGATATCATGCCTATGGATTGTTGTCATATTCTATTGGGTAGACCTTGGCAATATGATAGACATGTTATATATGATGGAAGATTGTATAATTATACTATTTGGGTTGATGGGAGAAGACAAATCTTGTTACCTTTGATTGAAGAATCTGTTGGTAATGTTTGTACATGTGAAAGTTTTTTTGATGGAAGAATTATTTTTTTTAAGGATTTGAAGAAGAATCATGTATGTTTTACTATGATTCCTAACAAACTGAGTGAGAAAATGATGGATAGTATCCCTGAAGAGATTGATAAGATACTCACCGAGTATAGAGAAATCACTTATGATAATGTAACTAATGGTTTACCACCGAAGAGAAGCATTGATCATTGTATGGATCTAATTCTTGGAGCTAGTTTACCAAATAAAGAACCACATTGGTTAACACCTATCGAGAATCAAGAACTTAACCAACAAATCCAAGAATTATTGTAGAAAGGTTTGATCTGAGAAAGTTAGAGTCCATGTGCAGTACCAGCTATATTGGCACACAACAAGAATGGAGAATGTGTACTGATTCTAGAGAAATCAACAAGAAAATAGTGAAATATAACTTAGATAAATCCTTTGAAGTTGATAGAGATAGCAGAGGAGTTTCTATAGATTCTGATTCAGACTATTGCTCTCAAGAGGAAGAGGGAGAAGGGGATGAGCTGGGATTTTTTTAAACACCAGGTATTATGGATTTAAGAAGTGTGGAATAGAAACAATCAAATTTATCCAAACCCAAGATTGGGGAAAAAAGGAGGAGAGCACCATGTTCTAACAAAGAAAATTTGGAATTGCTAGTTGTGCAGCAGACCAAACAAAATTGATGAGATCAAGAAAATGCTATGCCTTTTCTTGGAAGCAATGAGGTTCCTTTTGTGGAATATCAGGGGATGCAATGCCTTTGACAAGTTATGTCTGGTCAAAAGGGGTCTTGATCAGGCTAGATCAGATGTAATCTTATTACAGGAAACCAAGATTAAACAAGAGGATGTGGATTATTTTAAAAATTATTTAGGAAGGTGGAATGGTGTGTTTGCTGAGGCAATTGGTGCTTCAGGGGGATTAGGAGTTTTATGGGTGGAAATATTAGTGGATGTAAATCAGATTTTAAAAACTAACAACTAGTAGTGGCTAGAAGTTTTGTCAAAACAACTCTTTATCAAGCTTTGTCTTCAACATTTATGGTCCTAACAATCCAACTTAGAAATAATCCCTATGGCAAGAGTTAGTTGGTTATATGTATGGAAGGGAGGACATTTTACTTTGGGGAAATATTTTAATGCAATTCTTAGCTCAATGGAGATCAAAGGTGGTCGAGGATGGGCAAGAAGGATTCAAAGATATTTTGGGGACTTTATTGTGCATAATGGCTTAATGGAGGTAGAATTGAGAAATGGTGACTACACTTGAACTAATAGGCAAAGTGGGTTTTTGAGCATTGCTAAAAAATTGGTCAAATTTATTATGGTTGGTCATTGGGATATAAAAGATTGGTTATAAAGTGTTGAGAACATTCCAATATCATGTTCTGATCATTATCTAATTTGTTGTAGATCAATGAGGACTCAACCCTAGAATGATCCCCTTTTAAGTTTGAAACAATGTGGTTTAGAGTTGCTAATTTCATGGAGAAAGTGACCCAATGGTGGAAGAAAGCACCCATATGGAAAGGTAAGAAATCCTTAATACTATTCAATAAATTACAATATCTAAAAGATCAATTGAAGACATGGAATGGGGAAGAATTCAGAAACATTTTCAATGAAAATTTTAAACTTGAGAAAAATCTTGTTGATTTGAACTCAAATATTATTGCAGAGGGTATGGATGAGGTGGATTATGCCATTGAGAAAGTGTTGACTAAGGAATATGATGAATTATTATCTAGGGAGGAAATTTTTTGGAAACATAAATCATGGGAAACGTGAATGAAATATGGTGATAGGAATACTAAATTCTTTCATAAGTCTATCAAGTTAAAAAGATCCTAGATCAAGATATTCACAATCCAAGATGGTCAAGGCAACTTAATTATGAATGCTGTTGAGTTGAATACGGAAGTGGTGATATTTTTCGTAAACACCTTTGCTAGTGACTTTGGTAATTTAGTTGGATCTAAGGATTTATTGGATCATATTCTGAGCTACATCTCTGAGGCTCAAAAGAAGGCCCTTATGAAACTAATCACTAAGGTAGAGGTTAGAAAGGCACTCTTTGGTTTGGGTGGTGATAAGGCACCATGACTAGATGGTTTTCCTATCATATTTTTTCAAAAAACTTGGGATGTTGTTGGAGATGAGCTATGGGAGGTCATGGAGGAATACAAGGAAGGTGGTTTTATTCTCAAAAACTCCAATAATACTTTTATAGCATTGATTCCTAAAAAGGCTGATAGAGCCACCTTTGATGAATCTAGGCCCATTTATCTATGCAATACAAATTATAAGATTATTGCTAAAGTGATGGTGAATATACTCAAATCAGTTATTGATACTATCATCTCCCTGGAACATAGCGATTTTGCTCCCAATAGATAAATCTTTGAAGGTATCATTATTTCTCATGAGGAAATACACCTAGTAAGGATGGCTAAGACTGAAAAAATAATGATAAATCTAGATATAAGAAACTCTTATGATAATGTCAATAGATCATTTTTGTTACAAGTAATGAGAAAGTTTGGTTTCTGTGAAGGCTAGTTAAAATGGATTGAAATTTGTATAAGAACCCCTAGAGTGTATATCTTGGTTAATGGTGGTCCTTAGGGTTTTTTCAACACAACTAAAGGCATAAGGAAAAGGGATCATATTTCCCCTTTTCTTTTCATCATTTTGGCTAAGGTGTTGGGGAGACTGATATCAACTAAGAGAGAGGAGGAGCAATGGAAGGGAATTGGTGTTGCATAGGGCATTGATCTGTTATCTCACCTTCAATTTGTAGATGATAACTATTTGATGGGGAAAGACACTACCCAAGAAGAAAGGGTCATAAATTCAACATTGGATAAATATAGTGAAGCCTTAGGACAATGTGTGAACTGGAGAAAATATGAGGTGTGTTGTTTTAACACCATAATGCATCTATAGAGACAATTATGTATAATTTTAGATATTAAGGTTGGGAAACTGCCTGGAAAGTATCTAGGTATTCCTATATTTTGAAGGTTCATGTAAATGACATTTATGGAAATATCTATTGGATAGTTGTGTCAAAAGGATGGAGATATGGAAAAGTAGGTAGATAACTTCAACTAGGAGGATTATTTTATTGCAATCTGTCATTTCTATCATTCCAATTTATTCTATGAACTGTTTAAAAATTCCTAAGAAGATCTTAAGTTTCATAGAGAAAAGAATAAGGAAATTTTTTTGGAATGGGGCTAAGGATGAGGGTAGATGGCCTTTGGTATAATGTGACAAAAATAGAAAGAAAAAGAGGTGTGGTGTTGTAGGGTTTTGAAACTTACACAAAATGAATTTGTCTCTAGGTGCAAAATTGGTGTGGAATATGTACTCTTCAAAAGGTTGTGGGTCAAATTTTTAAAGGAAATATCTAGATTATCAAATCACTGAAAGAATCTTGACTGTATAGAATCCTCCTAAAGGCTCTACAATATGGAACTTTATTTTGGATTATAGAAAGGTTATTATGGAACACATCTCGTGGCAAGTAGGAAATGGCTCCTATGCCTCCTTTTGGCATGATTTGTGGAATGGACATGAAGTCCTCACGGATAATGTAGATTATGCATTTTTGATGGATTTTTTCATTGAAAGAGAGGGTGACAAGGTGTCTAATTATTTAGAGGTAAAAGAATCCCTAATGGGTTAGAAATGGGGATGGAAATAGGTGGATAATTTGGGATTACCAAATCAGTAACTTAGGCTGATGAATGACTTACTCCTCTCCAAAGAATTTTTGAGGGTAGAGAAGGAGGATATAATTATATGGTGTGCAAAGTGGAGTTTACTCTGTCAAACTAGGATATATGACATTAAAGAATGATGGATCCCTTGTAGATTGGCCTGCCAAATTGTTTTGGAGTAAGGAATGCCTTCTAAAAGAAGGATCTTTTGCTTGGTTAGTAGTTCATGGGAGAATCCTTACAGGGGAAAGGAGAAAAAGATTTTATCTCTATGGTCCTACAAAATGTTTGATGTGCAATGAAACTTCTGAAGATGTTGATCATTTATTGTTGAAATGCCCCTTTGTTAAGGAGTGTTGGTGTATGGTCACCTCAAAATTGAATTGGAGTGGCCCTATGCAGAATATGATTAAGGAAGTTTTTGAAAGTTGGCCTTTACCCCATCAAAGATCTACTTTGTCTTTAATTTGGAAGGTTTTCTACTCAATTATTATATGGGATTTATGGAAAGAACAAAATAGAAGGATCTTCCCCAAAAAGATAGAATATTTGGAGAAAGTCAAGCTAAGAATTAATATTGCAATAGAAGAGATAATGAAAGTGGTAATAATGAATCAAAATCTAGGTTTACCCTACTCATTATAGGATAGGAGGATTCATGTTGGATGGCCAGGAATAAAAATCAGACCTAGAAATGTAATAAGGAAGACACATGGGTCAGTCTGCAACTTGAAGCCAGTTGTTTGGGCTAGGCCTGAGGCTGATTGGATTAAGGTAAATTTTGATGGGGATGAAAAAGGAAATCCAAGGCCATATGGGGCAAGGGTTACTGTCAAAGATTGGAAAGGAAGCACTATGGATTTTGCAACTCAAAAATTGAAGGATAGAACCAATAATGAGGCAAAAGAAAGGGTGACCTTACTTTCACTTTAGGTAGGAAGATGATGAATGTGCAGAGGATCCATTTAGAGGGAGAATAAAAAATAATTTTGAATTCCATAGGGAATGGAAATAGCCACTCATGGAATTTACAAAATGTTATCGTGGAAATAAATTCATTACTATTGTCCTTTTAGGACTTCAGAATTAGTTATATAAGGGGAGGGGGCAACATGGATTCTAATGTGTTTTCTAAGTGGGAAACACAATTGGATAAGGTTAATGATTGTAGACATGGAAAATTGGCCAAAGGCTTAAATCAATCACAAGGTGCATCAAATCATCAAAATAGCACGAAAAATCAATAAATGGAACAAAGGCAATTCAAATCAAAGGAAAATTCAATTAAATGATTAAATAAAGCTTGAAAAGGGGAAAAACGCTACGAAATTGATTAAATTCAATTAATGACATAGTTGTTGAAAGCAAAAATCAAAATGGACCCCTTACCCTTCATGGCTAAATTTAATTACTTTAATTAATTAATAAATCATAATTTCCCTCAACAAAGAAAATTGGAGACAAAATGGACACAAATCACTCACTTTTGTTGAAATGGTCCAGTCTTTTGAAACCATTTAAATTATTGTCCCCTCCTTCTCCCCCCATTTATGGACAAAGCAAAGCCAATTGACCTTACCCAAGCATAACCATGATCAACTCACTCTACCCCCTACCCTTGGGAAATTACTATAAGTATGAGGCATTTTGGAGAGCATTTCCATCTTGGAAGTCATTTGCAAAAGCATTGTTACTATAGGCAAATTGAGCATTCTAAGAGCAATTGAAGCATTTGAGCATTTAGAGTTTATCATTTTTATCATTTTATCATTGCATTGTTATCAAAATGGAGCTAGATTAAGCATGAATTCATCATAGAATAAGCATTTTAGAAGCATTTTAGCAGCATTCTTCTCATTTTAGAGGTGTCACTAGTGAGGATTTGCAGCTGAGAGCTCACTTACCACTTCTTTCTAGAGATCCATGAGATGTTATAGATTGTAGTTGCATTTTAGAGTAAATTTCCTTTGTATTTAGTTAAATTGTTGCTACTTGATCTTAATTTCATGAAGGTGAATAATATCATCACACAAATGGTGCCCACCGTGGGGCTTGAGCCTCAAATTCTAACAAATTTGTGATTTAAATCATCTTTGCATGCATTTTTGTGTTGTTTTTGGGTGTTTTCTACAGGAATTTGCTAAAGTCACGCGTACGGGAGATTTACTCACACTTGGAAGTATTTCTGTGTCACTTCGGCTGTCTGTACTCATGCTTACTATCTGGAAACACATGCTTGCAATAGAAAAGCATTCAGCCTTTACAGGATAAAGTCACGCCTTCATAGCAGGAAGTATCGCTTACATATTATCTACTGTCGCTTTAAGGATTACTTTGCCTTGCCTTTAAAGTTGAAGTTCACGCTTCTGATAAATTTTTTATCACTTGGAATAATGGATTGATATTGCATTTAAAATTCAAAATTGCACGTTTGAGAATTTCTTTATCGCTTTGAATTTGTGAAATATTGCTTTGCTTTGGTTATTTTCTGCCGATTTAAATTTTTGTTCACGCTTAGCTCTAAAACAATTATCACTTGTGAAATTACTAATGTCACCTGTGTCACTGATAAGTGTCGCGGCTAATCACTAAAGTCACAACTACGAGTAATTTGTTCATGCTTATTAGCTGGATGATGTCACTTGCGGTTTATTTGCGGTTCTGGTCTTTAATTATATAAATTTGAAAATCTGACTGTCTATGTTTGTTGATTAATCAGTAAATGAGCAGACATCTGAGAGTGAAAAAGCTAAAAATCAAGTTCAACAAGGAGGGAAAAGCATTGGTGAAGAAAATAAAGGAGAATCAAGTGCATACAAAGGCTGTCCTTGAATCCACACTAGATGAGGATGTCAAAGTATATGAGAAGTATTTAGCTGTGATTGAAGCTTACAAGAAAAAATTTGTGTCTCTAAATTGGATTTATGAACCTTGAGCTTAAATTTTCTTTCATTTAAATCTTTTGATTGATTACATGTGTTAGCTCTTTTTCATGTAGAATCGCCAATATAGTTTTCAAACTTGATTCTCGGGTTCTCAACTCTGGATTCTTATAGGGAAAAGGCTAATTGATAAGGACCAAGTCCTCCTACTTCGGGCTCCATAGACCCAGGCGGGTGTACCTATCTTCAGACTCACTGCTTCACAATGAAATCCTATAGTGGATCAAAGGTTCTAGCAATGATTCACTAATACCTCTTGCTGCAACTTATGCAGAGCTTAGAAATCCAATCCATGATATTAACGGAAGTAAAAACTCATTGCAGAAAAATGGAAAGTGTGACAAGGATAAACTCCTTCATTTCAAGCTTTGAACTCAGGCAGGTTAACCCATATCAGATCTACTTCTTGAAAGGATCACAACATTGGTTTATATCCTTGATACAAACATTATCTTCTCAGTCGTTCAAACATACATGAAAGTAAATTGTTATTTAAGTTTTGTTGATGATGAGGTCCCTACAAATCAAGGATAGACTAGTGCCTTATCCTTGGGTATAGAGTCAAACAGTGAAACATATATTTACAAAAATCTTCTAAATGAAACACAAACAAATCCCAGATGAAATGCCTTACAATTCATCCTCTCTTAAACACATTTGATCATCAAATTCTTGGCAAATTCCTAAGCTCTCAGAAATTAACGTAAAGACATTACCCTTTCCTTGAAAGGAGCTAGAGATTAAAATCACAGATACCTTGTAAATGGTATATCAAAACTACCTGACAGATTCAATACACAAAAGCTACAGAATTCAAACAAGAAGACAATTGAAATCATGCAAGGGAATTCTATTATATTCCAATAAAATTTCACTGCATCAATACATTTCAAAATCTGATAAAATATTCTAAAGATTTCAACAATGGAGCCAAGCCTCCCTCTACAGTATATTTTTTCAACCTCCCCTGAAAAGAACAAAGACTTACTACTTATACCAATCAGCCATCTTGGAATCCTCAAAAGGATGCAACAAGCTTCAGATGGCTGTTAAAAGATCTTGCACTAAAAACAAGATTACAAATAGAGAAAGTTGTTTGCAACAACAGATTACAAATATCTATTTCCAACAATCCCGCAGGTGGCATCTTTGTCTAAAGATATTTCAGAGCAGTTGCTAAATTTGTTGCATGAATGATGACCACCATCCGGTTAATTTACATCATCCTCTATTTGAAATCGCTCTTCCTCCAATTTTGTATCAGGTTCCATGCGTAATTCAAATTTGGCCAGGTGTCACATTCGTGTCTATGATAACTTGCTTGACATCTTTGTCCCTTTTTACCTTGATCTTCAAAGGTTTGGAGTACTAACACCTGCCGCTTCTTCACCTGATTGCCCTTTCTTCTAAATCTTCTGACAGATATGCGGATTCCCAAGTCATGTAGGTTTCTTCCCTTGGCCAATGAAAGGCAAGGACCTCATCTTTCTTTGGGGACAACTTTTCCCACTCAGCAACCAACTGGTGAACCTCTATTCTCACACTAGCAAAGTATATCCTAGCATCCTGAAGGAGTTCAATAAAGTGTACGAATGGGGTATTATCATCTGTACATAGAATGGCATTTACTTCAGTCAGTACTTGTCTATCTATTTGCTCCATCCATTGACCTTTGTCCTTGATTACCCCATCTACCTTAATAAGACCAGGGAAAATTTGGAAATCATCCTAGAAATATCTTGTCCTTAGGATTTCCGACCTTCTTCTTATACTCTCCCTATTTACCTCAAAGTCAAAAAGATCCTTGATAACCCTGTAAGTATTTGCTAGCTCAATATTTACAACACATTTATCCTTATTTTGATCAAACCATGACCTCAGACTATCTTTTCTTGCAGACCATCTTTCCAAAATTTTGTCCACAGTAGCCACCTCTTTCTAAAAAATTGCTAAGACATCTGCCAATTGTTTTGTAGATTTGTATATTTCTTTAGGCCTCACCTTTGCAACAAAATGTGACACAACATATTTTATCTTCTCACCTAACCTATCCTTTACTTTTTGATCAATATCCTCTTCATCTATGGAGGGAGGAAAAGGGGAAGGGGGAAGTTCAATAATAGGGCTTGATGAGGAAGGCCCTGCAAAGGAGGAAGCTATCTGAATTTGCTCTGATAATTGTATTGGGCCATGTTCTCCCAATTTCTTTCTTAAATCTGTAATCAGAATATCTCTCTCAAGAATCCCCTGTTTCATCTCACCATAAACCTTCAAAACTATTTCTAGTTTTGCAGTAAGCTCTTCCTTCTCTTTAGCTTCCTTTTCTACCACCTTTGCTGTTAATTGTGTTGTGGCCATTACCATACCTGATGCTTCCACCAAAGAAGTATCAATAACTCTTCTTACAATTAGACTCCCTGAGAGGTCATCTTTGACAATTTACTTTCCTTTATCACTTTCATTCTTTCTTAAAGACCACATTACCAACGCTTGATGATTATCACTGAAAGTGACTCCCTTAACAGCTTGTTCTGCTTCCTCTAGAGTTCTATGGAGAGGAGTGATGTGTTTTCTGACTGCATCAAACACTATTGCATCAGCTATATCCCATTCTGGGAGGATTAGTACTCTTGACATCTTTACCATATCTCTTCCCTATTCTGGAGTGATTTGTTTAAACTTTGTAGTCATCTCTATTTTCACTTCTTCCTCTATGACTTGTAAATCCTTCTCCGGATTCTCTTCATGTCTCTTTTCACAGATTTCTTGAAATTGTTTGATGTTTAATTTCCAAAGAAATTGCATAAAGGCCCTAGTTTTAACAAAAGTGTCATCAACCAAAAATTCTTCACAAGCTTTCTTGATTACAGGGTCTAGTTCAGTACCTGCTAATTCCCCTGCTGTTAAATCCAACTTGGGTTCTTCTGGTAGCTCTGGCACTCCCTCATTTACTTCTTCATAAGTCATAAAGATTTGACCTAGAGCATCTACTTGCTGTACTTGTTCTGCAATCTCTTGGTCATCAAAAATTCTTATAGGAGACTGTGATGGGGAGTACTCCTTTTCCACATGAGCAGGTCTCTCTTCCAATCTTTGCCTTTTTGTGGGGGTGGAGAATCAATTATTTCCTCATAAGTTTGAGGACGAGGAGAATCAGGGGTCTCCACAATCTCTTTTTGCTTTCCAACCTGTTGTGAGGTTGATGGGATATCCCTTTTATCTATTTTCTTTTGCTGGCTCTGTTCTGGTATCACCACATTGTAACCAGTCTTCTTTTGCACCATATACCTCCCCAGGGGTAACCCTTTTGCAAACACAGGCTTGCTCAACAATTGTCTAGCCTTTTCTGGATCATCCTTCATAACCTTTTCCTTCTTCTCATTTAGGGTCTAAAAAATATCCTGAAAACAATTCATAAGAGTATCTATTTTCTTCCCCATTGGAGTTATGCTTTTCAGGGGATCCCATCCTGAATCAAATTGCCGGATAGAATCTAGTGTCTTCTTGTATACCAACCATTTTTCTTTCATAACCTCTTGTTCTTGTATCTTTGCTACATTCCTGACAATATCTTCAGGGAAATTAAAAAAATGGTTGATCATGTCATACTTGGCTCTCTTTTTAAACATTTCATTATAGAAACCTTCTGGATCTACTGTTCTGGCAATTGCAGTAGCCATATGGTATGGAGCTAGAATTTTATCCATGTAAACCCATCCACCCTTGGTAATTATGAATTGATGGGCAATGGTAACATTTGGGAATAAAGTTCCCTTGCCTTTCCCAGTGAGGGTACACTCCTCAATATCTCCTAATTGCCTCAAGAACTCTGCAATTCCAATCCTAAGGGGTACCTGATATGGCAATATAAAAGGGGTCCCCCTGAAACCATACAACCTGATAACAGTTGATACATTGTAGAAAATAACATCTCCCCAATTGTGTACGATGTTCAGGTTCTTAGCAAACTGGTTTGGCCTAACAAGCTGTGCCAACACTGTTGGGATTCTTGGGTTGTCTAAGACAAACAACTTTCTAAGTCTAGCTGCAAAACATTTATCAAAATTGATGAAACTATGATCCTTCTTATCCCCGGTCATTGTGAGGCTCCATAGTTGGACTGGCATGTCTTCACCATCCTTCTTTCTCACCAATTCCATTTCTTGTTCAAAATAGCTTGCTCCTTTGAACAGAAACATGTACATTATGAAAGAGTACAAGCAAAAGGGCTTGTCACCTTCATTCTTTTGAATCTTTACTAATCCATTATGGATTAATTCAGCAATAAAAGGAGCAAAATCAAAAGTGATAGACACGTGTGCATGTAAAATTTGGATCATCATGCACATCAAGTGTATTGGCATCCTTTCACTAACATCCTCTCCAAAAACCTGACATAATGACCAATATGCACCCTTAGCTCTGAGATCAAAATATCCTATTTTAAAAGGCTCCTGAGTGTTCTGCCCCACAACAACCATTTTTCCAATTTTGGTGCAGAAATCCTTCAACAACTTGCCTCTAAAATAGTTCCTTTGTGCATTATACACTTGCCTTAGTTCTTCAAAGTCAATGCTCTCCAAACTTTCTGAGGGTTCACTTAACCTAAACACCTTCCTAATTTCTTCAGCAGAAACTTTAATCAATAACACTCCCTTTGCATCCCTAATTTCTTTAGTGATTGGATCATAATTCTTTGCAACCCGGGTCATCAAATCTACATCTAAAAAGACACCAGGCACGACAAGTTTTCCTAGGTCAGACTGCCATATATTGCTTGTAGGGTGAGGGGAATTTCTCTGACTAAAACCTACTTTGAATAATTCCAATCCTATGGTATCAGAGTCACCTCTTGCGTTGATTGTACCAATTTTGGCCTCTCTAATAAAACTTGCCGTGTCATATAAACCTTCTGCTATTTTTACCCTAGGATCTTTGGGAATCAAACTCTTGGTTTTCACCGGGGTAGTGGAAGAGCCGGGAAGTAACTGCAATAAATCTTCGTGCAAACCTCTTTCACTATACTCTATTTTACCCGACAATTCTTTCCTTGGTGCCATTTTAAGGTTTATCTTTAAAAGAAACCTTTACAAGATAGACAAAATATAGAACTGTGATTCTTTTAGTAAGGAAGCAAATCGCACAAGAATTTCACCAACCTTTTTTCTCAGAAACCACCTGGGAATAGCAGCCAAACCTCAAAATTCTTCACGCCTGAGTCTTTGCAAATTTTTGATCTCTTTGTGCTTCTGAAAGTGCACGAAATTCTAATATATGAGCCACTAAAGTAGTCATGTCAACAATTAATTTAGCACGATTGAAACAATTACTCCTCAGGAAGAGCGAACTGTCACTTCTTCAACAGGAAGCTTCAACTTTGCACCATTTTATCTTCAGTTTGAAAGAGAACCGTCGATCCTCATTAGCAGATGATCTAACGGCCTATCGTATGATCGCATGGCATGAAAAACACTCACACGAACATGCGACTAACCCTCACGTTACCTTTTTATTTTTGGCGGTCTCTTGTAACTTCCTCCGTTAACACAAAATGCTATTCGCATGATCGCATAGCTTAAAAGAAGCTTATGCAAACATGAGAAAACCCGTTAGCATTCACCATCATTATCTTCTTTTACATCGCCGGTCCCACCTCACCCTTGTCAATAAAGAAATTCCATGCTTGCAACACCTAGCAGAATGTCAGGTACTTTCTTTCTTTCCGAGCACCGGTGTTTGCTGATACTAACCAATGAGAAAACATTATTTATGCACATCTGTCAAAGGTTTCACCAGAGAATCGTACTTGGTTCAATGCAAGATCAACGGCTTGTCGCATGATCGCATAGGCTTAAAAGATCCCATGCGATTATACGACAGCCGTCTGATCTTCCCTTTACTACTTTAAACCCTTGGAGATTCTTCTGTTACCGGCCCTACTGTCCTTGGCAAATTATAGGCCGCCACTTGTGAGAAACTTGTCAGTGGTCCCACCTTGTTTCTGCATAAGGCTTTATTATAAAATCAACAGTTATTTCGCATGTTCGCATGGCTTGGAAATATTCCATGCGAACATGCAACCACCGTTAGATCTTCTTTGAAGATTCATGGTTGGATGAAACTCAAAACATTAGAATACAAGGTAATTAGGTCATAGGAAATGTTATTTATATCACCGGGTTTCTAGACTTAGGAAGAGATATAACCCCCGCGTAAAAAATAAATGCATGTGCTCTTTAATGGACCTAAGTGACCTAAAAAGTAACGCTCGAAAAGAAATGAAGTAATTGACTTAGGGTTTATTTTGAAAATGGCAAACATTTTGGGGTTTTTGACATGAATTTGAATTCTTCAAGGACAAGACCTAGGGTAAGGATTTTTTGAAATAGGGCTATGACAATTTTTTTAAGAAATTCTGACCTGTACCTAGGAAAACTTCACAAACCAAAGGACTAAACCAACATTTGGAAAAAAACCTCAGAAAATTAGGAAAACTCCCAACAACATGCAAGTTTGGTTTCCCCTCATTGTGAATTGGTTGTGTTGGACTAACTTGTTGGAGGAGGGAGCTGGAGCAAATTGCCAAGGTGAGTAAGTAAAAGAAATGAAAATCAGTAACTCAAAAATGCCCCTAGCCTTTTGCTAGCTACAAGGAAAGGTATTCTACTCAAACAAGCTTACATTCCCTTAACTTGTGGCATTGTCATTTAAATCTAGCTTTAATAGAGAGGAAATTGAACCACACATTTCAATTCTAAGAACCTCCTTGTCAAGAGGTTGAAAAAGAACTAAGTGTTTGAAGTGTTTGGGAATCAAAAAGGACAGTTAGGGATATGCTCTTCACCTTGGTGAAACAAACTCCCAAAAACTTTACTTAAATTCCAATTTTCCTTACTTGCAAAATGAACATGCTAGAGATTTAGTGGGCTCACCTCCCGAATTTGCCTTAGCAAGGCTAGTGAGAGGGACAACCCAAAGTGGGATACACTTGCTTTTGCTACGAGAATCCGACCCACTATAAAACAAAATGCATGCATCCTTAATGGGGTGCATGGTAAAGGGATTTTAATTTTCTCGAACTTCCTCTAGTAGTCCTTACAGATTGCACAAAATCGTGCCTTGGTGCATGTGGGAAGCCCCTTAACATACTTGGGGGATGAGATATTTTAATTCATTTGAACAGAATACTAATTAAATCCCAAGTAAATTAGAAAGGCCACCTTGTAGAGCCATGATTACAAGCCAATTTGACTCTAGGTAGGCTGTTTGGAATTCATTCTTGTGCTATACTTGTGAAAAAATTTGAGAATATACACATTAGATTATTGTTTAGAGACATTTATGTGTGTGCTGTATTTGTTTTTAATTTTCAAAACAAGAAATTTTCAAAAATATTTGATCAAAACTTTTAAAAATCCAAAATATTATACCCTAGTCAGAGAAGTGTCGCTTGTACCAATTTTAAACATGCTTATCAGGTATTCAGTCATGCCTCTCACTAATTTAAACACACTTGGACACAGTAAAGTCCCACCTTACAGAGATTTAAACATGCCTGTAAATACTGGAAATTCGCTTAATACTAAGAAAAGTGCCGCCTGTACATCTACAGAGTGCCACCTATCAACAAACTAGTATACGCCTACACAGGTTTCAGACACGCCTATGCTTGGTTTAGTCACACCCATAAAACAAAAAGGGAAAATAGAGAGTACTTCCAGGAAGAATAATTTTTTTTTGAATATCAATTTGAGTACCCTTTTTTGAGTTTTCGCTGATCCAACTTACAGTTTGGTAAAAAATCCTATTTCACATATCTTTCAAAATTTTGCAAAGGATTAGACCTAAGTAGTCTTAACTTGTATCCAAGGTTCATGCCTGCATTCACTAGATCATATTATATCAAACAAACCTTGCAAGCTGATGGGACCTATTTGAGACAAGAGCTCCCTTATCCCGGAGATGAAACTACTCCTAGAGTACCACAAAAGTCACCCAAACAAGAAAAAGAAGACAACATGATGTATCATGGTGGTTTGGGTGGTAAGGATAATAGTGGTATTGATCTCACCAACCAAGGTAATGCCAATAGTGGAGGCATTGACATGAATAACCAGAGCAATATTAATAACCAAGGCAATACCAACAATGGAGGAGTAGATCAAAATGCTCAAGGAGTTAACCAAACTCATACTCAAACTAACACCAAACCAATGACAAAAGATGTCACGGATGAAAAAGTTAGTGAGGCTATCCAATGTCCTTATTTCAGAAAGCTCATGGAAAAGGCAATGGACCTAGATAGAGAAAAACATTTCATGGACTTAGCACAAAAAGGTCTCAAGCTTCCCCATGACTATGATGTCAACCAACTTAAAGCACCAAAATTTGAGGAAAGTACCTTAGACATCATGAACAAGCAATTCAAGGCATTTCAAATGCAATTAGACAACATCAAGCAAAGCGGGGCTCCCAAGCCTTTCTCTATAGAAGCATTGTGCCCATTCCCGTTTGATAAAAGTTTGGTTATGGTGCCATTCCCAATCAATGTTGTGTTTCCTAAATATGACAAGTATGAAGGAATGAAAGATCCCCAAGATCACTTACGAGATTTTTGTGCATTGAGCTTAGAGTTCATGCATGATACAACATATTTAATGAGATTATTTCTGTGAAGCTTAGGAGGCATGGCTACGGAGTGGTTTTCTAAGTTACCCTTCGGAATTAAGACCTTCAAAGAGTTAGCTTCAAAATTCATGGCTCATTACTCATATAACATTAAACATGAGGTCACGATGATAACATTATGTGACACAAAATAAAAAGATGGAGAGGCATTCCTCACTTTTCTACAAAGGTGGAGGACAGTTTTTGCAAGATATCCTAGAAGTGTGCCTGAAAAAGAGAAGATGGATATCTTCATAAACAGTTTGAGTAATGAGTTAAACTACCGCTTATGAATGCAATGTCCAAAGACCTTCCAAGATCTAATTGAAAATGGAGTAACCATGGAGGAAGTGTTGGTCAAAAGTGGAGAACTCAAACTATACAAAGATAATAAGAACAACTCCAATAGTGGCAACAATGGCAACAATGGCAATAATCAGAAGAATAATTGGTTCAATAGTAATAGTCGTTATAAGAACAACAATAAGGGAATTGTGAATGATGGAGTATTTGAATCTAGCAACTTGAAGGTGGTCCCCTTTGCTCTTACAAGGACACCTAATCAAGTGAATAATACCAATCAGAGCTCTAATGCACCATCCAACAACAACCACACCAACATTGGAAATCAAGGAGATAATTCAAGGAGTACTAAATTTGATAAATATTTGAGGCCAACTCCTCCAAAGAACTTCACACCCTTGGGTGAAATCCTTGAAAAGGCATTAAAGGTTCTCATGGCTAATAATGTCATTACTCTACCCAAAATTCAGCCTTACGAGCCAAATAATAAGCCTAGTTGGTGGAGTGCCAATAGCCATTGTGAGTATCACAGAATTCAAGGACACACAACAAATGAATGTCTGAAACTAAAGAATGTAGTGCAAGATTTAATTGATAATGGCACGATCACCGTTGATGGACCTCCAAACAACGAAGATCATATGGCATTCAAACAACCTTTTTACAAACATGATAAGGGAGAGTCATCAAATAGCAAGAAGCAAAGCGCCAATAATCTCAACTTTGTGCCACCTTATGATCATATTGTTAATGCTACAAGAGTCAATGAACAACCTCAAAAGGAAGCATCAAATGTCATTACAAGAGGGCAGAATTCTAGAATGACTCTACAAGGGATAGCTCCTCAAAGCGCTAACATCCCGCAATCCAACATTGTGGTCAAACAAACTTCTACAGCAGCAAGGCCTTATAGTTTGGTTGATCAATTGCAACGTACTCTAGCACAAATCTCTATCTTAGAGTTATTGAAGTTGTCACCAAACCATAAGGAGATTTTGGAAAAATTTCTAGTAGAGACACATGTTCCTACTAACTTAGAGGCAGAAAAGTTTCAAAATATGGTAGGTCATCTTGTAGCACCTCATTGTCTTTCATTTTTTGATCAAGATGACATGTCTATAACCCATCCTCAAAATTTACCATTACATATAGAGGTCTTAATCGAAAGGCATAGAGTCAAAAGAGCCCTCATTGATGGAGGGGCTGGTCTCAACATTTGCACATTAAGTCTTGTCAAATCCTTAGGTCTATCTGAGTCTTGCATTGACCCTACAAAGAAAATCACCATTAAAGCTTATGATGAAGCTGAAAGAGCAATGCTTTTCATACAACTTCGTCAGGGTGTCCATCAGATCTTTAGCTTTTGTTGCTCCAGTAATATTGAATGCCACCGATTGTGCTAGGCATAGACGAATACTCCCCAGTGCCTTCCTATCCAAAATATCCCAATCTTCTTGAGACATTGCTGCCTCTTTCTTGGCCATTCCCTCTAATGGCCGCCATAGATCCTTCTGATAGAGATAGTCCTCCATTTTCATCTTCCATAACTGGAAGTTCTACCCATTAAAATTATCAACCTTCAGCCTACCCTCGTCTGCCATTTCTCCCACTTAACCGAGAGACTCTCCCACTAACTTGTGAGACCTGCTTCAGAGAATAGATGAAAGAATGAACGAAATAACCTCGCTCTGATACCACTTGTTAGGATTAACAAGGCAGAAATAACAATTATGTGCAAATATAACTAATATCTAAAGGCATAACTAATCAAGAAAGTACTATCCCACTAATTAGGAAAGTACTATCCAGGAAAGTACTGTACACTTTTCCTCCCGACCTCGCCGGAGGAAAATAAATTTTTTTGAGGCCGACTACTTTTCGGTTATTTGGGCCAACATGTTATAATTCATTCTAACCCTAAAGCGGCAAAAATATTGTATAATATGGCTTAGGGTTAAGGATTTTTCATATGTATGATTTTAGTACTTGCGGTGAAATTGAGTTGTAAGGGATTACAGATTGTAATCAGGTTGTAATCAATGGATAATAATAATATTGGACTCATTGTTGGTGGACGTAGCCTAGGGATTGGGTGAACCACGTTAAATCTTTGTGTCTTGTGTTCTCTTCTGCATGCTTTATTATTTTCTGATATTAGTTATATTTGCACATAATTGTTATTTTTGCCTTGTTAATCCTAACAAGTGGTATCAGAGCAAGGTTATTTCATTCGTTCTTTCATCTATTCTCTGAAGTAGGTCTCATGAGTTAGTGGGAGAGTCTCTTGGTTAAGTGGGAGAAATGGCAGATGAGGGTAGGCTGAAGGTTGATAAGTTTAATAGGAAGAACTTCCAGTTATGGAAGATGCAAATGGAGGACTATCTCTATCAGAAGGATCTATGGCGGCCATTAGAGGGAATGGCCAAGAAAGAGGCAGCAATGTCTCAGGAAGATTGGGATATTTTGGATAGGAAGGCACTGGGGATTATTCATCTATGCCTGGCACAATCAGTGGCATTCAATATTACTAGAGCAACAAAAGCTAAAGATCTGATGGACACCCTAGCGAAGTTGTATGAAAAGCCTTCAGCTTCAAACAAGGTATTTCTTATGAAGCGTTTATTTAATATGAAAATGGTAGAAGGTGGATCAGTCACTGATCATTTGAATGAGTTTAATACAGTTACAAGTCAGTTAACCTCAGTTAAAATTACTTTCAATGATGAGGTTAGGGCTCTCTTGATTTTGTGTTCTTTGCTAGAAAGCTGGAATGGCTTGGTAATGGCTGTTAGTAATTCTATTTCTGGTTCAAATACCCTAAATTTTGATGATGTTGTTGGTGTTATATTGAGTGAGGAAATTCCTAGGAAAAGCTCAAGGGCATCCACATTGGGTAGTGTATTGAATGCAAAAAGTAGAGGCAGAACATGTTAGGAATAAGGTGTCTCAACCTTGGATAATTCCTATTCTTATTATTTGTTTTGTAAATGTATTTTTTGCAAATAATGTAATTAAGTGTGAGTGTACATGTCTAGTTGGCATGTTGATGTGTCACTCCACTTGATGTGTCAGATCTTATGTGTAAGGAGATCATGACTGAAACGGTCATGATGGATTCCTATGATGCGTAAGAACTATTTAAGGAATGTGCCATGACAGGTGTAAGAGCATCTTATGACTTGGGCCTATTTGGGCACCCAAGAAGAAGTGGTTGGTGTGTGTAAGAGAATATGCCAAAAATAGGTTGGTATGACAGATTCTCTTACACTTCTCTTGTGACCGTTATTTTTGGCAGATTCTATGACAAGCTGTCATAGTCTATTCTAGGGATGGACGCCTATTCTTGGGATTGCATGTAACAACTGTGTACATGTGGCTTTGTGCATGGGTCTTGGTGGTTGTGCCTATTTTTGGGTCCAGGGGAGTCTATATATATGATTCTGCTCCTATGGGAGAGATATAACAAAATTTAAGTCTTGTTGGCTTTGTCTCTCATTTCCTGAAAGAACTTGCATTGCAAGTGTATTGTATCTTTGTGTTGAAGATAATACATTGTGCAGGTTTTGGAGTGCTGGGATTTTTTACCGAAAGGTTTTCCCCAGGGTATATCATTGTGTCATTCTCTATTTTTCTGTATGCATTGTATGTGGTTGCAATATCTTTGTTAAAGTAGTTAACGAATCTAAAATTGTAAGGATTTATAAGAATTTGCACAATACTCTCCTATAGAGATTAGCGTAGGAAGCTGTTTTCGCACCTGAGTTTCCTTACAGAACAAGATATAGAGGAAACAACTCTGGAAATCATGGAAAATCAAGAGCAAATCAAAGGGAAAGAGGTCTGAATCCAAAGGGCCAAATGATTGCTGGTACTATGGAAAACCAGGACATAAGAAGAAAGATTGTTGGTCTTGGAAGAAAGATCAAGGAGACAAAAATGATGGAAACAAGGAGGCAAATGTGGTAAGTAACAAATCCAAAGAGGATTCTTTGCTTTTTTCTTTAGAAAATGTTGATGATTCATGGGTGTTAGATTCGGGGGCTTCATTTCATGCTACACCCCATAGAGGTTATTTTGTTGATTATGTCCAAGGGGATTTTGGGCTAGTTTATTTGGGAGATAATGAACCCTGTCAAATTGTTGGAAAAGGAAAAATCAAGATTAAGTTGTAGAATGGGAATCATTGGCTACTACAAGAGGTAAGACATGTTCCAAGGCTGAGTAGAAATTTAATTTCAGCAGGGCAACTAGGTGATGAGGGTTGCACAGTTACTTTTAATGATAGAAATTGGAAGGTTTCAAAAGGTTCCTTAGTAGTAGAAAAAGGTGTGAAAGTAGGCACCTTATATCTTTGTACAGGTCATATTGTTCCTTCTACTTTAATTGTTTCAGAAGAAAATGAATGTTCAGGAACAATGGCTGCAGTTGAGCAGGAAGAACATTAGACCGTTGCTGTAGATTCTGACATAGCACTGTGGCACAATAGACTCGGGCACGTGAGTGAAAAAGTTATGAAATTACTTCATTCAAAGAAATTTTTACCTGGTTTGAAATGTGTCAATATGGATTTCTGTGAAAGTTGTGTTTATGGAAAACAAAAGAGAGTTAGTTTTGTGAAGAATGGGAAGGAAAAGAAAAATGAGAGATTGGAGCTTGTGCATATAGATGTATGGGGACCAGCTCAGGTATATTCCCTTGGTGGCTCTCTATATTATGTTACATTTTGTGTGATGATATTATTCACCTTCATGAAATTAAGATCAAGTAGCAACAATTTAAGCTAAATACAAAGGAAATTTACTCTAAAATGCAACTACAATCTATAACATCTCATGGATCTCTAGAAAGAAGTGGTAAGTGAGCTCTTAGTTGCAAATCCTCACTAGTGACACCTCTAAAATGAGAATAATGCTGCTATGATGTTTCTAAATGCTTATTCTATGATGAATTCATGCTTAATCTAGCTCCATTTTGATAACAATGCAATGATAAAATGCTAAAATGATAAATTCTAAATGCTCAAATGCTTCAATTGCTCTTAGAAATGATCTCAATTGACTATAGTAACAATGATTTTCAATTGACTTCCAAGATTAATATGCTATTCAAAATGCTTCATACTTATAGTAATTTCCCAAGGGTAGGGGGTAGAGTGAGTTGATCATGGTTATGCTTGGGTAAGGTCAATTGGCTTTGCTTTGTCCATAAATGGGGGGACAAGGAGGGGACAATCATTTAAATGGTTTCAAAAGGCTGGACCATTTCAACAAAAGTGAGTGATTTGTGTCCATTTTGTCTCCAATTTGCTTTGTTGAGGGAAATTATGATTTATTAATTAATTAAAGTAATTAAATTTAGCCATGAAGGGTAAGAGGTTCATTTTGATTTTTGCTTTCAACAAATATGTCATTAATTGAATTTAATCAATTTCATAGTGTTTTTCCCCTTTTCAAGCTTCATTTAATCATTTAATTGAATTTTCCTTTGATTTGAATTGCTTTTGTTCCATTTATTGATTTTTCATGCTATTTTGATGATTTAATGCACCTTTTGATTGATTTAAGCCTTTGGCCAATTTTCCATGTCTACAAATGCCCCTCTTTGAGTCGATGTGTGAAGAACACCGATTCAAAGATTCCCTTGGTATGATGATCTGATTCTATGATTCCTTGATACCTCTGATAGTTGGTACGATGATATGATACTGTCTCTTATAGTGATATGCTACTTGATATGATATGATAAACTGATCTGATACTGATTTACCTCCTGATATGAAATTGATATGATATGATACTGATATGATAACCTGATATGATATGCCCCACTGATAAATGTTTTTGATGTGATGCCAATTTGATACTCTGATGCCCCCTCAGAAATAAAACATATTGATTCCTTGATGTGAAAGATTTTGATTGATTGGTCCAATATATTTTCATTTCTAAAAAAATATTGATGATATGCCATGACTTGAAATTTTCATATCCAAGATAGATAGGTCTGTTGTAGTTAAGCAAAACAAGTGATTATAATAACAAGATAATGGTACCAATGAATGTGATTTGTCAATCTGATAGGATAGTAAAACTGATATGGGATAACTGATCAGTGTGAAAACTGATACAATTGATAGGATTGATCTTGATCAGTGTGAAAACCGATATGGGATCCTAATAGGATTGATAAAATGATACTTCACTCTCAAGACATAGAGACACGAACAAATAATGATAGGTTTGATTGCTTTGATTGACTTGATTGATTGACGTAAGATGATTCACTGATATAAAATACTGATATGATTCCCTTGATTTGCAAAATAGGCACATTTTCATAAATGATATATATACAGACCTTAGCTTCTTGGATATTTAGACTTAAGTCATGAGTTGACCCGGCTAGAGTACATGTTATTGAGATGATTGATTATGGAGCTCCTTCAGTTTGTTGATATTATATCATGTTTTAGTTATTGATCAGGACTTGGATGTATCACTTTGATGACATTGTATCTTTGATTAGATAGACTTCATGGATCTGTGATGTTATGGACACTTATTTGATTTATGGACTTTCCTTGATTCTTGATTGAACCTCCCCATTTGATGATTGATCAAGATTTTGATTGAATGAACCCCCTTGTCCTTGGAAAAATACTACAAACAAATGCACATGCAATTAATCTAACATGATAATGCAATTAACCTTCCATGATAATGCAATGCAATGCAGCTAAGTGTCACTAGCTTTTAGCAAATAAATGCCTTGAGGATAAATTTTCATCATTGAGCATTTTGGGACAGGAAAGTTGATACAATCACCACTGCCCACTGACATGATGATATGAATACTGCTTTTATATCGCTTTTGGTAACACCCTTTTGGAAACTAGTACAACCCTCACTAGTTGGATGACCAAACTATGGGAGTATGAATACCAATCCATTTTCTCAAACAATCAAAGGTCAACCTTCCACACTACATGAAAGTCCTTGATGGTTCTTTGGTGACCATGTCGTTAGATGAATTCACATAAGTTGTGGGATCTTCCTCAAGATAGTCACTCAAAGACAAGAAAAATATCATGTCTCCATCATCGCCAATCTAGTCGAAACCTCATCGATGAGATAAAAAGATGTGATAAAAATTAATGTAAGTAAAGACCATCAAAAGAAAGCTTCAAGTGTTTTGCATTGTTTCATGATTTTCAAAAAGTATTTCCAAGTATTCTGATCTTTAAAGTGTTGTCAATTTTTAATCTCGAATAATAAAGTCAATGAAGGCTCATGGATGAAGTTGTGGTAATCAAATTCTTGGTTAGTGAACAATGATATCAATCAAAGGTTCATGAAAATCACTCTCTTCTGAAGCTCTGATAAGTCTCTTTGATGTGTGATCGACTATAGCACTATTGAATCCGCTGATTCAGATCAAATGCCCTTGATTGGATAGGAAAAATGTTGGACTTGAGCAAACTTCCAAGATTTTACAAAAACTCAGTTCATGCCAGATGCATCTAGAAGCACTTTATGCTTTCCTTTTTACCAGCTCTCAAACAAGATCACATTGGTTTTCCCCCAATGTCTAGCAAGATATAGGACATGAAAGATGGATTTTCAAGTTGATGGATTAGAGATGGAAAGGCTATGATGGAAGAAGTATGCGAATGTGACCCATAGGACTATCTCCTCAAGAGTACCCAAGCTAAGGAAAAAATGATATAGCAATGTGAAGCATGTTTTTGGATAAGCCATGGAAGTCAATTGTACAGTGCTAGATAGTGTATAGGATAACGATTTGTTGCCATAAAAATGAGGGATCCAAAAGAGTGGACATGTCAAGAAGTTTTTGATAACAATTTTTTTTTTTAAAGTTCTTCATCTTGATCAAGACCAAGGGTCAATTTGGGTAAGATGTGGATAAGATAACACAATCTGGATAAAGATGCGATGTAGGCTATGACGGGATGTTTTGGGATTATGAAAAAGCTATCAAGGAATGATGAAGGTGAATTTGGGATAAGCAAGATCATGATAGGGTAACATGGATGCAACAAGTACATAAGTTGATCGCAAGGATAATGAATGTCAAGATACTTGATGCTCATGGATATGTTCAACCTTGTCAAGATGAAAGGTGAGAGAGGAAATATGGATGTAAGTGAGATAAATGATAGGAAGATGGAGGATGGCATGGATGAAACTTGCCCCCAAGTGTAGAGTGCAAGAAGGAAAAATTATGCATGATGCCTGTTTGCCAGGTTTTCATCATGGTACTTGTCTAAGGTGCCACAAGAAGTGGTTTTTACCATAAGACAGATTTATTTCTCTTTACTTTTGCTACCAAGGTGCCTATTGCTATATTTTCACCAAGGCACTTTTTCTCTTTTTTTATTTTTTTATTTTTTTCTTTATTTTTTCTTTTTTTGTATTTTTCAATATTTTCCCAACATCAGAATCTTTGGACAATGCTCCTCTGAAAGATATGCTGTAATAAACCATGGGTATGACTATGATGCTCAAAGATATTGATAAGAGGGATGGAAGGATGGAAAGTATGCATTGGAAAATGAATGTGAGGATAAGAAGAAGGTATGTTGTAGATGGGAATGTTGGCAAGATCAACTTTGACACACACTTTGAAGAGTGGTGGAATGATGGAGGAATGATAGATGAAGGAGGTAAGGGTCCTTTTGAGGTAGTGGATTTTTGGATATGAGAACCCAAATTAGACTTGGAAAGTGGAGGATGTTTGGAAGGAGATGGAATGGAAGCCTTTGGAAGCATGAATGTCAATTTTGATTCTTCTTTTGTGTGCAAGTCCTTCAAAAGTGACTTGGGAATCCACATATTCTTTGATTTTTCTTCCTTTTGTGATGATTTTGAATGCACTTCTTCAATGAGGGATTTAGGAACCCACATTTTATTTTTTTCTTTTTTCTTGGTGGACCTTTGCGCCCTTTTGGATATTTCATTTTTCTTTTCATTCACATGTCGATTAGATGGGACATTGTGATTTTTATGCACATATGGATTCTTGGATTTATGATTTTTATGTTGTACATCAAAATTGCTTCCAAAAGACTTAGGAATTGTGGATGAATAGGAATAATATGAAGGGTTCATATGGATCGGTGTTTGGACATTCTTCAACTATGTGTGCCTTCGTTGATCTTGATACATGCTAGGGTAAGTGAATGGATAACTAGGGATGATAGGAATGGTTGATGGGGGAATATATGGACCTAATATGGATGGAAGGAATGAAGACTTTTGTTTTGGGACATAGGCACCCAAAATGGATTTGGAGGATAGTGAAGGAATATGGTTTCATTTGAATGGAGGAATATAAGGTGTGAAAGGGATATCAATATCTTTGAAAGGAACTGCATCGCCAAGATTCTCATCTTTAAAATTTCTTTTTATACTAATAGGCTCATGAGTATCTTTGATATGAACACATTTGATAGGATCAACTGAAGCTTGAAGGGATTCATTATCATGCAAGGGATTTGGAAGAATGATGGTTTCTTGAGGTGAACATGGAGGAATATGACAAGGAAATGATGGGATGCTTTGATCTTGACAAGGATCTTCGAATGATGTAGAGATGGTATTTTGCTCTTGATTTTCAATATGCTCATTGGAAGTTATGGAAGGGATATCTTGATCTTGCTTCGAAAGTGGAGAAGATGTGGAACTTGGAAGGGTACTTTGTTCTTGGAATGGAAGGATATCATCTTGGAAGACATGAAAGAATGCAAGGGGATCATCACAAGGTTCGAGGGATATGGGACCTTCATCAAATATGGGAGGGGATTGTCTATAATCATGATCTTGATCTTTATCAACATTTATTTCTTTTCTCTTTGGATTATCCTCTTGACATGGAGCCACTTCTAAGGATGAGGTAGATGTTTGGATATGTATGGGGAATATTTGGAAGAATGATGTAGGATCCTCTTGAATGGGTATAATAGGCATTGAAGCACATGAAGCCTTGGGGTCCAAGATCTTTGAAGCATGGAAAAGGTTTGCAACAAGATGTAAACTAGCTTGGGTTTCTTTTAGAGGTAGCCCTTGAGGGTAGCCATAGTCAACTTGAAAGGTGTTATCATTAGGTTCACTTTTTGATGGAGGAATTTTGGATAACTGTGGAGCTTTGGGAGATGACTGAAAGATGAAAGGAGTACATGCTATGGGAGAAACCTTACTAGATAGGGGTTTGTGCATTAGTTCTTTCTTGAGAGTGATACTTTTCTCTTCATACTCTTTATTATCTTGATCACAAATAGGTTGATTATGAAATTTCCTTTGATCCAAGATAGGTTTGTCACTCTTAAATGCTTGTTTTTGTGAGGAGGATGAAGATATGGATGGCGCATCATCATAAAGAAAAGGACACCTTGATCTTAACAATGACTTTTTAGATGGTATCTCTTTTTGTTTTTCCTCATTCTCTATCAAGGTTGATGTGTCAAAATCATGAGGAAGCTTAGCTCCTGCTTGAACTAACTTCATGAAATATGCTTCTTTATTCCTCTCCAAAATTAATTGCATAATTTTCATGAACATGGGATCTTGGAGTGCTTCTGAAACTTCATCTTTAGATACTTCATCATCTTGATTCCAATGGAGATTTTGATCTTGATTTTGATAATTGTTCTCCATAATAGGGTTGATTTTTTTCTCAAATAGACTCATCATTATAAATGTTTTGCAAGGATATGATCTATTTGTTGCACTGATAAAGAATATCTCCAAAAAGGGTATCCAAAAATGAAACCAATTTTTTCTGAATCTCTCAAGAAATACTCTCTATTTGCCCTTCTTTGTTTTTGGGCATCCTTGAACCAAGCATAGGTGTGACTAAAACTCCTGTAGGCGTGCACTGGTTTGTTGTTAGGCAGTCCTCTATAGGTTGTTAAGTGACACTTTACTATTACCAGGTGGGTTTCCAATTTAACCAGGCGTGTCTCAAATGTTTTTGAGCGTGACTTCAGTGTGTCTACATGTGTTTAAGAAAGTCACAGGCATGACTAAACCTCTGATAGGTGAGTGTGTTTTGTGCACAGGTGGCACTTCTTTGACCAGGGTATATGATTTTGAATTTTTTAAAATGTATAAGATCAGATTTTTTGAAATTTTCTTGTTTTGAAAATTGAAAACAAACGCAACACACACATAAATGTCTCTAAACAACAACTAATGTGTATATTCTTGAATGTTTTTACAAGTATAGCACAAGAATGAATTCCAAACAGCCTACCTAGAGTCAAATTGGTTTGTAAACATGGCTCTACAATGTGGCCTTTCTAATTTAGTTGGGATTTAATAAATGTTCCGTTCAAATGAATTAAAATCTCTCATCCCCCAAGTATGTTAAGGGGCTTCCCACATGCACCGAGGCATGATTTTGCGCAATCTGTAAGGACTACTAGAGGAAGTTCAAGAAGATTAAAATCCCTTTGTCATGCACCCCATTAAGGATGCATGCGTTTCATTTTATAGTGGGTCGGATTCTTGTGGCAAAAGCAAGTGTATCCCACTTTGGGCTGTCCCTCTCACTAGCCTCGCTAAGCAAAATTTAGGAGGCGAGCCCTCTAAATCTCTAGCATGTTCATTTTGCAAGTAAGGCAGATTTTAAATTTTAAGTAAAGTTTTTGGGAGTTTGTTTCACCAAGAAGGTGAAGAGCATATCCCTAACTTTCCTTTTGATTCTCAAACACTTCAAACACTTAGTTCTTTTTCAACCTCTTGACAAGGAGGTTCTTAGAATTGAAATGTGTGGTTCAATTTCTTCCCTATTAAAGCTAGGTTTTAAATGACAATGCCACAAGTTAAGGGAATGCAAGCTTGTTTGAGTAGAATACCTTTCCTTGTAGCTAGCAAAAGGCTAGGGGCATTTTTGAGTTATTGATTTTCATTTTTCACTTACTCACCTTGGCAATTTGCTCCAACTCCCTCCTCCAACAAGTTAGTCCAACACAACCAATTCACAATGAGGGGAAACCAAACTTGCATGTAATCAATCAAAAGATTTTAATGAAAGAAGCTTTAATCTCAAGGTTCATAAATCCAATTTAGAGACACAAATTTCTACTTATAAGCTTCAATCATAGCTAAATATTTCTCATATACCTGGACATCCTCATCTAGTGTGGATTCAAGGACAGCCTTTGTATGCACTTGATTCTCCTGCTTTATTTTCTTTGCCAATGCTTTTCCCTCCTTGTTGAACCTGCTTTCTGGCTTTTTCACTCTCAGATGTCTACTCATTTACTGGTTAACAACAAACACAGAGAGTCAGATTTTCAAATTTTATCAAATTGAACGTGAAAATAGCAAATTAAACGTAGGTGACATCCTCCAGCTAGTAGGTGTGAATAAATCACTCAGAGGCGTGACTTTATTGATTAGACGCAACACTTCTCAATGCACAAGTGACATTAATAATAGCACAGGTGGTAAATCTATTATGCAAAGTGTAAACAGAACTCTAAATCCGCGGTAAATAGTCAATGCAGAGTGACATCCAAAGCTTCTAAAGAGATAAAGATACTATTACAAGCGTAAGATTAATGCTCAAAGGCATGATAATCTCAATTACTACGCGATAGAAAATTTCTCCTTAAGCGTGATATTAAGTGGAAACTGTAATGCAAAGAGGAAATTAAAGTGACAGAAAATAAGTGATACGCGATACTTCCCTGTGTTTAGGCATGATTTGAAGCTGTAAAGGCTGAATGCTTTACCATTTCAGGCGTGAGTTTCCAGCTAACAGGTGTAAGATCAGGCTTTCGAAGTGACACTGTAAGGATTCTAAGCGTGAATAGATCTCCCGTAGGCATGACTTTAGAAAATTCCTACATAAAACACACAGAAACCAGACAAAAATGTATGCAAAGATGATTTAAATCATAAATTTGTTAGTATTTGAGACTCAAGGCCCCACGGTGGGCACCATTTGTGTGATGATATTATTCACCTTCATGAAATTAAGATCAAGTAGCAACAATTTAAGCTAAATACAAAGGAAATTTACTCTAAAATGCAACTACAATCTATAACATCTCATGGATCTCTAGAAAGAAGTGGTAAGTGAGCTCTCAACTGCAAATCCTCACTAGTGACACCTCTAAAATGAGAATAATGCTGCTATGATGCTTCTAAATGCTTATTCTATGATGAATTCATGCTTAATCTAGCTCCATTTTGATAACAATGCAATGATAAAATGCTAAAACGATAAATTCTAAATGCTCAAATGCTTCAATTGCTCTTAGAAATGATCTCAATTGACTATAGTAACAATGCTTTTCAATTGACTTCCAAGATTAATATGCTCTCCAAAATGCTTCATACTTATAGTAATTTCCCAAGGGTAGGGGGTAGAGTGAGTTGATCATGGTTATGCTTGGGTAAGGTCAATTGGCTTTGCTTTGTCCATAAATGGGGGGACAAGGAGGGGACAATCATTTAAATGGTTTCAAAAGGCTGGACCATTTCAACAAAAGTGAGTGATTTGTGTCCATTTTGTCTCCAATTTGCTTTGTTGAGGGAAATTATGATTTATTAATTAATTAAAGTAATTAAATTTAGTCATGAAGGGTAAGAGGTTCATTTTGATTTTTGCTTTCAACAACTATGTCATTAATTGAATTTAATCAATTTCGTAGTGTTTTTCCCCTTTTCAAGCTTCATTTAATCATTTAATTGAATTTTCCTTTGATTTGAATTGCCTTTGTTCCATTTATTGATTTTTCGTGCTATTTTGATGATTTAATGCACCTTTTGATTGATTTAAGCCTTTGGCCAATTTTCCATGTCTACACATTTATAGATGACGCAACAAGAAAAGTATGGATTTATTTCTTTAGACAAAAATCTGATGTATTTCAAACTTTTAAGAAATGGAAATGCTTGGTTGAGAATGAGACTGGTAAAAAGTTAAAATGTCTCACATCTGATAATGGTGGTGATTATTGCAGCATAGAATTTGAAGAATATTGTTGCTCTAATGGTATTTGTAGGCAGAAAACTGTACCAAGGACTCCACAAGAAAATGGAGTGGCTGAACGCATGAATAGGACAATAATGGAGCATGCAAGGAGTATGAGGTTGCATGCTAGGCTGCCCAAAAATATGTGGGTAGAGGCTGTGAACACTGCTTTTTATTTAATCAATAGAGGCCCCTCTACTCCTTTGGACTGTGGTATTCCAGAGGAAGCATGGAGTGGTAAGAAGGTGAGTTATTCTTTTCTCAAAACCTTTGGTTGTGAAGCTTTTGCACTTATAGATTCTGAAAATAGAACCAAGCTGGAAGCTAAGTCAAAGAAATGTGTATTTGTTGGATATGGCATTGATGAATTTGGTTATAGGCTTTGGAATTTTGAAAATCAGAAAATTGTAAGAAGCAGGGATGTCATATTGAATGAGAAAGTATTGTACAAAGATCTGTTGCTGCAGCATGAGAAGAAAGAAAATGATTATGTAGTACTGGATGATACTCCACAAGTTCATGTTCCAGTAGTTCCTTATGCTCCACAACAATAGAAACAACAAATACCACACACACCAATGAATGTTAGACGGTCAACAAGGCTAAGTAGACCTCCAGAAATATTTTCTCCATCTTTGTATTCTATTTTTTTAACAGATGCTGGTGAACCTGAATGTTATAATGAAGCTGTGCAAGTGGATACAAAGCTTCAGTGGGAGTCTACAATGACAGATGAAATGGACTCTTTGCTAAAAAATCAAACATGAGATTTATGTAAGTTACCTGCAGGTAAAAGGGCTTTACAGAATAAATGGGTTTACAGGATAAAAGAAGAGGATGGAGGTAAGAAAAAATTTAAAGCCAGATTAGTCGTAAAAGGATTTGCACGAAAACATGGTATTGATTTTGATGAGATATTTTCTCCTGTTGTTAAAATGACTTCTATCCGTACTGTTTTAAGTATTGTGGCTACTCAAGATTTGCATTTAGAGCAGCTTGATGTTAAAACAACTTTTCTTCATGGTGATTTGGATGAAGAAATATATATGGTTCAGCCACAAGGATTTGAGGTCAAGGGTAAGGAGAATTTGGTGTGCAGATTGTAGAAAATTTTATATGGCTTGAAGCAAGCACCTCGACAATGGTATATTAAATTTCACACTTTTATGAATGAGCATGGATATAGTCGGTGTCATTCTGACCATTGTGTTTATTTTAAGAGGTTGGATGATGACAGCTACATTATTTTATGTCTATATGTTGATGATATGCTTGTAGCTGGGTCTAACATGGATCATATTCAGGGGTTGAAACAACAGTTAGCAAAATATTTTGCTATGAAGGATTTGGGGGTAGAAAAACAAATCCTTGGTATGCATATTTGCAAAGATAGGAAAAATAGGAAATTGTCTCTATCTCAGGCTGATTATATTGAGAAGGTGTTGCAATGTTTCTCTATGGAAAATGCCAAAGCTATCAGCACACCTTTTCCTGGTCACTTGAAATTGACTAAGGATATGTGTCCCAAGACACCAAAAGAAGAGACTAAAATGTCTAAGGTACCTTATGCTTCAGTTGTAGGGAGCTTAATGTATGCTATGGTATGTACTAGGCTAGATATTGCACACACAGTGGGAGTCATTAGCCGATATATGAGTAACCTTGGTATTGAGCATTGGAATGCAGTCAAATGGATTCTCAAATATTTGAGAGGTACATCCAGTAAGTGTTTACACTTTGGGGGTTCTACTACTACTGTACAAGGCTATGTTGACATAGATTTGGTAGGAGATATAGATAGCAGGAGGAGTACTACAGGTTATATATTTACTATTGGTGGGACAACAGTGAGTTGGATTTATCGACTACAAAAGGTGGTTGCTTTATCCACTACAGAGGCAGAGTATGTTGCTGCTACAGAGGAAGCTAAGGAGATGATATGGCTTCAATTCTTCATGGAAGAATTGGGACATCCACAAAAGGATAATTTTCTACATACAGATAGCCAAAGTGCCATTCATCTTGCAAAGAATTCTGCTTTGCACTCAAAGAAAAAACACATACAGTTGTGGTACCATTTCATTCGGTCAGTTTTGGATGATGGGAAGTTAAGGCTGGAAAAGATTCATACTGATGATAATCTAGTAGATATGTTTACAAAGGTAGTAACAAGGGAGAAGTTGAACTCATGTTCAGCTTTAGTTGGTCTTCTAGACTAAACAAAATAAAGGAACAGCTGAGTCCAGGGTGGTTCGATCTAGTGGGAGCCTCATATGGTAGCGGTATTGCTACAAGATCAGTCTCCAAGTGGGAAGTTTTTTTGTATAGTGTGGATACTGATCAGTCACCAAGTGGGAGATTGTTAGCTTGTGGTGACTAATTAGGAAAGTACTATCTAGGAAAGTACTGTACACTTTTCCTCCCGACCTCGCTGGAGGAAAGTAAATTTTTTTGAGGCCGACTACTTTTCGGTTATTTTGGCCGACATGTTATAATTCATTCTAACCCTAAAGCGGCAAAAATATTTTATAATATGGCTTAGGGTTAGGGATTTTTCATATGTATAATTTTAGTACTTGTGGTGGAATTGAGTTGTAAGGGATTACAGATTGTAATCAGGTTGTAATCACTGGATAATAATAATATTGGACTCACTGTTGGTGGATGTAGCCCAGGGATTGGGTGAACCACGTTAAATCTTTGTGTCTTGTGTTCTCTTCTGTGTGGTTTATTATTTTCTGATATTAGTTATATTTGCACATAATTGTTATTTCTGCCTTGTTAATCCTAACATTTCAATATTGCAATGCACTCAAACCTCCTCATGAGTTATACATTCCACATAACCGGGAAGGAATTATTCAAAGAACCACAATTGAAGATGTTAAAATGAAAGAACTAACATTAGATGTTATTCAACACCCCCTCAAGCTATCTCAGCAACATCAACTAAGGGAAAGGAAAAAGTGAGCTATGAGGGTCCAAATGCAATGGAAAGTTCATATCTAGCACCTAAATTGGAAACAATAGTCTATAAACCTACCAAAGAAGAAAAGGAAAAAGCCAAGGAAGATTGTTACCAACACATGAGTGAAATGATGAATAACTTTGAAAAACAATGCAAGATTAGTTCAAAAGGAATAGGGGAATATTTTGTTTCTCTATTTGACATGCCCACATCTCTAAAATCACATGGTAAACCATCAAAAGAACATCTTCCACATAAGTATAATTCCTATTTTGTAAGGGAAGATAACAAAGAAACATGGGATAAGGAAGAAGATGACGTCCTTCAATGGCTTTACCATGATGAGGAAGATACCTCCAACACTCCCACGGAAAGAATTCAACATGTAAAGATACAAACCGAGCAATATGGGAAAGGCTTTGGTATAATGCAGAAGATGGGATACAAGGGAAGAGGACCCTTAGGCCAAAGAAATAGGGGGTTATTAGAACCTATTGAACCTATTTGGAGGGCAAGTCATGGAAAATATGGAGTAGGTTTTCAATTCAAATGAGAAAGTTCAAGCCCAATGCATGATTTTTATCCTCAAATAAATGCCTTAGAATCCGAAGGAGATAGTGATGATTCTCAGGATTATGAATGGGATACCTTATCAGATGAATCATGTCATGATAAGGAAGTGATTGCTATACATACTTATGCAAAAATCACAAGGCAAGAAGCTCAAATTAGTGAAGAACCTCATATTCAAAGGCCTAATATAGAGCAAGTACCTACCAATGGAGCATGGATAGAAACATTTTGGATGCCTTCAGAGGAGGGAGATTCAAACGTTAGTTTCAACCCACTTGTGGCTTTTCCCATGTTGTTTCCCGTAGAGGTTGATGAGGACTCGAGTGAAGGGGACTTTGACCCTTCTTCCATGGATCATCTTGAGGAAGTGCATGTCATAGATCTAAATGATACAATGTACGAACCCTCAAATGAAGTCATGTCCATAACACCTATTGTTGACATTTTACCCAATGAACCCTTACTTTTGATAAATCCAGACCTCATTGATTGGGACCAAACTGAACCAAATGACCTACTTTACTTTCCCAATGACCAAGCAATGAATCACTACCTGAATGCGGTTGAACCCTCTTTCACTAACGAATTCAATATAGACATAATGACAGCAGCAGGGGTCCAATCTCTTAGTCAAAAGAAAAAAATGAAAAAAAATAAAAAAATGAAAAGTTCTATTGGTGAAAACCCAGCCGTGGCACCATTAGAACCAAAAAAAATAAAAATAAAAGACGTTTCTTTTGGTGAAAACCCAATTGTGGCACCAAAGGAAGAGATATTGGATACTTTGCCCGAACATGAAGAGGAAAGGTCACCTATACTCATAGAGCCAACAGAAAAGGTCAACATTGGGAGAGAATTAGATCCAAAGTTCATACACTTGGCAGCATCACTTACACCTCTAGAAAGAGAAGACTTCATCAAATTCTTCCAAGAACAACAAGTAAACTTTGCATGGTCATATGCTGACATGCCTGGATTAGATCTTGACTTTATAATGCATCATCTGAATGTTAAACCAGGGGTTAAGCCCATTAAGCAAAAGTTGAGAAAAATGCACCCCCACATAGCTCTTTTGGTCAAGGCAGAATTGGAAAAATTGTTGAAAGTAGGATTCATAAGAGCAATAGCATATGCCGAATGGATCTCCAACATTGTGCCGGTCACAAAGCATGATAAATCCATTTGTGTGTGTATGGATTTTAGAGATTTAAATCTTGCTTTCCCTAAAGATGATTTCCCACTTTCGGGCATAGATGCCATAGTGGATTTGACGGCAGTACACTCAATGTACTCATTAATGGATGGTTTTAGCGGGTATAATTAGATCAAAATTGCAACCGAAGACCAAGAAAAGACAACATTTACTTGCCCTTGGGGCACTTTTTGTTGGAATGTCATGCCCTTTGGTCTTAAAAATGCCGGAGCCACATATCAAAGGGCCATGACAACTATCTTCCACGACATGATGCACACATTTTTAGAAGACTATGTGGATGACATATTGGCAAAATCCCACAAAAGAGAACACCTCCACATTTTGAAAAAGATATTTGTTAGGTTGGAGCAATTCAAGGTCAGATTAAACCCAAAGAAATGTGCCTTCGGAGTCAAATCCGACAAGTTACTAGGTTATATAGTTTTCGCCAAAGGGATTGAAGTGGAACCTGAGAAAGTACAAGCTATAATGGACATGGAGATACCTAAGAACATCAGCCAAATGAGATCTTTGCAAGGCAAAATCCAATCCATAAGAAGTTTTATCTCTCAATTGGCTGAAAAATGTCATTCTTTCACCAGGTTGCTACATAAAGATACTATATTTATATGGGATGCCGAATGTGATCAAGCTTTTACATTGTTGAAGACCTATTTGATAAATCTGCCCATTCTCATGCCACCAATCAAGGGCAAAGCATTATTTCTCTACATATCTGCTACGGAAAGATCCCTAGGGGTACTTTTGGCGCAGGAGGATGAACAAGGAAAGGAAAGAGATATCTACTATTTGAGTAGAACATTGATAAAATATGAGCTTAATTACACATTTATGGAAAGAGCTTGTCTAGTAGTGGTGTTTGCATCTCAAAAGTTGAGACATTATATGTTGATGCATAAGGTCAAGTTGATTGCCAAGATAGACCCTCTCAAGTATTTGTTAAGTAAAACAGCCTTAATAGGTAGAATAGCTAAATGGGTGATGATATTGAGTGAATTCAACATTGAATATGTCGATAGAAAGACAATCAAAGGACAAGTGATAGCAGATCACTTAGCTGAAAATCCCATGACTTCTACACAAACTATTCAAGTGGAATTTCTGGATTCTGCCATTATCAACATAGAGGCAAAAACGTGGAAGTTATACTTTGATGGATCCTATACTCAAGGAGGTTCCGGGGCCGGCATATTATTGGTAACTCCTCAAGGTTACACCATTCCAAAATCCTACAAGCTTATGTTTCCATGCACAAATAACATAGTGGAATATGAAGCACTAGTCATAGGCATCAAAATGGCCTTAGAATGGAACATAAAAGAGCTACAAATTTATGGAGATTCTCAACTCATCATTAATCAAGTCAACAATGAATATAACACTAAGGATGAAAAGTTGATGCCTTATAAGACTATGATTGATGGATGGAAGAAATATTTTGCATTGATCACCTTTGAACAGATTCCTAGAGAGAAAAATAGAGTAGCTCACGCCATGGCTACCTTGGCCTCTTTGTTACAAAAACTAGATCAAAATGAGAAGTATGAGTTCTTGGTGGAAGAGTTGGTGAAACTGGCATTTGACCTTCCCGAAACCCAAATTTTTTCCCTCTTACATGGACATGACTCCCCTTGGTACAGACCTATATATTAAAGACCAAGTGCTACCCTTAGACCAAACCCTTGCTCAAAAATGCAATTTCATACGCCAAGCCTCCCGTTACTTAATCCTTTCCAAAACATTGTATCGTAAGGGTCTCGATGGGATGTTACTTAGGTGTCTAGAGGAAGAAGAGTCCAAATTAGCTTTACGAGAGGTTCACGAAGGCATTTGCGGGTCGCACTCAAGCGGGTTAAATCTAGCTAAGAAAATCCTTCGCTTAGGGTATTTTTGGAAGACATTGAAAAAAGATGCTTGCCACTTTGTGAAGATATGCAACAAATGCCAATATCATGGTGACATGGTACATGCACCAACACAAGAGTTACATCCATTTGTCACACCATGGCCTTTCTATCAATGGGGGTTTGATTTAATTGGTGTCATAAATCCACCCTCTTCAAATGGGCACAAACATATCAAAACCGCAACAGAATATTTCACCAAGTGGGTTGAAGTGGTTCCCTTGATAAGGGCAACAGGAAAAAAAATTTCCATGTTTATCTTGAATCATATCATTTGCCGATATGGTATTCCTCATGCCATAATAACTAATAATGGAAAAAAGTTCAAGAATAAGGATGTTGATGAACTATGTGCTACATTTCATATCACTTACCATTCATCATCAATTTATTACCCTCAAGGAAATGGGCAAGCCGAAGCCACGAATAAGAATATATTGAAGATCTTGAAAAGGTCGGTCAACAAATCAGGAAGGGATTGGCATATGCAAATTAATCCAACATTATGGGCCTATAGAACCAGCATAAGAACACCCACCGGAGCCATGCCATTCTCACTAGTCTATGGGGCCGAAGCAGTTCTACCATTAGAGGTTGAAATCCCATCTCTACGAGTGTCATTACAAGGATTGATCACAGATGAGGACTACAGAGTTGCTAGACTTCAACAATTGGAGTTACTTGAAGAACATCAAACGCAAGCTTATGAGCACCTGAAAGTGTACCAAAATAGAATCTCAAGGAACTATAATAAACATATCAAACCGAGAGTTTTTCAGGTAGGAGACTTGGTGTTGAGAGAGAATCCAAAGAATCAGGTTGAGAGGGAGAAGAAAGGAAAATGGGAGGCTAATTGGCTTGGCCCATTTATCATAATATCTTCATTTGGCACAGGAACCTATAAGTTATCAGATTGTGATGGAGAGGAACTCCAAGAACCTATCAATAGTATTCATCTCAAAAGGTTCTACACATAAAGAGTATAGAGTATCAGATGAGAGAGCATCCTATTTATTGTACATAGTTCAAAAGAGATCTTGAAAATACCAAAAACATTTGAAAAGCACAAAAAGATAAAAACATTGAGAAAATTGAGCATGAAGAAAGGGAAAAATATTCAAAAAATGTTGTCTTGGTGAAAACCTAGTAAATAGGCGCCTTGATGATAAAAAAAAAAGAAAAAAAGAAAAAAAGGAAAAATACAAAAAAATTGAAAAAGAAGAAAGTGCCCTTGTGAAAACCTAGTAAATAGGCACCTTGGTAGCAAAAAGAGAGAGAAAAAGCTTGCAAAAAAAAAAGAAAAAAAAGAAGCTTGATCCATACTAAAGGTGAAAACTTGGTAAACAAGCGCCTTTGGTTCCCTTAAGTTTGTCTTTCCTAGGTTGCATATGTCCATATTGCATTTCCATCATCCCATTTGTACAACCACCATTGCATTCATCATTTGTACTTAGTCATAATAAAGCTGGTCAGTCACATTGTTGCATTGTCTATCAGCCCTAAGTTAGTCAACCGATCACATTTATCACTTGGGGGCAGAATAAGATGGTAAATTTGACATTCAATGGACTCAATAAGTGCTACAATCAGTCACGTCAGAGAGAGAGATTTTATCAAAATTTCAGATGAGATGAAAATTTTTCTTGAGCCTAAGTATTTGATTCTGCAACATAATCTGGGAACCTTCATTGACTTTATTATTCAGGATTAAAATTGACAAACACATCTTAAAGATCAGAATACTTGGAAATTTTTTTTTGAAAATAAGAAAACATGGCAAAACATTCAAAAGTTGTCTTTTCTTTGACAAGTAACGAAACATGGTAAAACACTTAAAGTTTTGTTAAAATCTTGATGAACTTGACTTTTTATCATATCTTTGGAGTTATTCGATGATGTTCGACTAGATTAGCCATGATAAATATATGATATTTTATTGCCTTTGAGTGACTGTTTGGAGGAAGATTCGTCACCTTATGAGAATTTGTCTAATGACATAGTCATCCAAGAACCATCGAGGACTATGTCATAAGAGGATGGATTAACCTTTGTTTGTTTATGCAAACGTATCCCTTGGCTATTTAGATCTTCTATATCTTAATACCAAAAATCCACTTGCAACATTGAATCCGTTGACACCGGTATTTAGACTCCCATAGTTTGGTCATCCAACTAGTGAGGGTTGTACTTGGTTCAACAAAGAGGTAACCAAAATGTGATAAAAAGCGGTATTCATATCATCATGTCAGTGGGCAGTGGTGATTGTAGTGACTTTCTAGTCCCAAAATGCTCAATGATGAAAATTTATCCTCAAGGCATTTATTTGCTAAAAGCTGGTGACACTTAGGTTGCATTGCAAGGCATATTAGATTAATTGCATTATCTTGTTAGATTAATTGCATAGTCCTGTTTGATCAAATGTAGGTGTTTATGGTTACTTTTTCCAAGGGAGCGAAGGGGGTTCAATAACAATGTTTATTCTTGATAAAACACTATAAAGAAAGTGAGATTATATTTTTCATACATACATTGAGCATTATTCATTATCCACATATTACAACAAGAAATCATCCATATCATGTGCACTCATATAGTTAAGGATAGATTGGCATACATTGAAAAACCAAAAACATAGGAACATACATGTGCATTTCCATTAAACATTTTATCATCCATACATGAACAACAGAAGAGCATCACCAAATTCATACATCTTTGCATACATCTATGTATATCATAAAGTAAGATACTGCATCCATAGCATGAATCCAAGTAAATGCATAAATAAAACATCATATAGCTGCATAAAAGATAATCTTATAATCAACTCATCAAAGAGAATCAAGAAGTATATCATCATATATCATCATCAAAAGGAGGATCCAATACATCAAATATGTCAAGATATCATCAAAGTGATATATCAAATGTTTCGATCAATGAGAATAACATAAAAGGTGGACCAACAACACTGAGTAAATCTGTCATCATATCAATCAAGAGCCTGTAGCACGAGATCCATCTGGTCCTCTATCATCCTATGGGGGAGGATCCTATGATGTACCCACTCCATCCTGCCTCTAAACAACCATGACTGATACAAGCTACTGTAATAAAGAAGTAACCTAGTCCAATCGACCCACAACAGTGGATATCTCTATCCTCATAGACTGTAAACCTCACTCTACTCCATCCATGAGATCACCCTGTGCACCCTGTAGCTGTGGAGCTGGCGGAGGCATCTGTGGAGCCCCATCATCTCACTGTGCATCATCCTATTGTGCCTAATCCTGATGAGCCACATCATCATCATGCTGAGCTAAGGCCACTCTCTGTAATTGTACCAAGGGATCTAATCTCCCAGGAACCTGCCTAGTTGCATCAATCTATGCATGTCTCTGAGCTCTTTGATGCCTATGCACTCTATCCTACCTATCTACTCTAGGCCATCTATTTGTTGCATCATCTAGTGCTCTAACCTATCTATCATGACCCTGATCTCATCTCACCTGACCTCCCCCTGCAGCAACCTGAGGATGTCTATGTCCTCATCCTCTCTGATGTCTACCACCCCTCTCACCATCATGACGTCCAAGAATAGGCTCAGCTGGATCAGTAAACTGAGGAAACCTATTGTGAGCCCACCAATCTACATACTCATGTGACATCCCTACATCTACAATACCAGGAAGTATCCCTACAAATGGTCATACCCACAATTTGATCTAATGCAAACTGGTAATCAATACATGGACCCCATAGAGAGATCTTTGCCTGTACCTGAGCATATAATGCATTGCCCTAAGGCATATCCTGAATCTGCCCATATTGTCTCAAAACTCTACCAAAGCAGAAGCACTCAATAGTGGTAGGAGTGCACCCAATCATCTAGTGAGGGGCAAACATATATGGTAACTCATCACCATCCTCTCTCTACTGATCACAACCGAGGAAAGGACACCATGTAACCTAATCTAGATCATCAATCTGACGTCGCCAGTAATCCAAATGACCCATATGATGCTGTATGACCATGCTTGTATATAAGAAAGTGTAAGGATATCCCCGAGGTCGAACCCTATCAGAAATAGGCCTAGTAATGGGAAGATGCTCCCATATCCACAACTGTAGAACAATAACACCCGCTGACAATGATGCACTACCCTGATAGACTACCTCATGTAAATCATGATACAACTCTGCCAAGACGCAAGAACCCTAATCAAATCATCGAGGATGAGCAAGTAAATCCTCTATAATCCAGCCCCAACTGACTGAAAAACCACAACCTCACCGGTCGGGAAGAAGTAGACCGCCAATCAATGCACCTAAAACTGCTGGTAATATGGGAAAAGAGGCAAACTAAGGCCATGTAATAGTATCCCCATCTCCAATAGTGTTGTCTCCGAATACTCGTCGGTAGACAAATGAATCATATGTAGAATCATAGTAGACCAACTCACCCCTGCAAGGAATCCGCAATAATCGATACATGTCCTCTGGTGTGATCGTCATCTCTCCATATGGCAAGTGGAATGTGTTGTGGTTGAAGTGCCATCACTCTACCACTGCAGTCAATAATCCATGGTTCAGCTAGAACCATGGGAGATCAAGGAGGAAACTCAAACCACATCTCTCAATGACTCGGAACTCAGCTACTGTGAGTCTCTGACCTAAGTCAATAACCCATGATGCAACTGAACAGACGTATAAAGTAGGATAGTGATCCTGTTGGCAAGGTAAAGGAATAATATTGGTGTATTGTATCAAGGAATTATCTCAAGTCAATCAAAAGTATCAAGTAATCACACTAAGTACCATCGTTCATTTCTCTGTATCCTGAGAACGAAGTGACAGTATCAAATCATATCAGTTTTCACACTGATTGATTTATCCTATCAGTTAATCTTCAAATCCGATTGACAAATCATATTTTAAAGTACTACTATCCTGATATCTAAACCAATTGTTTTGTTGACAATCATAGACCTACATTAATCATCCAACTTTCTCATCAGGGGGTTATCAAATTTTTCATCAGATACGATCAACACATGTGTGAAAAATATGAAAATTTTGCAAAAAAAGACATCAGGCGTGATTTTTATCATACCAGGTGACATTTTATCCTAGGCATGACTTTTTATGCCCTAAGAAACATTATTATTTTTCTAGGTGATAGATTTTTTGCTACGCGACAGTTAATTGGGCAACGCGACAGAGAATCGTGCCCTAGGCGAGAGTTAAATTGTTAGGTTTTGTGTAGGTGATAACCAATTCAAAAATGGGTATTTTGACCTGGTTTGACGCGATATTCTTTATCCTGCTAGGTGAGACTCAGATGTTACCTAAGTGATAACAAATTACATGAAGGCGAGAATCAAAACCGTGGAAGCGATAGTAAAACAACCTAGGCGACAATCAATTCATTCCTACGCATGATTTCTCAAATACAACGCAACGATGAAACATAAAATCATAATAAATGCTCCATAAATGCAAATTGAGGTTCGTAATGACTTACCAGAGGTGCATAATCAGGCGATCTCGCATATCTCTGGCACCTCTTGAATCTATGCTCCAGAATCGGCACAACCATCTCGAAATCGCTAGAGGATTAGAGCAAAATCACCAAGGGTAAAAAGTAAAAATGAATGGTAAAAGAAGGTTTCTTAACCTATTTAAGGTATTTTTGACCTAATTTTGGAGGTAAAATTGGCCATTGACTTATCTTCACATATCAAATCAAACTGGGGCATAATCATACATCGTGGGATATCATCAATAGTCAGAAATTAAAACATATTTTCTATATCAAACACCAACAAATTTTTTTCGAATCAAGAAATTAATATGTTTTAATTTCTCAGGGGGCATAAGGGTATCAAATCGAAGTCACAATCACACATCAAAAACATTTATCAGTGGGGCATATCATATCAGTATCATATTAGTTTATCATATCATATCAGGCAGCATATCACTATCAGAGACAATATCATATCATCGTACCAACTATCAGAGGTATCAAGGAATCACAGAACCAGAACAGAATCAGATCATCATACCAAGGGAATCTTTGAGTCGGTGTTCTTCTCACATCGACTCAAAGAGGGGCATTTGTAGACATGGAAAATTGGCCAAAGGCTTAAATCAATCACAAGGTGCATCAAATCATCAAAATAGCACGAAAAATCAATAAATGGAACAAAGGCAATTCAAATCAAAGGAAAATTCAATTAAATGATTAAATGATTAAATAAAGCTTGAAAAGGGGAAAAACGCTACGAAATTGATTAAATTCAATTAATGACATAGTTGTTGAAAGAAAAAATCAAAATGGACCTCTTACCCTTCATGGCTAAATTTAATTACTTTAATTAATTAATAAATCATAATTTCCCTCAACAAAGCAAATTGGAGACAAAATGGACACATATCATTCACTTTTGTTGAAATGGTCCAGTCTTTTGAAACCATTTAAATGATTGTCCCCTCCTTGTCCCCCCACTTATGGACAAAGCAAAGCCAATTGACCTTACCCAAGCATAACCATGATCAACTCACTCTACCCCCTACCCTTGGGAAATTACTATAAGTATGAGGCATTTTGGAGAGCATTTCCATCTTGGAAGTCATTTGCAAAAGCATTGTTACTATAGGTAAATTGAGCATTCTAAGAGAAATTGAAGCATTTGAGCATTTAGAGTTGATCATTTTTAGCATTTTATCATTGCATTGTTATCAAAATGGAGCTAGATTAAGCATGAATTCATCATAGAATAAGAAATTTAGAAGCATTGTAGCAGCATTCTTCTCATTTTAGAGGTGTCACTAGTGAGGATTTGCAGCTGAGAGCTCACTTGCCACTTCTTTCTAGAGATCCATGAGATGTTATAGATTGTAGTTGCATTTTAGAGTAAATTTCCTTTGTATTTAGCTTAAATTGTTGCTACTTGATCTTAATTTCATGAAGGTGAATAATATCATCACACAATGATATATATTTTGAGGATCTTAACAACTTTATCATAGACCATAATTAATGATTAGTTAAGTGATGATTATCGAATGTAGGTGGTAGTTTCATGTATTTGAAAGCAGTTAAAAGGTGGATGCTTGGAGCTTTTATTGGAGGCAAGGGTGATATCATAGGAATTAATTGATGTGACCTTTTAAGAGGCTTTAAATGGAGGGAGGCAATGGCCTTATTTATAATAATTATGTTAAAAATTGAGTTGATGGCAGGGAAGTCTTGATTAGGGTGCTATTAAGCAGATTGTGGGAAGCTTTTTTTCAGAAAGGTGTAACTGATGGAGGCTAATTTTTTATTGACACCCATAAAAAATAGAAAGGTTTTAAAGGTTCGGTCAGGAAAGAGAGGATCCTTGGTCTGCTCAATATCAAAATGATAGGAGTGGTGGAGAATGTCTTGAAGCTACTGGATAGTCAATTCCAAGAAAGGAAGCAAAAATTATGTCTAAATGTTGATGTGATTTCAATTGTGATTGCTTGGGGTCTGGAAATAGGAGAGGAGATAGATGAAGTGTGGAGGATTGTCAAATATTTGTTGGAGGAGGATATGTTGTTAGGGTTGGAATCAATTCTGAAGTGGGTTGTGCCAGGAATAGGGTCAGATATCTCTGAGTGTTTTGAAGGTGAGGAAGAATATAAAAATTACAATTTGTTTCCCTTTCTATGTCGGTGGAGAAAAGTAAAAAAGTTTCTTATAAGGCAGAGAAAGAAAGGGAATAGAAAAAAATGAGGGAAGCAATTCGATCCCATGAAGTGGAAACTGATCGAGAAATGAGAGTGTTTGAGAACCCCATCCAAAAGAAGAAGAATTCAAATAATAGGTGTGGGCGATGAAATGTGAGGCCTCTAGGTGTTGAGGATCCGACCATTTAAATATTTTTGATGAAGAAAGGAAGCAATTTTGTTAAAGGATAAAAATATTTACTTTTTGGTGATATGGGCAGAAGGTGCAAAATTTTGTAAGGAATGCTTAAGAAAGAAAAGAGAGGTTTTGGGAAGCACTAGGACTTCTGGGGATTCTCTGAAAAAGGATGGTGAAAGTGCATAAAATTTTAAAGATCTAAATAAAAATCAAAGCTTTTTGTAAAAATAGCTATAGAGCTCTAATGGTGTAAAATGAAGGATTTTGATTAATATGCGGAATGGACTCTTTGACAAATGCTCTAGTTTTAGAATGATATGGTTCTTTTATAGTGCAAGATTTCCAAAAGTGTCAAGGTGAAATGAGTGAAATGTGATGGCTCCCGAATGTGTAAACTGTTTGCAAAGAGACAACACGAGGAAATAAAATATTATAGTAATTATTATAAGTTAATAGGAATGATGTTATGTAAGGCTGTTAGGCCATTTAGGAAATAGGGAGGTAGGTGTTTCTATCAGAGCTTAAGACTCCTATAAACTTAGATAATGGATGGCCCTGAATGGGTAGAAGACACTCTTAAACTTATGATGTAATAATTTTTTTATATTAATAAAATATTACTATTATAGATTTTTTAAAAATTATGATATATAAGGTGATGTAAATTTTTTATATATATATGAAGTTATAAAAAATTATAAAAGTTCACATTTATACTAACTTGTATTTACTTATTTCATTGTACCATCAACATCCTCTCTTTTCTTTAGTGCATATATAATTGTCGTGTTCTTCCATAGAAATTATCCACAACTCTTTATTACCAAGTCTCCCACGATATCTGGAAATCTTTATATTTATTTCCATGACCAAATGAGAGTAGTGTATAATATTCTTATGCATGTTGTATTCTTCTAATGCAACCATTCTTCCTTTTTAGGTATTTTTTTAACCATGTTCCAACAACCACCACCAAACTTGTAGGATAATGATAGCCATCATCATTTTCTCAGCTAGGTTCTACTAACTTATGTTTGCTCTCAACACATCTAGCCAACAAATATTTTGTTTCCTCTTCATTGTTCTTAGGTGCAACAATAGCATACACGTCTTCCAAATAAAAATAAAATGGCTAATTGACATGCAAAATAAACTTATAGAAAAATAAATTACCATAATAAACATAGACCAATAATTACATTCAAATATAAAGTGATATAAAAAAATACAATTACCTTCTTGTACAAGATCTAAAAAATGATCATAATCCTCTGATACAAATAGTTTATCATTGTCTTCAAATGTTGTTTCATATTGCTTGTATATTTGAGAAGGTTTCAGTGATCTTTGTTTCCATTCTTCGACCCATTCTTTAATCTTGTATGTATCCCAATCAATTGAAATACAAAATTGACAAAAACATGCAAGATCTCTTGACCACAAAGTCCATGTGCTTACATATGAACTCTTAAAAGAATGTCATGATGTTGATCCACTAATTGTATCACAATCAAGTCTAGGTGGAATGATATTTTTTTCAATTAATGAAAAGAATCATTTAATTCTAGAGTTCTCATTTGATCCTATAGATAATTTTGAATTGCACCAATCCACAATAGCACGTGCATCTTTAAATTTAGATGCATCCACAAATTTTAATTTCACTCTAGCCAAAATTCTTTTAACACATGCACCAACTCCATCATGTTCTCCTTTACCATGTCCAACTTAAAAAAAAATCTTCATATGTGGTATATTGGTTTCCTTGTGAACCCTACTAAGCCAATAAAAAAATTGAGCATGCCTTAATTGTCCCGTACAATTATCTAACCATATGAAATGTTCTCTCATCTAGATTTATCTTTCTCTTAAATTAATATTAAATCTTTCAAAATAATATTGAACAAACTCTGGTGAGTGCATCAGATTATCACTCAAATAGAAATGATACTCCATCACAATTTTCCTATCATCCTTTGTACTATTATGTCCATGTCTATAAATGGTATGAACAAACATAGCCACTTGCATTCAATTGTAGTATTGATCTTGAGTTTCCTCTTGTGGAGCAAGAGTATAGTTTTATACAAAGTCAACCACTAATAGTATAGTGCAAATTGGAAATGTATTTCTACACGTATGAAATTGACCATCAAGCCATCTAGCATATTGAGAGTGTTTCACATATTTAGGAATAATCTTACTCTTGAATTATAAGTTTAATGCATGTACACTAAGTGTTTTGTGATTAATTCACATCACTTTCCAATTTTCCCATGTTTTAAAGGATACTCAACATTCTTAAATCTTTTAACATCCACTAATTGTTGTCCAAAATAATTTTCACTAGTTTCATGCATACATTGTCCTAATAATGAAAAATTCCCACAACTAGTGCATTGTCTTGAAATACATGAACTTAAAAAAAAAATTGCCCATTAGATCTTTCACAAAACAAACCTGCTACAAACTCCTTGATTGTTTCAGGTGGTATGTTACTACCACAATCCTACATAGTGATGTTAGCATGTAAAATACAATGTATATATTGAAAAACATCATAGTAATAACAAAATTGAACATGTGTTTTACAACAAGATATTTGTTGCTTATTGATTTTCACATACCAAGGCTTACATTTTTCAAATGATCTTTGATTCAGGTTCACTAGTAAATTTTAGCTTGTTTTTAGATGAGGATTAGTCAAATTTTCAATACCAATTGGTTGACCAAATGACCAAAACTGTTGTCAAAGTTTTTTCGTTGATTATACGACATGCAAAACCATCGTCACAATTCTGATGTCCATAGTGGTTGAATTATCGACGAATCCTTCATTGAAATAATCGCTTCAACCTAGAAGAATTATTGATCATACCTTTTATCTATGCGACCAAAGTCCGTCTACATTGCGACGAGTTAGGGTCCAAACTATCGTCGAGGGTTTAGCATTCTCGTCGAAACGCCAAAGAATGTTCATCTCTCTTTCGACAACATTTGGTCGGAATAGACGTCGAATACATAGCATTCTCATCAAAAGGACTATTATTCATACGTCGAAAAAGCAACCAATAATATTTTTTGGTTAAAAATATATATATATATATATTATCAAATTAAGCATACCAATATTATGCTTTAATTGTTACATAGTAATCATGTCCAATGTCATAATTTAATTAGGGCCAATAGAATAAATTACATCAATTTGCACTATTCATGATACACTTGCATAGATCACTAAATCCACCTTTCCTTATCATATCCTAAATATCACATAAAACATTAGTCTAGAAAAGAGCATAATATTCAAGCCATTAATGAATATCAACTTATATTTTTATTATTCTACTACATTGGCCAATGAATCCCTTAATGTAATCTTTTAATGTATTATCATTATGTCTATGTTATATCCATTTACTAACTTTTGTTTGACAGAAAAGATTGTGTAGAGTCTTTGATCATCAAGAATAATGTACATTACAGAGAGGGCTATTTATCATGTCTAGGTAGGGGTATTGAAAAGGTTAAAAATATGGACATTTGACTGAGAAAAGTCACTGAGTATTCCTCCAAACAAGTAATTGGTAGATGACCAACAATGTTCTACATTTTCCTTTTTTGTGAATTATTTTCTTGAGACTAAGGAGCATAATTATAAATCATTATCATGGGGATAAGTCTATTTAAGGTCTCTTGATTCATGGTAACTCATATACAAAGACATAACACGCTTACTTATAGTTATTTTATTTACAAGCATAAGGAAATTTTGATTCTCATATCACATAATATTCTACTGACGATGCCATCCCAAATTTTCTAGTATACAATTGGACAATATCTTTGCATTCTGTATTCAAGCATACTTGTATCTGTTGCATTGCCTTACTATATTAGAGACATTTTTGGCGTGCTTTGTTTTATCTATCAACTATATCAATTCAAACATTTCTCTTTGACAACACCAAACCATCCTAACCATTACCGGGCTGGTTAGACTCTCTTTTACCTTTTCTATTAGTACCACTAGTGCTGATGAAGACAAAGTCAATTCTGTTGTATAGGTTTTGTCAACTTACAACTTATTAAGTATTGATGTTAATCTTCTTGTAGTGTTTTTCTTTCCTACCATTGTTTCATTTTTTTAGTCACACTTATATACTAGATGTAAGCATATGGGCAACTAGGAGTCTTTTTGGGTAGTGTATGCATTATAGTTAAGCCGAGTGAAACTGTGTAAAGACAAAATACTTCAGGTAAGATAAGTTGAATCTAATACTGAGTAAGATAATTACACTTTTGTAAATGTAAAGATTATTGGGAGTTGTGACAAATGTCAAGACATAAAACATTTTGAAATGGCCAAACAGTAAATTGACATTTGAGATTAAAATTTCAATATATGTTTACAGACCTAAAAAATCCCAAGGCTAGTACTAATTTTCTAAATGTTGTAAAATTACATCATTTCCTTATCTTTTTATAAATATATTCAAATAATGAAGAATGATGTAAGGCACGCCCGAACATATCTGAGAGAAAAGTGCCAATCCTTACTCATAATATTAAAAAATATAATGCTTTAGAAATTCAATGATTCAAACCTTGTTTTTGAACAATATTTAGAAATTCAAACTATTAAGGATTACATACGGCACATCCAAACACAACCAAGAGAAAGGTGCCAACACTTACTGCCAAAACTAGGAATAACTCCAAGAGAAAGCTTTGGCAACCCAAGTTGTGCTTTTGGCATTGAAATACGAGCATGACAAGACTTCACAAATAGAATGAATTGGAAACTTAAGATAGATCATGTAATGCAATGAACCTTTGGAAATATAAAATAAGAAACTAAGTGTCATTGCTCCATAGTCCATACCATTGCTAATTCTAACCCTCCACCAAGTGCAAGCCCTTGAATAGCAGCAATGAAGGGCTTCCTAGCATCTACATCAGAACACAAATCAATGTTATGAGGCACAAGTCAAATCAATAAAAATAAGTAAAATTCTTTTCTAACATTTTATGTTCTTAATAATGCAATGAAACAATACTAACAAGATAAAAAGACATGTTTTCTTGTACACTTACATTATCTTGAAAAACAACATCTCCAAAGTACAAATTCACCATCAGGCTCACAATATCAAATTTAGCTTTTCAATGGAAAAAAGTTATATTAAAAACTTAAATACCACATTACCAACCTTCAATTCTTTTGATCATCAAATCAACAGAAACACGACGCAGGCTAGATATGTCCCATGTTAGAAAATAGTTAAAAATAATTGAACACTAAGAAAATTTAGAGCTTGTGAAATTATATGAAACAACAGATCAAATAAAATTTTTGTAATAGTCCTTCAAAAACTCATACCAGTCTTCTGACAGTCCTAGAGAGCACTGATGTCAAAACCACCTAAGAATTTGCCTCCCTGCCCTAGTGGATAAGAAAACAAGAACAGGGAAAGAACACATAGTCATTTTTCGTGTTTCTAATTATAAAACTCAAAAACACTTGAACTTGAATATGATGTTGATATTAAAAGGGCATACATACTAGTAACAACAATTTCCCTCACATCATTTCTTCTCATTGCCTCATCATACTTTTCCCCAAGTGCACCAAGAACTACAAAGAAACAAGATAAACAAATCACAAGCATATAGCGATGTTAGAATAGTTACTAAAATGGTCATAAATTATGTTCTTATAGTAAAATAATACTTTGACATAAGAAAAAAACTACACAATATTAAAACATGACATTGTGCTTTAAAAACTAAAAAGGTAATAATACGAGACCATTCATTAATTAGCTGTTTAAATTTTCATTAGTTGAGAATTCATTGGTCATTGCTCTCACTTAAATATATTCTCCAAATTCATTTCTTAATATAACAAAAGAAGGTCAAGAAATCTTTCCCTCTTTATGATATGAGCTTTTCTCATTTCTACGGTTGTGGTCAAAAGGGTTTTAAACATAGTGGCATTGCATTATAACACTGAAATTGAGAAATATACATAGAAATACGGTGTCATGAAGGAAAAGAGATATGGAAATCCTATTAGTCTGAAGGAATGTTTAATGCCAGTCAAGAACAATGCTAAAGATAGTAGTGTGAGACAGTGTTGGTAAAGACAATGATTAGGAATACAAAACAGTGACCAAGAAAGATAAAATAGTGAGGGAACACTAGAAGAGCACTGTTAGAGAACAATGATAGTCACTGTCAAAAGGAAAAGAAACTCATCCCCTAAGTCAAAGGGATACATTTATGAAACAATTAAGACAATGATTCAAAGACAAAAACACTATTATTGACAAAGAAAGAAAGATCAAAATAGTAGTTTTGTTGCTATAGTGCATGATTGGGCCAAACATTGTTCAATGCAAACAATAAATGAATTAAGGGAAGTGAAGAGGGTCACAAAGTAGTGCCATTCCTTGTCACAGGGGTATCAATAAAGGTCATGACTTTCAAAATGATTGAAGTAAAAATAAATCATTGTTATTAAGTAACAAGAAAGAGCAGCCAAACTGACAAAATTAGTGCTATGAAGACAATTCTCATTGTATAGAAGTAGTGGTGTTCAATGTCTAAAGGACAATGACATATACAAACAAATCAGTGTTTATAGATTGATTGAAAATGAACAAAGAGGTTTTAAAAAATAGTGATGTGTACACTGTCAAAGAACATTGTGGTATTCACAATCAAAGAACAAAGATGTGCTCAAGGTTATAAAATAGTGATTTGTTTTAGAATGTGAAGAGTGTAGTAAGAATAGTAGTAAGTAATGTTGAAATAACAACGAATGTAGGACAAAGATGTAATGGAAGTGAAAAAATAGTGATTGTTCAAGGGTTTTTCTATACAAAGTCAATGGTGAAAAAACATTGATACAAAACAATGAAATGATAGGATCCATGAGGAAGATGAGTTGTTCACCATTCTTGATGTAGCAAAGTCAACGAGATCAGTCGAAGGCAATAAAAAAAACCAGTCACAATTATCTAGGAACTATGTTAAAGCACTGTCCCAAGAAATGATGAAGGCATGTTTTGAAGAACATGGATGGAGTCTTTTTTTTGACAAAGGGGTCACGTTTTAGAGAGGGATGATAAGAACCATAATACAGAGGTATCATTTTATTATTTTGTCATCATGAATAGCATGGTGAATTTGTAAATGATTGTCATAAAGAGCAAAAAAAAATACCTAATAGGAACACAGTAAAAGTATCATATGGGGCAAATTAGAGGCCAAAAGGACATCAAGTGACAATCACAAGAACCTTATTGCAAAAATAATGGTCAAGTGGGCTTAAAGACAATGTTCCTATAATGCATTAGCAATACATAATAGTGATTAGTAAAGTGTGCAAAAAATCAGTGATAGAGTGTTGATATGCATAGAGGTCATAACAGTAATAAATGTTTATAACAGTGCTTTTAATAATACTCCAAACATTGAGAATGCAAGATACCTGTAATGATGAACTTCATTTCAACTTGCTAATTGGTTGTCACTATTAACTTTAAGCTTATCTTTAAAGTTTGAGCTTCACTTGGTTTCGAGAATAGTTTAATATTCTCTACTTAACAAGGCCAACCGCATGAAGGTGCAAGCTCATTTGGCCCCTCCCCCCCCCCCAACATCACTCTAAATTCTCCATTAACATCTAATAACATTCATTCATTCATCTATTTTTGAAATATAACATTTAATCATTATAATCACATGATAACATTCATTAACACATAAAATTCATTAACACACAACATTCATGAATAATTCATTAACACAAAATTCATTAACACACAACATTCATGAATAATTCATTAACACATCCATTAAGACAACGTTCTTTCATTAGCAAAAAATGTTAATTATAATCATTTCTTTTTGGGTTTCTTGCTATTTTTTTAATTTAATTTCTAAGAGGAAGATCAATGTCCTTGTCATTCCCCTCCTCTACTGATTCTAATGCCAACACATGTCTCCTCCTCATTTGTTCAGGAACAGGAGGCCACTACGCCAAAGGGGGGTCTGTTGCAATAACAACTACGTCATGAGTTAAATTCACACCATTTTATATTAGTGAATTACAAGTATTTAATTAAGTAAAATAACTATAAATTAAAAAATTAATTTAAAAGAACAAAACATAGATTTTCTTTACCTGAATATGCCACATGATCTACATGGTGATCACTCTAAACATCCTCCGGCACTCGTTCAGCATGACATTCTGTATCCTCTAAAATATACACAAAAAAGGTTACACCAAGTTCAATTTAAGATGTTAAATTGTATTAATAATTACATAATTGATTTTAAATAGCAAATGAACACTTCCATCAACACTACGATGCACATTAGGGGCTTCATCATGCGGCGTAGGATCTGTGTTACGATTAAGAGGATGCATTGCAATGTCATGCACATTATTATCAAATAGATTGTTGCTCAAGTATTCAATTTATAATATATATTTTTTGGCATATTTACCTATTCACATGATGCAGGAGAATCTTAGGTTGGGCTAGTGGAAGCTTGGCATAGGTGTTCAAACACAACTTGATAGCCTTCCTTGAAGGTAATTTTTTTGTGTTCTGTCGTGGCCTCTAAATTAAATTCAGAGCCCTGCATTTTTTGATTAAACAAAATTATTTGCATTTTATAAATAATTTTTCTCTACAATTCATTTACTACTACTTACAATTCATGCTTTAATTTTGGAATATCCACCAGAGCCAAGTCTGTGCTGCCCAATCTTTTGCAGCCTGGCCTTTGTTACCTTTGATGTGTCCTACAACCTATGAAAAGTTTGAAATATGTTAGATGATATAGATATAAAGATCACTAATTAGTGCATTATTACATTGTACTATTAGTTAATACTATTGCATACCTTCTTCTCTCATTTGCTGGTGTAATTCCTCTTTGAGCATCCCCTTTCTCCTTTACATCCAAAATGAACTCATTCCAATCCCTCACTGGAATAAAGGGAGGATGTTCGTACTTTGGGTTCTGGATGAGACTCTTTCTATATGAGTCCCTCACAGTCTTAAGATGTTTGGAAGCTTTTTCTAAAATTTTCTTCTCCTCAAAAATATTACTACCAAACTCATGCTCTAAATCTTTAATGAGTTGATCTTTTAATTTCTTGTCTTGCAAGTTCCACCTTTTAAGAAAAAACACAAAATTGTTAGATAGAAAAATTAACTAAAGTTGTGTACCTTGAATATAGTAAAAGAAAAGACCTGAATGAAAGGAAAATATTGTACCAATTAATGATATGAAAAAAAATAGTGGGATAGAGTTAGTTCACTTATGATGTTCCACCTTGTACGTATGGTGGGCCCAAATATCTTCAATGTGAGGTCATAAAGCATCTTATAAAATGAATCATTTCCTGCAAAAAATGTCATGGGATAACCAATCCAAAACTTGTTATGAATAGGTAAATGCATATTACAATATAAAAGATAATAATTTTAAAGTACCTGGAAGCTTAGGACATTTTAAAGGCATCAATTCATTATCGTCAATCAACAATGACATTTGCATAACTCCCGTGCTAGAAACACAGGTAGATCCAGGAAATGATGGTGAATTATCACCAATACATGTACTCTGATCTGTATCTAGTGTAGCAGATGGCACCGATGTATCTCCTACTCCACAAAATTAATCCACCATGAGATGCACCCAAGATTAAAGTACAAACTATCAAATCATAATTAACACAAAACCAAATATAGCAAAACAAAGATTTACCAGGCATAGACCGTGAAGGTGTCAATGTTTGCATGCCCCTTTTTTCTGACATTGCACTCAGAAATCTCAGATGGACGTCCATCGACCTCCTAGGAGGAGTCACCTGAACAATAGTACATTGTTAGCAAAGACATTCTGAAATAATAAAAGTAAGAGTTAACTTAAGAAGTTTTTGAATGTTACAAAGAAAAAATTCCTTGTAACTTGTCAACTTAAGGATTATTTTACCTGAGGTGGCTGGAGCTATGCTAGTACTGGCCTCACCACATTGTCCTTGACCAAGTACTTGAGTTTGCAAAAAATCCTGTAACAAGAACACATACATATTTTACTTCACAACATAAAAGAGTATAAAATATAAACCTTTATTGAAATTTTGTTATAACTAAAGATTCATTACTACTTACTTCATAACGATGTGCTTGCGCCATCAATTCATATTGCCTCTTTAGCATCTCCTCGGTTGGATTTGCTTCATCTAAAATGCTAATAATTTCTAAATTGATTTTTTTTAGTTTTTTAATTAACATAATTGTTATATTATGCGTTTCTACGATATCATCATCATAAGAGGTAGCTATTGCCTCTGTTGTTGTAGGTGCTTTTCCCCTATCCTAAACATCAAATTGTGACATGAATATCAATAAAACTATCATAAAAACTCCAAAACCCTAAATAAAATAACATAATAATATAACATTTTTTAACTATCTAATTTATACAATTTCAATAAGGTTTACCATTGCTGAAGAATGGGTGGGAGGAGCATTCTCATGGCCTCTATCATGTGGGGGATCCATATCATCCTGTGACAAATATTACATATAAAAACTTCAGCGAACTGAAAGCAATAGACTTAGCAAAAAAAACTTATTAATAAAATGGTATATAGTACTTACCACCCTCATGATAGTAACTTTGTTTGTATCTATGCGATTTAAATGGTAATCTATTAGCAGTTCTTCCCCTACACTTATTGATTTTATCACACATACAAAAACTTGATTCCCCTCATGCGCCTCAAATATGCAATTGGGTTGCTTATTAGTTGAGGAAGGTTGCGTACTATTTATAAAACCTGCAATATTACCTGTTGCTTTTGGTCTCTCATCAATGTACATAGCAAATCTTTTACTTTGATCATTTTCTTTTCATTGTATATAATTTGTTGATAGTGCATACCTATGCATACTTTTTTTATAGTGAACAATCTACATCCAATCATTGTAATTATAACACGGACCGACATACTTTATCAATTCAACAACTTTTTTGTAACATACCTTTATCCCATCCATGAAAAATAGGCCCAAACCATGTAATGATGATGGAGCTATGTGATATATCCTCTCATTAACACAAAAATCAATGTTAATTGGAGGTAGCTCATTCGGTACCCATTCTTTCTCAATATGTGTGTACCAAAAGGGCACCTTGATGTTGCCTTTGGTCTCATCATCATAAGAACATGACCCCCCTTTAGCAAGGAAAAATTTCATGCGTTTATTGAATTTTTTTCTAATCTTTTGACCTCTAGTTGATCTCCCCATTTTAGCCGTACTACATGTAGAACTTTCATCTACCATTCCCTCATTTCCCTCATTCGATGTAGATAGATTTGACAAGTACCTATTTGGTGGGTCTTGCAATCCATCAAATGAGATATTATCATGTCCCCACTTCAAATAGAATTTTGATAATAATTAAATAATATATATAGAATAATCAAGTCGTGACCCATACGTACGGTTCTTTTTGGTCTATACATGGGAGATATAAAATGTACTAAGTTGAAAGTGATTATATAATTATATGTCTATACAGTTCTTCTTTGTCTATATATACATTATATGATTATATAATATGTCTATTTATAACATACATGCTCAGTGATAAACAAGAAGAATATAAGAAAATTATGTCTATTTGTTGACTTATACCTATTGATCCATGTCACTGTGCACGATCCTCGCCAAAGGGGTTAAATTTCCTGCATATGTTAATCATTTATCTTAAGCTAGCTAAAAATTACATGATACATATGCTACAAATAACCTAGAAGACAACATGAACAATATGCAACATCGTAAACATGAACAAATTTACCTTATATATGGAATGCAAGATCGTCAAGATAAGGGGTGACGATGTCTGTAGTCAATTGCTTGTTTGCAAAAAGGGTGACAATCAAACACAATATATACATGTATCAACAATAATTAATTGAGCATCGTAAGCAAAACATTGGTAATTATAAATCACATATGTTGTAATCATTAGAATTGAACACAATAAATATGTAATCATTAGAATTGAAATCAATAAATCAATATTAAACATATATACTAATCAATATAAATATATATAAATAATTAAATCACATACCTTGTACATTTTAATCATGTCATTGATCATCTTCTTCATCCATCTCCATCATCACCATCACCATCACCATCATCATCATCATCATCATCATCATCATCATCATCATCATCATCTCCATCATCACCATCATCATCACCATCATCACCATCATCATCATCATCATCATCATCACCATCACCATCACCATCACCATCACCATCATCATCACCATCACCATCATCATCAACATCATCATCATCATCATCACCATCATCTTGATCTTCATCATCTTCTTCTTCTTCATCATCTTCAATATCTTCTTCTTCCATAACATTATACTTTATCGGCCTTCCTCTTGGATCATGTCTAACAACAAATGACCAACCTTGTTTATGTGGAACCTCTGAGTAAAACACTTGATCAAATTAGCTTGGAAGAACATAGAGCTCATCTCCAAGTGGCTCAAATGACCTTGTATTAATCATTATAAATACATTATCATGTTGAATAACAGTTCTATCTGGATCATTTTGATTCAGTCATAGCCTGTACCATTTGACAACGAATAGAACTACTTTGAAGGATTTAAAGTCGCACTCAATTATATCATCCAAGATGCCATAGTATCAATTTTGAGATTGTTGAGGATGTATGTCATTTCTAGATGATATATTAGTGACCTTGAAAATTGCAGTTATCCCAGAATCACAAGTTTTCTTCGTGTCATCCAACTTTTTTATGCAAAATTTGTGGCCATGATAGTACATAGCTTTGTGGTGCTTGACCTGCAATTTTTCAAGCGTGTGAAAATTATTTGCATCGTGAGTTGATATGAAACATATGAGTCATGATCATTAATAAATTTGTACATACCTCTCTACCTCTTAAACCATATTCTAGATCAATTACCATTGACATAACATTGAAATCTCCATTACGATGAGCTTCTCTAACCAATGAAGCAACACCTTCCCATGTTAATGAGAAACTATTTTGTTGACATCGTTCAATCCATACCATCATCCAATCAAGATTGTTCACAATATACAAATGTATTGCATCCCACTCTCGACTAACTGTATAAAAAAAATACACCAATTATTAATAACTTATATTGAAGATTTATAAGAAATAATTAACTACAATAACATCTTATATTTACCTCTCACTTTCCTCAATCTACCTTTTCCCATCAAGTACTCCCCTTTGAATTTTTTAATAGAGTTGGGATCCCAACTATGATCTACATAGATCTTTGCTGCAAACTTAGGAAGATATTCACTAATGTACACTATGGTCTAGTATACCATATATCCCTCCACCATAGAACTCTCAGGATGTGCTCTCTATCGAACCAAGCCTTTCAAAAATTTCAAGTGCCTCTCAACCATCCACATTGACCTAGTTGGTACAGGTCCACACAATTCAATCTCCTCAACTTGATGTATGAGGTAGTGTTCTTGTACATTGAAAAAAGTTGAAGGTAGACACTTTTAAATTTCACACATAAGATGAGGAATTTTTCTCTTCCAATATTTTATATCTTCTTTATTGATTTCTTTTGATGACAACCACCTCATGTATTATCCAAGATCATATATAACTTATTTGACACTATTATCGAAGTGGTGTGGGAGAGATAGAGGTAGAACGTACTGCAATATTTGTAAAATGATCTTATCAATATTTTATAAAAGAATGCAATGAAAACTACATGCAGTATACAAATATATAGTGAATACAAAATATCATGAATTACCTTAATAAATGTATGCCAATCATGTGTTTTCTTCCTTGGTCCAAATTCACTTTTCTTTGATATGAGATTGTTTATGTTCGCAACAAATCTTGTGGGAAATCGTATTTTTTTTATGACTTCTTTTATAGCATTGCTCTGCTACTCCGACAATAACCAACTAAGGGCACTTGTATCAATCTGGTCTCCATTGTTATTTGATCGAATGACATTTTTCATTGCATGGTTGGATTCTTCAATGTCACTACAAATTTTGACAATTTTGTCTTTGTCACGCCTTCCATCTAAGATTTTCCATAATGTCTCTGTTACATTCTTTCCAATATGCATAGGATCAAACAAATGCACGATTGGGAGTTTCTCGTAGTATGAAAACCTACTAAATTATGTAGGATAACTTTTTAGTCCTTTTGGAAGTTGGTCATTAATGCCTTGATGACCTTCATGAACATCAATTACATCATTGGTAAACAAAACATAATATCAAAATATAAATTTCAAACAAAAACCATAAGATGGAATGACATTACCTCGATGATTTATTTTATTGTATTCCAACTTCCCTAGGTGAGGTGTTATTCTTCGTGGCTTTGATGTAGTCTCTTCTTTCCCATTGAAAATATATTTTTCAGTAATTCAGTACTTATGATTTATGTGGAGAAAGTGTCTATTCTCATCGAACATATGCTTTCCTAAACTTTTTGAATGACGAGATTTCACCTTTGGACCATAAAATGGACATGCAAATTTTTCCTTTGTCTAAAGACCTATAGAATCATGTATAATTGGATTAAATATGCTAACTTAATGTTAGCACTATAACATACCAAAAAAGAGGAGTTAAGAAGAGAACATACCACAAAAATGTGTTAGCCCAAGGGCATCATGTATTGTCCATACAAGCATTGCATGGAATTGAAATTGTCTTTGTTCTATTGGTCTAGAGATGTCATACATAGTGACCCCATTCCATAACACCATCAACTCGTTGATAAGGGGCTCAATATATACATTGATATCTTTAACTTGGTACTTAACTAGTTGAATGAACAAAAACATTACATAATTATTATGACCATTTTGATGGATTATTTATAATAAATTAATTTAGATGAATATTAAATGAAAACATACCCGGAACAATCAGTGCCAACATTATGTGCTCCCTCTTTATGGACATCCAAGGAGGAATGTTATTGTTGATAACAAAAATAGGCCACACCAAGTAAGTAGATCTCATCTCTCCAAATGGATTGACACCATTCGTTACCAATGAAAGCTTGAGATTACGAGGTTCTTCTTTAAAGTGTGGCTATTTTTCCTTTATTTTCTTAAATGTCAAATGATCCGCACACATTCACATAATGTCATATTGACTTCTATTGCGTGCATGGTAATCCATAAATTGTGCCAAGCTATTGCACCTGAATAATCATTGCAGACGTGGAATAATGGGAATAACCCGAAGAAACTTGCGAGGCACCTTTTTTGTTATTCAATCTGATCGATATCTACTAATATGAAAAATAGGGCATTCTGTTGCAAATTCATGTTGTTTATGGTATATAATATGATCATTCAGACATGCATGTATTGTTTGATACTCCATTCCAATATCTTTCATAATGGCAGATAATTCTTGGTACGTGCGAGGTAGAATGTTTGATGGTGGTAACAAACACTCACCTATTAACCTACAACCAAAAATATAATTTGTTATTTTAAAGAATATTAATTGCTACATGATTCATCCAATTTTAATTGTAAGGGAATTATGACTAAAAAAATAAAAAAAGATGACATACCTTAACATACGTGTCATTTCTATGTTGGATAAACCATTCATAACCTTCAAGTTCACCAACAACAATACAACGGCAAGAAGAGTTGTTTGGGAGCCTTCGTATAGGGGATCGTGTGCCTTCTAAAGTATAAGTACATCAAGGTTTGCATCAACATCATCATCATCATCATCATCTTGATCATCATCATCATCTTGATCATCGTGATCATCTTGATCATGTGATCTTCTTCATCATCACATTATTCTTCCATGGGATCATTACCTTCTACTTCTATATTCACACCTCCATGTTCCCTCATTTGGAAATCCACATTCTCCAGATTGTCATGGTCCATAACATGAAACCCAGGGTGGTTGACCTATATCAAAATGATGACCTTATATTAACCATAACCATGATGTCATCATCAAATCATGTGTTGTGTATTTTATAAATTATTAAAATACATACCAATGGACAAAATTCATTTCCCCCTTCAATGTGACCATGCTGCCTACAATGTTCCTCGGCTATTTTGATTAGATATCTTCGAGTCTTTAAGCCCTTACAAATTTTTCAAGGACAATAACATTTTCCATCACCTTTTCTTTTTTTAAGTTGGACCACAGTCTAGCAATTGTTTCCCTATTTTATTGTGCGTTGATATCGTCAGACATGGTCTTTCTTGAATGGAATGATTCATTTGTGGAAGAAGGATGATTTGTTTACAACTTGAAGATTCTATATCAAGTGTATTATAATAACATCCAACATTAATAATCAAGTAAATTCTAGCAAATCTGATTGAGTCGTATTTGCTTGATAGTGTATGTCTACTATAAATAAATCCCTTAGAAAAATTTAAAGATAAGAAGATCTCTAAGAAAATTTTTAATTTGAGGATCTCTAAGCATTTTACAAGAACAAAGCCAAAAGATGAAGGTCTTCACAAGCATTTCAACATTGGAGGGAGTATTTAGAGTTCAAGAGAGACAGGGGAAACTTTCTTTATATGATATGGGAGTTGATATGGTTGATTTTGAAAGTACAAAATCAACACAATATGGAGATTCATTTGCCAAAAACTATAAAGCACATTTTCTACTAAAGATAGAATGCCAAGATCTTGCTACCTTCTTGAAAAAGAGAGGGATTAATTAAGCAGGATGCATTTTATTTTGTTTATGTTTGGTTGAAAAAGAGAGGGATTAATTAAGCGGGGATCTTGCTATTCTTCAAATTTATACCAAGAACCTCCGCGACCAAGAGAAATAGAAAGGGTGAAAGTGGATCACCATGATGTAGCCCCTTTTTAGCTGGGAAAAAGTTTTTAGGAACACCATTAATTAGAACAACATAATAAGTGGAAGAGATTCAACTATAAATCCACTTGCACCAGGATTTGTTGAAGCCAAATCTTCTCATGATCTCAATCGAAAAATCCCATGGGTTATGATGATACCATCAAGGATTTGTTTATCCTTTAAGAATCTGATCTTCTCTTTGTTTATTATGTCATTGAAACAAAACATGAGTCTGGTTTCCAGTTCTTTTGCCATAATTTTGTATATTGAATTTCATAAAGCAATCAACCTGTACTGATCAAAAGAGGATGTAGATTGTATTTTTTGGATCATGGCAAGATACGTAGCATTCCATGACTTAAACACAACCCTATATTTCCTACATCCTTACCATTATCAAAACCATTACCAACATGATAAACTCCAGTGGAATGTTTCCTTGGACCTTGTTGGATCTCAAGTCCAACAATTGTAGATTCTTAAGATGACCTAATGTACTAGGAACTTCCCCAATAAAATTGTTATATCAAAGATTAAGATAGAACAAGCCTGTAAGGTTTCCAATATCCTTAGGTATATTGCTAGTGATATTATTGCTTACCAAGCGAAGTCTAGATAGCCTGGGAGAGAGGTTTCCTATACCTCTTGACAAATTCCCATTGAAATTGTTCCATGATAGATTAGTTAAATTTAGTTGCACCGGGTCAATTTTAATAATCAGTAGACTGTAGATTATTTATATATATATAGAAGGATATATATTTCTTCAAGATTTGATGCCCTAGGTAGATACTTTCCATGTTAGATGGGTCATATGGGGGTTATAGGTTAGATTAGAATAAAAAGGTTGTCTTTAAACCTTTTATAAGTCTTTAAGTATGGGAATTAGATGTTATGTTGTTGAGTGGATAACTTTTGTTGTCTACTTGAAAACAATCTTTGGTTTATTTTGTTGACAGTCAGTTTAGACTGTTTAGGAATAGTTAAAAAAATAGTTATTTGGTGTTTGTTGGGTTATTTGGGGAGACTGGAGTCTATGTTGAGGGGGGATCCATGTGAGGAAGGGTGTGAAGAAAGGTGGTGTGAAAAACCATGAAGATGTAACAAGGTTATCATCAATAAAATCTATTTCTCTACATTTTTGTATCTCACTGTCCTGAAGGAACAATCAACGAGTTCATAACTCCAATGGTTGATGAAATGTGATTGAGACTTGGTTAAGTAATAAAAAAAATCCTCCATTTATTATTTTCATGTTTATGTATTTACCTTAGCATTTGGTTTTATCTCAAGGAAGAAAAATTGACTGGCGTGACTGTGACTGGCTTTTAGAGCGTACAATCAATAGTTTAAGGTTGTATTCCTTAATAAAATATGGCTAAGGTCATCCACCCCCCTAAACCATGGTACCAAAAATATGGCTAAGGTCCTAGATATCTTCCATAGACTTGTCCTTGTACACAACATGGGTGTCACACATCTTTATGTTGAGGGATATTCTCTGATTATAATTGAAGCATGCAAGAAAAGAGTTTTCCAAAATTGGCGAATCCATTATGTTTAGCAACAATCCTGGATGCTCCTTCATAAATTTGATAACTTTACATTATCTCAAATACGTATAGAGAGGGAAATAGGTTATCCAATCTACTTGCAAATTTGGCATGTGATAGGGATAAAATGGTGTTTTCTAATGACATTAACCCATTATAAATTTACCTAGAGCTAGAAGATATAGTACTCAAGGACCGAGGTTACAGTGGGAATTAAAGTACTTTGACTCTATCATGCTATCAAGTCTCATGTTTAGGATTGCATTTGTATCGTCACTTTATTTGAAACTAGTCACCTCATTATTTTCTAGTAGTTTTGATCTTATGAAAATATAAATCCTTAATTTTGGAAAGAATCTTGTAGATTGTTCACTATCATTGACAATTCTGTATAGCACATTTTTCTTACAGGAGTAGCCATTAGATCAAGGTGGTAGTAAATTGTTGCTTATGTTAACATTGGTTACTATTATGTAACTAGTGTCCTATTTTGTGTGGTTCTCAGTTGGGTGTTTTACCTCAGATTATTGGTGAGTGGCTATCCCTTGCTAAAAAATAATCAAACTTTTATTTTAAGGGTTTAAAATTGAGTAGTATGATTTTAGATTACTCTGCATTTGACAAAATATACAGTCCAAATTTTACTGTGTCATTTTTGTTCTCTTAGATTCACAAAAAGTTACCTTGACTAACATATACATGGAGCTTAATTCACCCTTATGAATATCAATGGTTGTGGCTTCAAGTGTTTGTGTTCATATGATAAATGGTAGGACTACATCTTATTTTGGGATGAGAGTGAGGCTTAGTCTACTATTGTAAGAAATGTAGGTCAACTATGTTATATCACATAAAAAATTTATTATTTTTTATGTATTAAGTAATGTGTAATATTCTTGAGGATTTGAATTATGTTACATGATAGTCATTAATATCTCTTACTCCATTCTAACTTGTATGTGAGCAGTACCTTCCAGTAACTATTGATGTTTCTTGATGTGTTTAGGGATCATCTTGTCCTTAAATATTTTGTGCCAGTTACAAATTGTCCATAGCAACATAGTAATCATGTTAGATATAATAAATTTTAGTAGAGATAACATTATATCATTCATGTCAAATGATCATAATCCAAGCACCATACATCTATCAAAGGTTAACTATGAACAATAACTTGGTCATCCCTTTCAACTTCAACCCAAATCCTAAATCATTTCTATAAAGTGAGGTAATGGCCCATTCACATATCCATCTTAATGGCCATTAGTAACTTAATAAAAGATAGATGACACGTATCATTATAATGCAAGAATCATAGCCTAAAAGTTCACTTAAATGGAATACACAATACCAAACTCATCATTTGGAGTTCGGTGAATAATAGCCTAAAGGTTCATCATTTGGAATCATAGCTTAAAATTTCACTTAAATGGAATTCAACTCTATTGACATTTCATAGGGAAACCAAAACACAAACTTGGTCTTATCACACCCAAAATTCAGAACTGTCCTCTTAGACAGGGTATTCACCAGTTAATTTTGGCCACTGTTTTAATCTTTCTCACCAAGTTTCCAAAAAGACCAATAGGGATAGTAAGGTAGTCTTGGTTCTAATATTTGGGTTGTAACTCTCCCAAATGTATCAGTTTTGAATCTCCTCCAAACTCCCAATATTCACCAATCTTCTCCAAAGGGTAGGAGGCCTAAATGGTTGGTTTAGTGAAGGAGGTGCAAATTAGACATGGACTTTGGCCAATATAATTGTAGGAAAATTTAGAGGAACTTGAAACAAGTCCAAACCTCCAATATTATCCTCTAACTCGAAGCCCATCAAAAGTTATGGGATCTACAACTTCTGGTTATCCCACTCTGCCAGTCACATAGAGATGCCCGACTAGGTTTTTAGTCCTACCTCCTTGGAATCACCACCATTTGGTCAGAAACTAACTACAAAAGAAAATAGACCCTCATATCTCTCATTTAAACCTAGAATTAGAATTTTCCCATGGTTGAATCGAGAGATATGACTCAACAAAGTTGACAACCCTAGTTTATGTGCAAAAATGACCTGTTATTGACTGTCACTTGATTTATCTTCAATTTCTCAACCAAATAACCTCAGTTGTTGCAACAAGAAGCTAAGACATCTAAAAAACTTCCTATGAAGTTATTTTTGCCATACTAATCCGCACGGGTTCAGGAGAAATCAAACACCACTCAAAAAATGTTAAAAATCACAATTTTTTCCAAGAGAAATAAACTAAAAGAGCTCAAATCATTATTTTGGGCACTAATGGCAATGCCCACAAAATTGATAATCTAGACTTCCTCTAAGTCTTCCAATGCCATTATCCACTAAATGTTCAAAGATACAGTCAAACAACTGCACTTACATTAATAAACATTATTTTACCAATGGTTTTAATAAGCATTTGTAAGGTTAGGGTTAAGAGATGTGTAGAAGTTGAGAAATCCAACTTCACAGTTCGCCAAGAACACCTGTATGCAAATAACCTGTTGCTGAAAGGAAACCAAAGAGACAAAAAACAAAGGCTTGGAAAATCTCAGCGGAGTGAGAGCAAATTGTATTCCAAGATTATGAAAAAAGAATTACAAGGTTCAACCTATAAGGTGAACAAAACCCTAAAACTAGAAAAGTTAGGTTGCACATTATAATTAATAAAGATATTATTTATAATGCACCTAAGAGAAAGCTTAAGTAAAAAAGAGTAATGAAACTAATTAATTACTCTAACACCCCCCCTTAAGCAAAGCTCAAGAGGTAAGCTAACCTAGCATAGCTATGAAATCAGGAAAGAAGGGTCTTGACAACAAGGCCTGATCAGGTACCCAAAATAAGGAGATCTCTGTAAACCGGAGACAAAGAAGAAAACCTAGTGGGAAAAACTCTTCTCCAAAAGGAGATAGAAAAAAGAAGAAAAAAAAATGGCTCAAGAGACTCTCTCAAAACCATAAGTACAACCAGCCCCCCATGAGAGAGGGATGAGACACCAAAGCCCCTCCAGAATGATGGAACCCCTGTGGAAATGATTGAACCAATGCAACTCCAATGCGGAAAAAAAAAAAGGCATAGAACAAGGAAACCCCTAAAGGAGAGGTGAAACTGGAAGGCCTAACTGATGCTCAAAGGAGAAAACATGAGGATCCTGAAAGGGAATCCCCAATTTAGGTGGTGTACTGACACTGCCATGAAAGAGGAGATGAACATCCTCTGTAGAATCCTCAACAAGTGCACCTGGTGGCTCGAGGAATGGAGCTGGAGGGTCTGGCAGTGCTGAAGAACAGTCTTGCTAAAGAGAAGAAACCCCAACAAGATGAAGTGAGGCAATCACAGGAGTGGTCACAGGAACAACACAGAGGTTCAAGTTGTATGCACCCTAAAATGGTCACCTAGACTTTGGGCCCATATTCAACAATTTATCAAATCCCTGAATCAATATTTTCAAAAATCAACATTTTCAGCTCAATATCAATTTCCTTGATCAAATCTTATTTCATCATTTTTGATTATTTGCCTTGGGCTAACCATTTTATCTTAAGTCTTTATTTATTCAAAAGGAATATTTCCTCCCCTTTTAATAAATAAAAATCCCCCACTTTTCCTCTTATCCTAAGTTGCACAAATAAAGCATTATTCTTATTTTATAAAAAGGGAAAAAGCACTTTTTGTCTCATATGGACATAAAAGTCAACTCTTATTCTCTCATTGGAGGATACTTTTGCACATGGATTGCTCCTCTTTGATGCTCCATCGTTGATTAAGTCTTTTGCCTCTTAATCTCCATGGTCTATTTCTCCTCATTTCCTATAAAAGAAGAGCTCTCTTCCTCATTCTAGGTCATTCTCTTTTATGCTAATGTTATGCTGCAGGTTTTCTAGGTCATTTGGAGCTCTTTGAAGACATTCTTTCATTCAAGATTTGAAGACATTGTTGTTGCATTTCATTTAGCTTGCTTTCTTGCTTTCATAGTTGCATAATCATGGCATTCTTAGTATAGACTTTCTTTATGCTATAGATTAATCTCACATAGTTTAATTAGGAGGGATTGTAAGACTTGTACTTTCCTTTCATAGCCTAGTTTGCACTTTCATTCTCATAGATTAGCTTGCATCTTCATTCTTAGCTTACTTGCATTGCATTTCATTTGATTCTTGGAGATATTGGCACTCTTGCCCTTGTCTTCACTTGAATCTCTGATTGTGTGGTTGACTAGCAAGGTCATTAAGCCTATTAGCTCTAGTTGAGAGAAATTTTAAATCTTGCAACTCCATACATAAAGAGCTATGGATCAATTTTTGAGACCTCATTCTTGAGTGTTCTTGATTGTAAGGATTCATAGAAGTGCACTACTTTTGTGTGTACACAAGTGACCTGATTGTCCCACATGATGCTCTCGCGTAAGAGGAGAGTTGTGCTCCAATAATGGAGATGGTGGACCAAAGTGTGAGAAGGTGTAGAGATGGGTGGAATGATCAACTGTCCCTGTAGCAATAATGTCACTTGTCGCACTATCTCGGATGAAGACTGAATCTAGCGTGAACTCAACTGTCTTCCCTGACCCACTAAGTGTAATCTGATAAATCGAGAGAAGGTTTGCAGAAAGAGATGGAACATACAATACATCATTGAATGTGCCATCTTGAATGCCTACTTAACCTTTTTCGTAGACTATCATAACAATGTTATTCCCCATGAGAATATGAGGAATAGGGGAAGCCTCAAAAGAAGAGAAGATCTCTGGAGAAGATGCCATATGGTGAGAAGCACCTAAATCCAGTATCTAAGGGACCATTGAAGGGGATGCAACAGAAGCCTGTAATGCATGACCCTATCCAAAATCTTGTCCAGAGGTCAAAGATGAGGTAGAAGACTGAAAAGTAGACCCCTGTGAGGTAGAAGAGGATGGGGAGGAAACAATGCTCTTCTGAAGAAGAGCTTGCAAATCTGCAATCTATTTCTCATAGTCATCAAATCTCTTCTGAAAACAATGTGACTCATCATGAGGCCCCTTCTGACAATAGGAACATGTAGGGCTCTCAGTCTTTTGTTTCTCCTTCTTAGAACAAGATGGTGGGCCATTAGAGTGCTGAGAAGAGGAATCAGATATCTGCTTCAGCTTCAGCTTCTGTGTATCCTGAGATGTCTTGGAAAGCAATTCCTGTGACTGTGAACCTGTAAGTGAATCCATCTGATTGAGCTTGGAATGCTCACGAGTCACTCTATCACAAAAGGTCTCAAAAGAGGGCATAACATGTTGTGCACCTAGTGCATCCATAGTGGAGTAGAAGGTAGAAGTGAAAATCTGATAAGGGTCATGAAGCTTTAAGAGTATCAGAAAGATACACTCATCATTTGACTTTGTCTTTCCAGCAACCTGTAAAAGAGATCGAAGAGACTTGAACTTCATCAAGAAGTCCTCAATTTTAGTGAATGATTCAGGTACCAAGGAGGTGAACTCTGCATCTATTTGGAGAACCTTGAACTGATTCATTGTGCCAAACAAGGTGGAAAACTTGTTCCACATATCCCTAGGTGTGGTCAGACCATCCAGGTGGAACAACAACCCATCTGAAATATTCATTTCAATGAGGCTCATTGCCTTATCCATCCTATTTCTCTACATAGGAGCCTCATAAGGCTACTGTAGAACTAGTTGAGCCTCATCGAGGCATGACCATAACCCTTTTTCCATAAGAAATCTAGTCATCTGTCCTTTCCAAGTGTGATAGTTGTGAGGTGTAAGGTGGGTGACAGAAGAGTCTGCCATTGAGAGAAAGTAGACATAAGTAGAAGGGTCTCTTTGAAATAAATGACAGAAAGAGAATTTTCACCCCGCCCACAAAATATTATACTATCTCCTGTACACTTCAAATAAGTATGTAAGCACAAAAAACAACAAGGAAAAAACTTGATTTCCAGATGTAGAGAAGAAAAAATGAAGCCTCCACTTTGACGCTAAAAATAGCTATCAAATGGAAAAAATAGGAAATGAAACCTACATGAGAGCGATGGGCTCGAAAATACCTTTCCGACGATATATCATATGTCAAATTTTGAGTCCGTATGAGCCTTGTAGGACCAAAAACGTGCAGGTACCCCCAAAATGCAAGATCCTTGGAAAAAACTAGTCACTGCAAAAAAATTGATGGTTGTATGCACGTCAAATGATTGTCGGTCGAAAAAAAATACTGGTCGCCGGGAAAAATTCCGGTCGTCGGAAAGTTTGAAAAAAATGGCCGAAAAATAAAATTCGACAGGTGATGTCACCGCTGTGGGCAGTGGGTGACGTGGTGGCTGGTGGGTGGCGTGGGGGTGGCGCAGGGGTGGCACCAGGGTGGTGCAGTAGAGAGAGCTCTGCGGGCTTTTAAAAAAAAAATTTAAATGTTTTTTTTTTATTTTTGAGCCCGTACGACCCTAATAGGCCATAAAAATTCTCCCAGATGCCCCAGAGGCCAAATATAGCAAATTTTATATGTTTTTTGACTCTCCCGGGCCTTCTGAGCGCAATGGTGGAGTCTATTTTGGCTCAAATTTCTCTATAAAATAGCGCCTCCTTCAAAATGAAGAAGAAAAAAAACTAGAGAAGCTGTGGCTTTCATCTTCGAATCACGCTCCAAAAGCTCAAACCAGGCAGCAGCAGGGAAGCTCTGATACCATGTAGAAGTTGAGAAATCCAACTTTACAGCTCGCCAAGAACACCTGCATGCAAATAACTAGAATCTGAAAGGAAACCAAAGAGACAAAAAGCAAAGGCTTGGAAAATCTCAGCGGAGTGAGAGCAAATTGTATTCCAAGATTATGAAAAAAGAATTACAAGGTTCAACCTATAAGGTGAACAAAACCCTAAAACTAGAAAAGCTAGGCTGCACATTATAATTAATAGAGATATTAATTATAATTCACCTAAGAGAAAGCTTAAGTAAAAAAGAGTAATGAAACTAACTAATTACTCTAACAAGATGAAACTAGTGAAGAGATGAAATGCGCGCTGATGATTGAATTTCGGTGTCGACAGATGCCCTCCTTCTCTCCTTCACCTCTCCTTTACGTGCAAAGTAATTGCAGAATGATTTATAAAATGAAACCGTGTATTTTTTTTAAAGTTATATTCCCGTGTTGGTCGGAATTACGACCACCTGTCATGATCGTAATTCCAACCAACATGGGAATAGATTTTAAAAAATCAAAATTTTCCTTCTATAAATTGACCAAGGAAAATCATTTTAATGCTTGGTCAAAAATGTTGGTCTAAAAAGTGGGTCAAATGTACTAGTGGGTAATATTTCCAAGTAACACAACCTCATGTAAAAAATTTCTATAAAATTTAGTTTGGGTGGTGTCTAATAGGTGTTTTGGATGAGGATCATGAATTTTATAGCTCACTCTTAATTTCAAAACATCTCTACCATTAGATGATACCCTTGTATTATCATGCAAATATTTTTCAACCAAAGATTGGATTTCAGTATTCAATTTCATGTCAGATCATGGGAGTCTACCACTAAAACTCCAACATAGGTTGATTGGACCATTTTTTATACTCAATCTTCTCTTTTTTGCTCTTACCAATGTTTTAGGATGCATGTTTAAAATTCCACTAATATTTTTTACCATTATTTTATCTAAAGTATTTTTATTAACTATAGTAGTTGTTATAGCTCGTCATGTTGCATTCTTATCTTTCAATCGACTTTTTTTTTTTCCAATAGACTCAATGAAACTAGCAATAGTAGATATATCATGTTTATCCGATGCATCTTTTTTATTTTGTTTCACATAAATGCCTAACTTTTTCATTACATTTCTCATTTTTAACATTCTCATCAGTTGCATCATAAGTTGACATTGAAATGCTATTTTTTGTCAATAAAAAAATTAAGTGTATATTTTATTAGCATACTTTCTTATCTACCTCCAAGATATCTTACCACAAAGACCATCCAAAATATTACTTTCAATTTTTGAAAAATACTTTTCATTATCATCATCGTTAGAATATCGGTTGCACCTTGTTGAAAAATACTTTCATTTTCATCTAGGAAAGCATTGGGAAAGAGACACTATTACATGATGGTTGTATGTTTTCATTGATGGAAACTACACTCAATCCATTTATATTGTGTGTACTTCGAAGGTCAGAATGGAAAATTGGATAAGTATGGAAGAACAGGCAGTAGTATACAGGTTTGACAAAAGGTTTGGCATGAAGAAGTTCGGTTGAATTATAAGTAGAGAAGATAGATGAAGGTTGTTTGAAGTATATTATATAGTATTTTTATTCAAAACATCCAATGTAATTTTTTGGTTAAGCTTTGATACTCTGAGTATTGGGTTGTTAAAGAAGTGTAGAAGATAGAGACAGTTGGCAAGTGGATCAATCAACGATCCTACTAGATTGATGATCCGATTGTTTTGGTCATATATTTTGGTAGAGTCGACATGTTTCACGATGTCTACATCTTGGTTGAGGTTAGCATGGAAGTTTGATCACTGTATTTCTCGAGGTTTCACATAGTACACATTTTTCTATTGGAGCCAACAATGAACTTATTATATTTTGATGATAGGTATATAGGCTCAAGTTATTGTGACGATTAACATGATGTGATGGTAAGAGTATATTATGCAAATGTCAGAGATATTATGTATCTAATTACATAGGTTAGGTTGATGTATATCTAATATGCTTGCATGGGATTGTATTAGCATGTATGATGCTATTTCCCAGTTCATCATTTTGCATTGTAATCCAACACAATTTGTAAGCAGTGAGATTTATAAGGGTTGTAGACCTCTTGTTTAATCAAATAGTGTTCTCTAGTTAGCATTCCTAAATGCTAGTGCAATCCCATTTTTCATTATTTCCCTTAACCGGGTTAACTATATTTCTACATAGATATTTGTGGGTTCCATCCCCACCATGGTTTTTCCCTCAACCAAGTTTCCATGCAAAAATCACGGTGTCATTAGTTTGTGGATGCTTACTTTGTTCTTTATTTTTTAACTTTTGTGGTTAGCTTATGGTTGTGAAATATTATTGATAACATATTTGACAAATTTGATCATGATTTTGAGGATCGCAAGCATAATTTGTTTCACTGGTTATGAACAACTTTATGAGTTAGGGTTCGACCACATTTATTGCAATTCATTTCTAAAGCATGAAAAGGAATAAAAAGGCTTTTTGAGACATCATTTTACACCTTTTTATCTTGTGAATGAGCTTGCAGAAATATTGAAGGAGATTTGAGAAAAGGATCTAATTTTTAAACCCTATCGTCAATATAAAAAGATATTTACCATTTCAAAAATTGTTCAATTCATTCTAAAATTATGGATAAACCTATGATAATAGATGTCAAGGATAGACCCCGTCACATTTTCAAGAAACACCCCTACAAATCTATGGAGGATGATCCAAAGGGTGAATTCTCTAAATTACCATATGAAGTTTCACACGTCAAAGATATTAGGTTATACGTCCATTACCACATTGAGGAGTTAGGTGAGAATGTAATTCATCAAACATATGAGTCATTGTGTGAAGAAGGGAAGCTGAAGGAGGAATTTAAACGATTGGAAACCATGAAAATATCTCAGATTATGGAGTTCATTACCTTTGATGAACCAGAATAGACAAATTATTTTGAGTGGGATACATGATTAGTTCATTTGGTTAGATAAACCCTACAAGATTACTAAGGAGGTTTTGGAAGCTATAACCAAATTTTGTGCAAATGGTGAAGTCCTGACGCAGGACAGATCTGGATAATCCCAAAATGGATAGTCCAAGTCTACACCCACAATAACAACAACAACCACATTGGAGTACAACAATATAATGCTTCAACATAGAATTTCATTCAACATGCCCGACTGTAAGGCCTTATGGGTTAGGGCCAAATAAAAACACTTACAATAGTATTTCTGCAACCTCCTAGCTAGTCTAGCTTTGAAGCACATCAAAAACTGGTGAAAACACTAAGGTATATCTAAACTTGAGCTTGCAAGCCACTAAGCAATCTCCTTGTCTCCAATCATACAAACCACTATCTCTACTATTACAACATCAATTAAACAATATGATCTTCAAGATCTCACAGGATCCAATTATTATCCTGGTCAATCTACTTCATTGAATGACTTCCTTGCCTCTTCTAAACAACTACCCAAACACTCCTTAAATACATTTCCTCAACCACAAGTCAGCTGGAAGAAATAATTAACTCCTAAGCCAAGTCGGCTTCTACTACAAACAAATATTAAATGCAACAATAGTCGACTCTCCAATAGCCTTACAAATAATTAATTCTCCATGTCGGCCTCTAGATCCACATAGGAGAATACAACACAAGCTACCAACATTAAATACACCAAGTTAGCCAACCAAAACTCCAAGAACTCCAGTCGGTAAACCAGAACTACCTAGCACCAGTAAAATAATTGAGCATGCTAGGCATCATCGAGAAAGTACATCGACTGAGCACCACAAGCATCACCAAGAACATGTCCCATTGAGTGCAGAGGTTTTACCAAATTCATTCAGCGACCGAGCCCCTTCAATGACCGAGATCCTTGGTTAAAGCTGCAATCGAGCAACATAGAACCATTTCAACACACCACCATGTAGATTTGTTGAATACCCAAGAATGCCATTGCATCAGACACCCCAAGTTCAAAAAGAAGTTCTCATAGGATGGAAGAACATCCTCCGGGATTCAACACATAAACCCCAAACTGGTTCTTCACATACAAATCCTTTGAGTCTTCACCTTGCATACTCTTCTACTTCTTCTTCCTCTATCTTTTCAAGTCTTTCCTTGACAACACACAGGTTTGTTCTCCATACTGGTCAGTCCTTTCATAATTCGTCAACTTATCTCAGCTACCAAAGCTCAAGTTTCTCCTACCAAGTGTTGTATCTAGCAAAGGCATCAGGGAAAACTTCCTGTCATTATTCTCAATAGTAAATACATTCTTGACACAATCATACATAGCTATGAAATCATACTACCAAGGTCTACCAAGAAATATGTGACAACTACTCACATCCACAATATCACACAACACTTGATCCTTGTACTGGCCAATCTAAAAATCAACAAGACATTGCTACCTTACTTCTAGAGCATGAACATCTTGTAACCAACCAATCCTATAAGGATAAGGATGTCTCATTCTCTTCAAACCAAGTTTATGAACCATCTCCTTAGCTAAAAGGTTATTAGTACTACCATTGTCCTAACTTGCACCGAGTTATGAACAAATTAATCCTCTAACAAGGTTCCACCTTTGCACCGAGCAATGTTCTTCAAACCAGCAAGTTCTTAGATTCGGGCTCATTCAAAATATTTTCATTCACCACAACATTCCTTCAATCACCAATATTATTTTGTGTGCACTCAAAAGACCGGTTTCCTTCTTCACCACAATTATAACAAGTGCCCTTAAAGATAACCCTACCTATCTTCTTTTTTAGCTCCACAGGTTTCGGTTCATCTTCAACAATTAGTTTATCCTTCACCAAGTGATCAAGCTTCTCCTTCCCTCAAGAATTACCATGTTGTTTCCTCTTCAACTTATCTTCTACCTTCAAAGCATACTAATAAGCATTCTCAACTGAATCAATCTTCAACATACCAAGCTCATCCTGAATATTGAATCTCAAACCATTCACATACCGAGCTACCTTTTCTTTACCAAGTTCTTTGTGTCTAGACCGAATACTCAACTTATAGAACTCCTCGATATAGTCCTCCATAGTCAAATATTTTTGCTTCAGATTCTGCAACTTCTTAAACAATTCAAGCTCATATTCGGAAGGTATGAACTTATCTTTCAATTTACTCACCATCAACCTCCACCGATTGATCTTCATTTCACCTTCATCTTCTCTATCTCTTTGCAATTCTTTCCACCAAAGAGTAGCATGTCCTTTCAAATTAGTATGTGCCAATCTTACTCTAAGAGGATCTTCAATTTATTCAAGCTCAAAGAAATCTTCTAATTCACCAATCCAATCAATCAAATCCTTAGGTCTCAAAGTACTAGAGAAAGTAGAAACGTCCATTAGGTAACTAGTACTTAGCCGAGCTCCAGATCTATGCAACCAACTAGTTCTATCTTCACCAGATTTGTCCCTCTGGTCATCTCCACTAGATCAAGAAGCTTCAAAGTCTTCAGCAACTTCCTCATAACCATCTTCAGTACCAAGATTCCTCGACATACCAGCAATAGCCCTCATGATCTCAGTGATCATGTCATTCTTCATCAGTTCCATCTCAGATCTAAAATTGACTTTAACTTTCTCTATAATCTTTGATTCCACAACATCATAGAGATCTGCAATCGCCCTAGGGTCCAATATTATTGGAGGCATCCTTCAAGATCTTTGAAAACCCAAGGCAAAAAATCACCAACTCAAGGTCCTAGTGCAAACTGCCTCAACTCGGTGATCGGTTTACACATTCAAGAACTTCAAGCTCTGATACCACCTGATGCAGGGCTGATCTGGATAATCCCAAAATGGATAGTCCAAGTCTACACCCACAATAACAACAATAACAACCACAATGGATTACAACAATATAATGCTTCAACATATAATTTCATTCAACATGCCCGACTGTAAGGCCTTCTGAGTTAGGGCCAAATACAAACACTTACAAAAGTATTTTTGCAACCTCCTAGCTAGTCCAGCTTTGAAGCACACCAAAAATTGGTGAAAACACAAAGGCAGATCTAAACTTGAGCTCACAAGCCACCAATAAATCTCCTTTTCTCCAAGGATACAAACCACTAGCTCTTCTATTACAACATCAAATAAACAATCTGATCTTCAAGATCTTGCAGGATCCAATTATTATCCTTGTCAATCGACTTCACTGACTAACTTCCTTGCCTCTTCTAAACGACTACCCAAACACTCCTTAAATACATTTCCTCAACCACAAGTCGGCTAGAAGAAATAATTAACTCCTACGCCAAGTCAGCTTCTACTACAAAAAATATTAAATGCAATAATAGTCGGCTTTCAAATAGCCTTATAAACAAATAATTCTCCATGTCGGCCTCTAGATCCATATAGGAGAATACAACACAAACTACCAACATTAAATACACCAAGTTGGCCAACCAAAACTCCAAGAACTCCAGTCGGTAAACTAAAACTATCGAGCACTAGTAAAAAAACCGAGCACGCTAGGCATCACTGAGTAAGTATGTCGACTGAGCACCATAAGCATCGTTGAGCACATGTCCCACCAAGTGCCAGAGGTTTTACCAAGATCCTTCAGTGATTGAGCCCCTTCAATGACCGAGATCCTCGGTTAAAGCTACAAATGAACAACACGAAATGACTTCAACACACCACCATGCACATTTGTTGAATACCCAAGAATGCCACTACATCAAGTCCCCACTCTGAAATCGATTTAGAATGACCTAGTGATAGATTTGACTGAGTCTAAGTGGAACAAAAGAGAAATGATAGTTAATGATAGCAAGCAACCAGATGTAAAATTTGCATCTATGGTGTTTGGTTACAAGGTTTATCATTCCAATAGAGAAAATTCCATCTCCAACACTATCATTTATACAACTTACCGAATGGTGAAGAAAGTAATTCAGTATGATATGTGAAGCCCTAAGGGCACATCTTATGAAAAACCTAGAAAAGATTAAGGTCAAAAAGAAGATTTTCAAGTATGGTGCATTGGTGATTTACATATTTTTCTACTTTATGGAACACTTTGCAGGGATCATAGGCATTACATGGAAGAAGGATATACTAGTTGCTAAACAAATCACAAACTACTACCTAATTCTAGACAAGTCATCTAGGAGAAGAGAACTTTGAGGATACTTTAAGACCTCTCAGGAACAAATGCAGTTAAGATAGAGGATTCTAAGATAGTTAGTTGAAAAGTATGAGGATACTATTTTTTTATGGTTGAGATTAATGAATGCAAGATGGAAACGGTGGATCCAAGAACTTCTTGGATCTTATCTATGGGATATGAGGCTGATCAATTAATTGTGGAAGCGCATGTGGAAGATATTGTAAAGAAACCAATTGACCCAAAATAAAAGAGATTTGGTACCTACAAGGAAAAGAGTCTTGAGGTACATCTTGCAGTGAATAAACCATCTATGAAGAGGAAAGTCAAAAAATAAGTTGAAATCATGGGTGAAAGAATGGGTTTTACCATACAACAAATGACGGAAGCTAGGACAAAGTTCAAAGAAGAAAATAAGAAAGAAGAAGAGGAAAAACCTATTCATGTAGAGGATGATGATGATGGACCCCCTCCCTACATACCATTCAAAAGAAGATCTACTAGGATTTTTGTGAATGCGCTTGAGGAAGAGACTTCAAAGAAGACATGAAACTCAAGCCATCTACACCAAAGGTCACACCACAAAAGAAAAAAAAACCAAAGAAAGTTTCTAAATCAAAAAATAAAGGATCCAAGCCTAACAGAAAGAGAGCCAAGGAAGAAGACACAAGTGAATCAACAAAATTAGATGACTCGAAGAAGAAGTTAAGATTTGAAGGAGCTAAGGCAACCAAGGTGGTGATTGAAAAAATACCTAAAGAAGTTGTAACTGATAAGCCATCATTCAATGAATTATTAAATAAACTGGTTGAGCATGGTATTTTAGTTGAATTGAAGAAATATTGCCACAAGTATGATGAAAATGAGAAGAGGAGATTAGAGGAAGAAATAATAAAATATTTGAATAGATTTAATAGAGCACCTTTTGAGATCAAAGGGGAGATTCTTGATGATCTCTTTGCTAAACTTGAGGAAAAGAGACTAATTGCATTAGAAGACGATAAGAAAATATGAGGAGTAATAAACAAGCTATGTCTGGTTATTACAACTGATGGTCATAAGATACTCCTTGAGGAAGAAAAAAGACAATTGTTCACTAAAACCAGAATAAACTTGATTATGAGTGGAAAAATTAATGAGGTTGTTGAGGAAATAGAGGAAGTAATAAGTAAAATACTTTTGGAAAATTGGTATGAAGGTCCTCCACTGAAGGAACAAAAGAAGGTAGCTCGTGAATCTATAATGCATACAGGTTTCCACTCCACAATTGCAGAACCAAATTTCTTTATTTTTGGTGTACCTATAACACTTTTGACAGGTCAAGATGATGAGACAGATATACCTAGTGTAATGAACTAAAAAGATACAATAAAAAAAGATGAATATAAGGAGATTATGGGGGCATAGAAGGATAGTAAAAATGAAAAGCCTATTGAACCAGACCAAGGACAAATTGGGGAAAAAATAACTCATGGTGAAAATCAGGAAGAGGATGAGGTCAGAACTAAACTAGATCCTTTGGATGAGTAGACCCGTGAGAAGGATGAGGAAGTAAAAGGTGAACAGTTTGAGGAGGCAAGAGACACTGCAAAGGCAATACCTACATTCTTAGGGAAGGAGATTATAGATATGCAAATTCAAGGTCCAGTTGAGTTGGATACTCTTAGTGATGATAAGTTGATGGGGGCTTTCTTTAGTTACTCATGCCAAAGCAAGAGAGCATGTCTTTAGGTCTAGTGAGAAGGGAAATAAACTCTTAAATAGGGAAGAAAATGTGTTGAGAAATATTATGCTAGATTATATGTCAGACAAAAATGTTTCGACATCTAGTCAGGTAGAAGGACTATTGGATGCAATTGATACACATTTTCAATCTATTAAAAAATAAGCTATGGTGAAGGTACATAATAAATTCAACACTAGAAGGTTTAATCAGTTGAATGTGATGATTGCAAAGGATAAGGCATCATTGGGTGTTTCTATTCAGGGACTAAAAGGCTCTTTGGGAGAAGGAAGAAATATATATAAGTCATGTATTTATTATCCTAAATGTGTAACTAATATTGATAAAATTATCAAGGAGAGTGAAGATAAATTGACTAAGATATCACAAGGATATGACCCTTTGAACGAATTATCTTTGGTTAATTCAGCCTAGGTGAGTAAACTTAATGATAAGATCAAGAACCTTGTCACTAAGAAGGAAAGAAGTAAGGGAAGGATCAGAGAATTAATAATTTAGATTATTCCTAAGTTTGATATTATGTCAAGAGGTGTGAAGGAAGAAACTGTACCACATGAATGCCCAGATGCACCTGATGTAGGCAAAGAAGAGAAACTGGCATATGAAGTTTGTAGGAAAATTCAGAATATCGAAAGTCTAAAGAAAAGTTGGGATGCTAATTTTGTAGCTCTATGGAGCAATTTTTATGATATTTTCAAACTTCTCTAAGTACACTTTGCATATATATATATATATATATATATATATATATATATATATATATATATATATATATATATATATATATATATATATATATATATATATATATATATATATATATATATATATATATATATATAAGCGGATGCTATAGGGTTTAGGTAGTTTAATTTTTGGAGTTGTTCCCCACCTTTTCTATTGATGTCAAAGGGGGAGAGACTAGGTTATAAAAATGAGTTGATTAGCTCAGGGGGACCATGAAGTTTCGGTTAGGAAAGACAATTCTTGGAGTTTGGCATTTTTCTTGGAACACTTAATCATTTTTCTCTAAGTGTTGCCATCAATGCCAAAGGGGGAGATTGTTGGGCAAGAGACACTATTACACAATGGTTGTATGTTGTCATTAATGGAAACTACACTCACTTTATTTGGTCTCCCAACATATTGTGTATACTTCAAAGGTCAGAATGACAAATCAGCTAAGTACATGGAAGAACAGGCAACTATATACAGGTTCAGAAAAAGGTTCAACATGAAGAAGTTCGGTTGAATTATAAGTAGCGAAGCTAGTTGAAGGTTGTTTTAAGTATATTATATGGTTTTCTGTATTCACAACACCTAATGTTATGTTTTGGTTAAGTTTTGATAGTATGAGTATTTGGTTGTTATAGAATTGTATAAGATAGAGACATTCAACAGGTGGATTTATCAATGATCCTACTAGATCAATGATCCAATTGGTTTGATCATATATTTTTGTAGAGCCAACATGTTTCACAATATCTACATCTTGGTTGAGGTTAGCATGGAGGTTTGATTGGTGTATTTCTTGAGGTTTCACATGTAATATATTTTTCTATTAGAGTCGACAGTGAACTTGTTATATTTTTATGATAGCTGTATAAGCTCGGGTTATTGTGATGATTCACATAATACGATGATAAGAGTATATTATGTGAAGGTCATAGATATTATGTACCTAATCGCAAAGGTTAGGTTGATGCATATCTGATGTACTTGCTTGAAACTATATTATCATGTATGATGCTATTTCTTAGTTCATCATTTTGGATTGTAGTCCAACACAATTTGTAAGTAGTGAGCTTTCTAAGGGTTGTAGCCCTCTTTTTTAATTGAGCGGTGTGCTCTAGGAAGCATGCCTGAATGCTAGTGCATTCCCATTTTGTGTTATTTCCCTTAACTGGGTTAACTATGTTTTTGCAGAGATATTTGTGGGTTCCATCCCCAACATTTATTCAAGGCCCCCCCACCCTCTTAATGTTCCTCAATACTAACAGAAAGGATTTTCATTTTTGTTTTCAACGACATCTAAAGGATTTTCATTTTCAACAACAAGAGGATTTTCAATTTCAACAATAGGAGGATTTTCATTCGTACCAACAAAAGGGTTTTCATCATCAACAAAACTATGGGTATTTTCATTTTCATGAACTCTTTGAATTCTACCATGTTAAGAATCGAATCAATTTCAATACTATTATATGCTTGTAATAAATCTCCATAAAGGTATCATCTGTAACCATAGTTTTAGTATCATTCAAAGTTGGGGCTGAAGATGTACCCAGAATCATGTTTGTTGTCACATCTTCTACATTACTAAAAGGTTCATTCAAAGATGTATTTTCATTGTTGTCTATATTCGTATTATCTTTTGCATTCACCTCTTGGACCTCATCTTTTGCATCCATCGTATCCCCCATGGTATCTACAATGTTTGTCTCTTCAATTGTTGTGGATCTCGAAGCTTCATTGTTTTTCATTTGGCGCATCCTCAATCTTATATCTCTTTAATGTTTAGCCTCTTTCTCTTTCTCTGATTGGATTTCTTCAAGGGTCATAACCTTCTTTCCTTTCCTCTTTTGACATTATTTAGATCCCATGATTGATAATTGAAATCAATCAAAGAATGTCTTCAATGGTTCAGTTCTTAAAAAATGCTCCAAGGTGCTCCCAATCATTGAATCATTCTAATGGTGAATAGAATAATGCATAAACAAGACAAAAAAACCAAAACTCTACAAAATCCATCATTGTCAGTCGTAGTATAGGTACACTTGTTGATGCACTAATTTTTTTAGTACGATTAAAAAAATGGTCAAAAAGGAAATGAGAGCTCGCTTTGAAATGGGGTCATGTTTCATTTTTGAGACGTTGCCTCATTTCAAAGCGGGGCCCCATTTCACGGATGCCCAAATGCCCAATTAACACAAACATAAGTGGTGGTGTTTTGAAGAATGTGGTGATGTTTTATAACCAGGACCCGATTCCAAAAAAATTGAAAATCCCCCCTTGAATTTGCTTCAGGTTTAGCTTTAGGAAAATCTTGGCTAACCAACCCTTTGATTTGAATTTGGTTTGATTTGAACGTTGGAGGCCATCTCAATCTACAGACAAAAAATACACTTTGGCCACAAATCAAAATGATTTTTCTGTAGAATTTTGTGATGAAATAAAACCCATTATAGATCAGACTATAAAGATTCCAAATATGTAAATTATTTGTATATTTGATTTTTTTTTAATTTTTCATTGAATTTCTACTAAAACAGATCTATAAACTAGAGATAATAGGGTATTTTATCATTTTTATAACTTTTTTTATTTGAAAGATTCTTGCAATAGAAATTATATGACATCAAACTAGAGATAATTATACACACTTTTTAAAAAAAACATATGTTTTGGTCAAATTATGCTTGTCCTACACAAGAGGCTTTAAAAACAACAATTATACCTAATAAAAAATTAATAAAATAAAATATTCAATAAAAAAATACAAAAAAATATTGTCGTCAATCTTAACCATATTACATACCATTCCCCAAAATGATTTAGAGAAATAGTTTCATTTAGATCAAATTTTGTTTTCCATACATGTGCATAGTATGGTTCTGAAATGACTTTTAAAATGTGGGTTTTAGTAATGCCTATTGAAAATGAAATTTTATCATCTAGGTATTAAAATAAATTACATATTTGGAAAGTGCACTTTGATTGCTACAACTTCTATTACTGACTTTTTTAAAGATTCAATCTCTAAGTGCTTCAAATATTTATCTCAAGCGGGATGAACTTGAAAAAATAGGAAAAAAAGTTCCACTTTTTGGCCAAAAAGTGGACTCAATTTCTTGTCGACGCCCTTAATCTTGTATCTAGAACTTCATTTATAGATTGTAATATGATAAGTAAAATATATTATAAAAGGGATGTTGTACTAATAAACATTGTTCAACAGTTCCCTATCATTGTCTGTACTAACTATAAATAATGTTAATGAATTATTTTGTGAGAGACCCTCAATAAAGAAGGAATTCTATAAACAAGTTTCTAGTTGGGATACATATACTTGAAAATGGAGATTAGAAAGCATTCATGTAGAATTGTTCCATGTGTAAAGTCTAGAATGAAAGCATAGAGGATTTTAATTAGACTAGGCAGAGTTGTTGTGCATACTATTAATGGTAACCCATCAAACTTAAACTACCAAGTATATTTACTACTTAAGTAGCCTGATCAAAAGTGAAAAGGCATCACATAATTTATAGGTTGTATGTAACATCTAGAGAATAATGTTTGAGTGTAAAACCTTCTTGATCATAACTTTCTTTTTTCACTTTGACAATCAAGAGATTACTTTGAATCTCAACCTCATTCTCTTTTCACCCATCCAACCAAACCTTCCCATGAAAGAAAAAGTACACATACAAACTTGATTAAGGTGGTGTTAAAGAATTACAATGTGAAAGATCCACAGTGGTACACAAATCAAATAATTTAAATATAAAATTTATAGTGGAAAAAAAGTCTCATCATGTTAAATAACTATAAAATTGAGGAAAAGAGAAAATGTTAAGAACTAGATCATAAACCATACACATAACTATATATGTCAAAATCTATTGATAACTACTCGCAATAGTCATGCCCTAGCTTCCAATTGCTCTTCTATGCTCGCTAAACTCCATTTGAATTTCCTTTCTACATGTTTCTTTGCATTCTCTCCAGAAATCTATGTCTAGACATTATTTTAATGAGTTCATCATGTTTAAATCTACCTTGCACTCCATATTTGGTATCCTTCACCTATTAATTTCTCTCCTAAATGGATGGCACACCATACCTTATTAATGGCACAATCCTCCCTCCCCTTTCTTGCATTATTCTTTATTTAAGACCATTATTCTTTATTCAACATTAAACTTCCAACTTAATCTAAATTATATCAAATATTTAAAGGAAAAAAATTAGAAAGTTTATAATGATTTGACAATTAAAAAGTATATCATTCATATTCATGAGAGACAAATTATTGTGAATACTTATAAAACATGAATCAATAAATTTAACTCGAAAACTACATAATTGATTTTTAATAACAATATCATAATTTATAAACATTATATCATTCCGAAGTACTTAGAAAACATGCCCATAGATCATTCTAAAGGACTTTGGAGGATAAATACACCTTCCCATAGATCATTCAAAGTGTAGGAGGACGTTAACACCTTCCATACACCATTTACTTGAGCTTCATAATGAAATATGTGCAGTAGCCAACCACGTCGTGTGGTTTGGACGAACATTCCTCTTTTCCCTCGGATAGATTGAGAGCTGGTTCGAAACTTCATCCCTGTAAACTTGAAAGACAGCAGAAACCGCCATTGGAAACTCAATTGGTAAAGATGTTTAGCTTAACCTTCCTATTCTTCAGTGCTCATAATTATAAAACATGATATCATTTGAATCATAAGACCTTTTGACTTATATATTCTTAGTTGCATGTCTCTTTCTGTTCACATGGCTACCAATCTGTTGACAGAAGTTAGAAAAACCCCACAACTTTCATATGAGGAGAAAACGTCCCCCTTACCATGCTATTGGAACAGATTTATATATTGTCTCATGGCGATGGAGACACTGGGCAGTCTTTCCAAACAGTAAAGATTCTATAAGCGCTAGTTTTTGTAACAAAACATAATGTCACACAAGTTTGTGCATGAAATATTGTGTGGGTATTGTGAATAAAAATTATGTTATATTTCATCTCTTTTTTCTATTTTTCTTAGGTTCTTAGGTTCTTGATTCGACTTGCATAAATCACTCTTGAAATATTGAAATTAAAATAAATATACATAATTAGATATGAAATTAAATAATATAATATCCATGCACAAACTTGACAATCATAGGGAAGGAAAGGCCCTCCAGAGGAAGAATCATTTAATAGGTTTGAGATAGTTATCAAAGATAACATGCAAGCATGTGGAGATTCTTAAGATGATGTATATTTATGCATATTTTGATGATGTTGTTATGGATGTCTAATGAATGCTATTTAATAATATGTTTTCAAAATCTTCTTATTAGTTTAGAAATAAATGGTACGTGTCTTTTTTATGTACCTATGGATATGATATTATAAGGTGTTTATGCAGATAGAGATGCTAACATGTGACACACATGCTTAAGTTAGTTATATTAGGTCATGTAGACAATTTGTAATTGATTATAGAATTATGATGCCCTATATAATAGAAGGTGAATATCACCCTAAGGATGTGTATTGAATATTCATATCATGTAATTAGTTATAGTGAGTGATGAGTAGAGCATCATTAGAAATATTATATCATCAATGTAATATCAATAAATATCCTTATAGTACTATTTACTTTATAGATATAAATCTTATTCTCATAATATAATTGAGGAGTATCATAATTCTATTAATTATACAAGTTGTTTACATAATCTAATATTACAGACTTAAGCAATGTGTGTCACATATACAACATCCTTAAAGTATCATATCTCTACTTACATAATGCTCTTTAAATACTACACACATCCTTCCAATAATATTTACCTCATGTCTATAAACCTTCTTCTAATAGTATCATTGAGGAGTATCATAATTCTATCCTCACCTAATAAGATTAATTACACAAGCTGTCTACATGACCTATTATAACTAATTAAAATTATAATATCACATACCCAAATACATAACATTTTTTAAATTCTACACATCCTTCCAATGATATTTATCTCTTACATAAACCTTATAATAAGAATACAATAAGTATCATAAATCTATTAAAAACATACTCACTAACTAACATAATTCATTTCTTACATTGTTCATATTATTTATTATAACTAATTTTACATATGACCATCTTTATAATATCATATCCCTAAATATCACTATCTAAATACTATATTATAACACTCACTGTTACAAAAATCTCTGTCATGTAACTGACAGCAATTAATAAGAGGGAGTGGTCAAGATTTGATTTAAGTTGAATTTACAACTTTTGAGTTTCACACCGACAAATCTAATCTAAAGAATAAATAAAATCATGGGAAACCATAACACTTAGCAGCAGATCTATTATTCTGTGATAGAACTCAAGCATGTGCATGCAGTTTTCACCATTATGACTCTGTAATTTACATCGTTTTAAATGTGGGATTTGAATGCCGTGAATTGGATGAAAATGCTGGTAAGCCAAATACTTTTGACTGTGGAATTTACATCATTTTAAATATCGGGTTTGAATGCCGTGGATTGGATGGAAATCCTGGTAAGCCGTTTAAATACTTTTAAGTCTTAAAGAAGCCAGCTAGATTGTACCAGGCTCCTTCTCAAGTAGTCAATACATTCTTCCTAGCTCCGGTGTCATATTAATGTCAATGTCATTTATTGGACGATACAAATAGTTCTTTAATGTAAGCATATGGTATATGATAAAATAGTTTAATCTAAGGATGTCATTATTCTCCACTCAAAATAACATCATTGTATTTAAATTTAATTTTGTATAAGATGACAGATTTTTGTGCAATTTTCATTGGTTTGATCTTCATAATATGTCTCCACAATACTGTAAAAATGTTAAAAATCGATAAAAATACATTAAATTACTAGACGATACAAATAGTCCTTTAATGTAAGCATATGATATATGATAAAATAGGTTAATCTAAAGATGCCATTATTCTCCACTCTACTCAAAATTCCATCATTCTATGAAAACTTTTGTATAAACTGACAGATTTTTGTGCAATTTTCATTAGTTTGATCTTAATAATATGTCTCCACAATACTATAAAAATGTAAAAAATGGATACCATTTTGTATAGAAAATAGCAAAAGCTTTCTTTCGATGCGGGGTAAATCAGATGAGCATTTTTTACATTAAAATTATTGTAACTGTCAACATGCCAGCTGGGCTGCCAACAAATTCAGGTCATGTTTGACAGGAAGAAATAGATACCGTATCTGGGTCACTGTGGATATTTTGTTGGGTTGCCAGGATTAAAAAGATTGCACCTGTGATATCATCTATTGGGCGTTTTGTTGTCCAAGTGTGTGGAATTTATAAATGCCAATGAAATGCATACTTTATAACTTCAAGCATATGGGTGGCAGTCTGCAAGGCCTTGCCAAGTGGTACGGTTGGTCATGGTCTAAGCAATGTGGAAGTAGCATATTGGGGGACAAGATCCTGGATTGATCTGTTGCCATCCTCCTTTCTACAGTACTTCTCTCAGCAGAGTCAGAGATACTCTCTTAGTATGTGGTTCTTATTTGTGAGAGTTTCTAATTCTACTTTCAAAAATGTCAGTGCCATTCTCTAGCTTGTGGTGGTTATTTATGTCACTGACTGACTAATCCATGAGTAGCCCACTTTTTGGAGACAACAGTGACCACGATTTAAATTCAAATGACCACGGATGCTGTTGTCCCCAATATGTCTAGAAAAGATCACACCTATTGAATGAAAAGATATTCATTTGTATTCTTTTATGGCTAAGGAGTTCAATGCAGTTCCCCTAGTTCTATAGAATGGCAGGACACGAGTATAAATTTTGTCTCCAGGCCTAGATAGTCATTGGGAAGTGCAGATCTCATCGGACAATCTTTAGCTACTTCAATGGCCATGTAGAAATGGGCATCTTCTTGTTGAGAGATTTCTTGCACAAACAATGAACACATTTTTTATAAGGTCGTGATTTTGAATTAAGTTCATTGAATTTCTACTGAAACAGGTCTACAAACTAGAGATAATAGGGTATTTTGTTATTTTTATAACTTTTTTATTTAAAAGTTTCTTGCAAAAAAATTATATGACATTAAACTAGAGATAGTTATACACACTTTTAAAAAAATCATATGTTATGCTTGTCGTACATGAGAGACTTTGAAAACAACAATTATACCTAATAAAAAAATAAAAAAATAAAATGTTGAATAAAAAAATACAAAAAAATATTGTAATCAATCTTAACTGTGTTACATACCATTCCCCAAAATGATTCAGAGAAATAGTTTCATTTAGATCAAATTTTATTTTCCATACACGAGCATAGTATGGTTCTCAAACAATGACTTTTAAAATGTGGGTTTTAGTAATGCCTATTAAAATGAAATTTTATCATCTGGGTAGATTAGATATTTGGGAAGTGTAGTTTAAGTGCTACAAATTCTATTATTGACTTTTTTAAAGATTCAATCTCTAAGTGCTTCAAATATATAGCTCAAGTGGGACGAACTTGGAAAAATAGGAAAAATAGTTCGACTTTTTGGCTAAAAAGTGGATTCAATTTCTTGCTGACGCCCTTAATCTTGTATGTAGAACTTCATTTCTAGATTGCAATATGATAAGTAAAATATATTTTAAAAGGGATGCTACTAATAAACATTGTTCAATAGTTCCCTATCATTTAGTACTAACTATAACTAATGTTAATGAATTATTTTGTGAGAGACCCTCAATAAAGAAGGAATTCTATAAACAAGTTTCTAGTTGGGATACATATACTTGAAAATGTAGATTGGGAAGCATTCATGTGGAATTGTTCCATGTATAAAGTCTAGAATGAAAGCATAGTGAATTTTCAGTAGACTACGCAGAGTTGTAGTGCATACTATTAATGGTAACCCATCAAACTTAAACTACCAAGTATATTTACAACTTAAGTAGCTTGATCAAAAGTCAAAAGACATCACATAATATATAGGTTGTTTGTAACATCTAGAAAATAATATTCAAGTACAAAACCTTCTTGATCATAACTTTCTTCTTTAGCTTTGACAATCAAAAGATTACTTTGAATTTCAACCTCATTCTCTTTTCACCCATCCAACCAAACCTTCCCATTAAAGAAATAGCACACATACCAAAGAATGAGGTGGTGTTAAAGAATTACAGTGTGAAAGATCCACAATGGTAGACAAAACAAATAATTTAAATATAAAATTTATAGTGGAAAAAAAGTCTAATCATGTTAAATAACTATAAAATTGAGGAAAAGCAAAAATGTTAAGAACTAGATCATAAACCACACGCCTAACTATATATGTCAAATATATTGATAACTACTCTCAATAGTCATGCCCTAGATTCCAATTGCTCTTCCCTACTCGCTAAACTCCGTTTGAATTTTCTTTCTACATGTTTCTTTGCATTCTCTCTGGAAATATATGTCTAGACATTATTTTAATGAGTTCATGATGTTTGGATCTACCTTGCACTCCATATTTGGTGTCCTTCGCCTATTAATTTACCTCCTAAATGGATGGTACACCATACCTTATTAATGACACAATCATCCCTCCCCTTTCTTGCATTATTCTTTATTTAAGACCATTATTCTTTATTCAACATTAAAGTTCCACCAAGTAATCTAAATTATATCAAATATTTAAAGGAAAAAAATTAGAAAGTTTATAATGATTGACAATTAAAAAGTATATCATTCATACTCATGAAAGATGGGTTCTTGCAAATACTCATATAAAGTGAATTAATGAATTTGACTCGAAAACTACAAATTATATCATTCCAAAGTACTTAGAAGACATGCATACACCATTTACTTGAGCTTCTTAATGAAATATGTGCAGTAGCCAACCACGTCGTGTGGTTTGGACAAACATTCCTCTTTCCCCTTGGATAGATTGAGAGCTGGTTTGAAATTTCATCCTAAACTTGAAAGACAACATAAACCGCCATTGGCAACTCAATTGGTAAAGATGTTTAGCTTAACCTTCCTATTCTTTAGTGCTCATAATTGTAAGACATGATATCATTTGAATCATAAGACCTTTTGACTTATATATTCTTAGTTGCATGTCTCTTTCTATTCACATGGCTACCAATTTGTTGACAGAAGTTAGAACAACCCCACAACTTTCATATGAGGAGCAAACGTCCCCCGTACCATGCTATTGGAACAGATTTATGTATTGTCTCATGGCAATGGGCACACTGGGTAGTCTCTCGAAACAGTAAAGATTCTATAAGGGCTAGTTTTTAACAAAACATAGTGTCACACAAGTTTGTGCTTGAAATATTGTGTAGGTATTGTTGATAAAAATATGTTATATTTCATCTTTATCTTCATTTTATCTTTTTTTCTAAGGTTATATATGGATTTTAATTTTATATCTTTTTTAATATTAAAAAATATTTATATATTGTCAAGTACAATAATAAAGATTTTAGACAGTCTACTCAAGTAATAAAGATTTTATAAGGACTGGTTTTTCTAACAAAACATAGTGTTATACAACTTTGTCCATAAATATTTCATGAGTGTTGGTGACAAAAACTCTATATCATCTCTCCTCTCTTTTTAAGTTTATATTTGCATTCCAATTTCACATATTCTTCTTCTTGATGATCGATCATTGACAATCCAAAAAATCAAGTGAAAAATATACACGATTTAAATCAAAAGCTTGCATATGTATGTATGTATGTTGAGTGTGACCTTAGAGTATTCGACTTGCATAAATCACTCTTGAAATATTGAAATTGAAATAAACATACATAATTAGGTATGAAACTAAATAATATAATATCCATGCACAAGCCCGCCTCCCACTCCCTCTTCAAAAAGTTGATCAATCAGAAGCAAGCTTTCAAGAGTTGTTGCTTTAGAAACTTGGACCTCTGAGTTTTCTACTTAATAATTCAGACTAAATTCTATGCTTGTATTCTAAATCTAGAAAAGTGGTGTTTACAAACAATATTTTGGGAACTTTTTAAATAAGAGTCAAGTCCTCTCAAGTCAATCTGAGAGGACAACCCATTTAATAGGTTTGAGATAGTTATTGAAGATAACATGCAAGCATGTGGAGATGCTTAAGATGATGTATATTTATGCATCTTTTGATGTTGTTGTTATGGATGTCGAATGAATGCTATTTAATAATACATTTTCAAAATCTTCTTATTAGTTTAGAAATAAATGGTACATGCCTTTTTTTATGTACCTATGGATATGATATTATTAGGTGTTTATGTGGATAGAGATGCTAACATGTGGTACACATGCTTAAGTTAGTTATATTAGGTTATGTAGACAACTTGTAATTGATTATAGAATTATGATGCCCTATATAATAGAAGGTTTATATATAGAAGGTGAATATCATTAGGAATATTATATCATCAATAAAATATCATACTCAACAAGTATCCTTATAGTACTATTTACTTTATATATATAAATCTTCTTCTCATAATATAATTGTGGAGTATCATAATTCTATTGAATGCATTCTCATCACCTAATATAATTAATTATACAAGTTGTTTACATGATCTAATATTATTGACTTAAGCAATGTATGTCATATATACAACATCCTTATAGTATCATATCCCTACTTACATATCGCTCTTTAAATACTACACACATCCTTCCAATAATATTCACCTCATGTCTATAAACCTTCTTTTAATAGTATCATTGAGGAGTATCATAATTCTATATTCACCTAATATGATTAATTACACAAGCTGTCTACATGACCTATAATAACTAATTAAAATTATAATATTGCATACCCAAATACATAACATTTTTTAAATTCTACACATCCTTCCAATGATATTTATCTCTTACATAAACCTTATAATAATAATACAATAAGTATTATAAATCTATTAAAAACATACTAACTAACATAATTCATTTCTTACATTGTTCATATTATTTATTATAACTAATTTTACATATGACCATCTTTATAATATCATATCCCTAAATATCACAGTCTAAATACTATATTATAACACTCACTGTTACAAAAATCTCTGCCATGTAACTGACAGCAATTAATAAGAGGGAGTGGTCAAGATTTGATTAAAGTTGAATTTACAACTTTTGAGTTTCACACCGACAAATCTAATCTAAAGAATAAATAAAATCATGGGAAACCATAACACTTAGCAGCAGATCTATTATTCTGTGATAGGCTTGTGCATGCAGTTTTCACCATTATGACTCTGTAATTTACATCGTTTTAAATGTGGGGTTTGAATGCCGTGAATTGGATGAAATTGCTGGTAAGCCAAATACTTTTGACTGGAATTTACATCATTTTAAATATGGGGTTTGAATGCCGTGAATTGGATGGAAATGCTGGTAAGCCAAATACTTTTAAGCCTTACAGAAGTCAGCCAGATTGTACCAGGTTCCTTCTCAAGTAGTCAATACATTCTTCCTAGCTCCGGTGTTATATTAATGTCAACGTCATTTGATAAAATAGGTTAATCTAGGGATGCTGTTATTCTCCACTCAAAATAACATCATTGTATGAAAATTCAATTTTGTATTAGATGACAGATTTTTGTGCAATTTTCATTGGTTTGATCTTCATAATATGTCTTCACAATACTGTAAAAATGTAAAAAATTGATAAAAATATATTAAATTACTAGACGATACAAATAGTCCTTTAATGTAAGCATATGGTATATGATAAAATAGGTTAATCTGAGAATGTTGTTATTCTCCCCTCCACTCAAAATAACATCATTGTATGAAAACTCAATTTTGTATAAGATGACAGATTTTTATGCAATTTTCATTGGTTTGATCTTCATAATATGTCTCCACAATACTGTAAAAATGTAAAAAATCGATAAAAATACATTAAATTACTGGACAATACAAATAGTCCTTTAATGTAAGCATATGGTATATGATAAAATAGGTTAATCTAAGGATGCCCGTATTCTCCACTCCACTCAAAATAACATCATTGTATGAAAACTCAATTTTGTATAAAATGACAGATTTTTGTGCAATTTTCATTAGTTTGATCTTCATAATATATTTCTACAATACTGTAAAAATGTAAAAAATTGATAAAAATACATTAAATCATGCCTATTTGTATTTTTATAATCATACCATTTTGTATAGAAAATAGCAAAAACTTTTTTCAACGCAGGGTAAATCAGATGAGCATTTTTTACAATAAATTTATTGTAACTGTCAACATGCCAGCTGGGCTGCCAACAAATTCAGGTCATGTTTGACAGGAAGAAATAGATACCGTATCTGGGTCACTGGAGATATTTTGTTGGGTTGCCAGGATTAAAAAGTTTGCACCTGTGATATCATCTATTGGGCGTTTTGTTGTCCAAGTGTGTGGAATTTATAAATGCCAATGAAATGCATACTTTATAACTTCAAGCATATGGGTGGCAGTCTGCAAGGCCTTGCCAAGTGGTACGGTTGGTCATGGTCTAAGCGATGTGGAAGTAACATATTGGGGGACAAGACCCTGGATTGATCTGTTGCCATCCTCCTTTCTTCAGTACTTCTCTCAGCAGAGTCAGAGCTACTCTCTTAGTATGTGGTTCTTATTTGTGAGAGTTGCTAATTCTACTTTCAAACATGTCAGTGCCATTCTCTAGCTTGTGGTGGTTATTTATGTCACTGACTGACTAATCCATGAGGAGCCCACTTTTTGGAGACAACAGTGACCACGATTTAAATTCAAATGACCATGGATGCTGTTGTCCCCAATATGTCTAGAAAAGATCACACCTATTGAATGAAAAGATATTCATTTGTATTCTTTTATGGCTAAGGAGTTCAACGCAGTTCCCCTAGTTCTATAGAATGGCAGGACACAAGTATAAAAATTTTGTATCCACGCCTAGATAGTCATTGGGAAGTGCAGATCTTATCGGACAATCTTTAGCTACTTCAATGGCCATGTAGAAATGGGCATCTACTCGTTGAGAGATTTCTTACACAAACAATGAACACATTTTTGATGAAGTCGTGATTTTGAGTTAAGTTTACTGTTGCTTCTTTTTTAAAAATGGGTTTATCTTGATGATGGATCACAAAATGTGCTGAAATGTTGATTCGAAAAACTCCACATGAAACGTTGATACAAAAACTCTACCCACACCAAAACTATTCCACCTCATTCCTGTGGCCCATGGAAATTTCATGTCTTTAATCTGACGTTTGTTTTTATCATTTTCTGGCTTTTGGTACTATCAATAGTTTTTTGGGAAAGCATTGCTCTCAAGCTTCTAGAAAGCGACAGTTGTGGTGATCAATGTAAAGGAAAAAAAAAACAATTTGCACTATTCCAATTATAAAGATTAATTGGGTATCAAATTTGTTCGTGCTAATCAAATGTGCATGGCAAGTCCAATCAATGTCTTTATGAAACCTATTGGGATAAATCATAATTTCTACATTTGAAAAGGCTAAATCACGTGCCCACCATCTTTAATTTAGTTAAAACCACGCACATTCCCCTACAGTGATTATATACATATCCATCCTTATCATCCAGTTTCACTGCATACTCCAGCACTGTAAACCATTTTGAGCAAGGGAGGAGAATACACAATTCTATAGGTCAAAAGCCTAGAACAGCAATGTATACTTATAGGATATACGTACTAGAACTCAAACCAGAAAAAGGACTTCCCGTGTAATCTGGGCAAGTATGACGGACTAATTATTTTATTACGTCCCTTGTTAAAACATGTTTTTTCCTTTTGACATCATATATGTATATTTTCAATAGGCATGACCCAATGATTAATCAATACTAATGTTGTTGCAATCAAGATTCAAACTGTCACTGGGCCATTAAGCTTTCTGGTTTTGAATAATGATACTGCCATGGGAAGGAGTCCCCTCCTGGTTGTGGCCCCTCTGGCTTGAACCAACCTCGCCGATTTTTTATTTCTTTTCCCTCGATAATCTCAAGCATAATGGCAGTGTCCACAACCCCAAGCATAACGGCTGATCTATTTAGTTGAGTCACCGTGGTAGATTATTCTTGACAAGCCAGATTTTCTACAATCATGTTATGATTATATTAAATACTACTTTTCATCAGCATGCCCATGACATGGATTGGCAACTGTCATGAGATTGCATGAAATGCTGTGCCACATTCCATCAGACAACTGTCAAAACCTTTTCACCTGTTTTCTTATAGACCAAAAGATAAACTGAATACAAGACACAGGGCCCTCATAAAAAGATGGTCAAAAGTTCTTCCCCGTGAAACTCTTACAACTGAGCTGATTGAACTCTTTAAAAGTAAAATATGTAGCACAAACCATCTGCTAACAAATTGTAATTGCTCATTTTAATAACCCGGATGAGACAAATTTAGGCAAATACTGGACAGTCTCTGAAAGACACAGCTTTATAACCTCCACAACAGCTGCCTCTTGTTGTATTGGTCCCACGGAGGTCAGAGCACAAAAGGGGCAATAATTTGAGATAATATTATATTCACTCAAAGTTTCCAACAAAAAGAATCCTTAAGAGGATTAAAACATAATTTGTGCAATCTGTAAAAGGAAGTTTGGTGCAACTGCTAGTCTGTCAGATCACCATGTGGGAAACGTCTAGTATCACTCTGTTTAAAAGCATGATTTGAATACGAATATCCCATATGTTTATTTAAATGTCAGACAATCATGTGAAAATCAAATGTCAAACTTTGCTTGAGTGAAAGCATTACAAAAGATCTACTTACACATTCCATATTCAACATATTTCAGAACATCCAGTTTTAACATTTCATTAAATCTGGAATCAAGCAACAAATCAAACAAGTTGCAACTTCACTTTATAAAAGAACAAAATGATTGAAAAAATTAATTCACGGTTGGTACCAATGGTTCAGGTTCAATTGCCATGTAAAACAGTATGCTTAAAATTCGTCAAAAATTGTGAGCTGTAACTTCAGTACAGAAACTAAATGGAAAATTAAAGATATCAATCACAAAAGATGCTGGATTTTTCACAGGGAAACAAGAGTCTCTTGTAAAGTTGGTTCATGCATGAGACTTCTTCCTGAAAATGTTAATATATTATTGCTTCTAAGACTGGTTCCATTGACTTTTATAGCGTGAGTGAGATGACAGTATGAACCCTCAACAGTAGATGACAATCAACAATTCCATATTTGTAGTGTCTAGAAGAGACTGAATTCAAGTAATGCACAATCCACATGCATAAACAGAGTCAGATTTATTTCAAATACCCGTTTCCAAAATAACCTATTGTTGTATTTCTAATATGTGGGAAAGTAGAACAGGACCATTTCAACATCAATGCAAATAGAATTTAGGCCGTGAGTTCTGTTATTTCTTAATAAGTAACATACAAGTGCTGGAGATGGCAGTGGAAGAAATTTTAGAATTCAGGTAGCTGTAGCCTGTTGCATTGAATTATGTCCCAGGCAGTATGATATCTCATGGACAATTTAAATCTAGTGGGAGCTCAGTTGAGTGTCTCTTCCATAAAATATTTTCTGACAATTGCTGAAATTACAGATATACAAAAGTAGCATACAAAGCGAAAATTTCAAGGCAGATTGAACAGAACCTAGAATCAAGGGAAGCTGGTTGCCTATCGATGAGAAATATAATGGATTTAAAAATCTCACGAGTCACAAAAGCTATAAATTTCACCTCTAAGCCTTTAAATAAATACACTGGCCCTCTTTATGTTACAAGCTCTCTTGTAAGCAATAAATTAACAAAAGAAAATACAAATACAAACTAAATGGCTCTTTCCATTATCACTTGCACACTCCTATGTGGGCATAATAAATAAACATAAAAGAGCTAAAAATGCAAATAATCTCAAGACTGAGCTCCTTCTTTTATATCCAATATGCCAGAAATGTGCTGTTGGCAAATTCTCTTCTTTTCCACAATATCTGTATATCCCCCAACTTGCCTTGTGAAAAATGCTCTGCAAAACTGCACCACCTAGCGTGCACTGTTAGCACAGAGTTTCTGCTTTTTCTATCCTTCATATCTCCTCCACCTTGTTCTATGATCAGCATTGCTACTTGTGCCTGTTTCCTGATCACTGTTGTCATCCATCTCCATAATGTGCTTGTCACCTGGCTTGAGATTTCTGTCTTGTTGGACATCCTCACGGCGAACTCGAGCAGCCTCTCGTCCCACTCGACGATCCTGTCACAGAATCCAACTTCAAATTGGAAGGTATAAAACAAAACTGCTTTATAAATCAAATACCACAGGATTTTCAAAATACCTACATGCATTTCTTCCACATCAGCTCTAAGAGAAAGAAAAACTTACATCGCGAAAAGGGTATTCATCTGCTTCAAGCATGTGTATTACATGACCCATCTTTGGTCGCTTTTGAGAATCTGGATCAACACAACGAAGAGCAACCAACAAGCCTCGTTTCAAAGCCCGTGACGATGGCTTCACTTCCAATTTTGGATCTATTACTTCATCAGTGCGTCGATTTCCCACCATAGTCTTCAACCAGTCCACCAAATTGACCTGATAATTTTCCAATAGAGGAAGAAAAAATCAGAATTTTTTTACTCATTTCAATAGACAACAAAACAAAATGCTTTGTACTGACCTCATCTGGAGGTCTGCCATAATCAACTGGATTTCTGCCAGTAATTATCTCCATGATAAGCACTCCAAAGCTGTAAACATCACTCCTCTCATTAAGCATACCAGTGCTGGCATACTCGGGCGCTACATATCTGCAAGAAAGATGACAAGAAGGTAGATTTTAACATCAATAGAATTTTTTTGTCACTAATTAACAGAAGATTTATAAAATTTGCATAAGAGGGAGGCTGATGGAGAAACACAACAAACCCAAAAGTTCCCATCACTCGGGTAGTCACATAGCTTCTCTCAGATCCCAAGAGTTTAGCCAATCCAAAGTCTGACACCTTGGAATTCCATTGCCTATCCAAGAGTATGTTACTTGATTTCACATCACGATGAACAACCTTTGGTTCTAGGCCTTCATGCAGATATGCTAACCTAAAATTTAGCAATTCATGTAAGATGTAATGCATTGAAGTTGTCAAAAGGAAGAGTAAGATGAATGCATTTCTTAAAAATTTCCATGAAGAGAGGATAGAAGTTATTTCCAAGATTAAGTACCCTTTTGCTGTTCCAAGAATGATCTTCATCCTGATATCCCATGTCAAAGGACTGTAAGGCCCAACATCTCCATGAAGCCATTGTTCTAAATTACCATTGTCTACAAACTCATAGACAAGCATCCTGAAAGTGACCCTCAAAGATTATAAACTTAAATTTGCCATCTCACAGAAGACTCTTATTACTTAATTAGCAATAACAAACACTATACTAAAATTCTTCTTACTCATCAAAAGCCAAAACAGCTTTTTCTTTCCCGAAACCAAAGTATATGCATCTTTTTCTTAGCTCTAGGACAGACCCGAGCCCTATTTCAACGAAGCCTAGTCTAGTCAATATGGGCGACTTCCCTTTTCAAAGCAAAATCAAGAGGACCAGATCCATACCTGTATGCTCCTTCTGCACAGTAACCAAGCAGTCGCACCAAACCTTTGTGCCTGACTCGTCCAATTGCTTCAACCTCTACTCTAAACTCCTTTTCAGCTTGACCCCTATGCAACAACATTATCAGAATATCATCTGTGATTTTTCAACTTAACTTGGGTTTGGGCGTCCAGGCCCAGAATTGAATACAACTAATACTCAAAATTTGAACCATTTGCCAAATGTACATGTTAGCATTGAATTGACATTAACTGTGCATAAAGGATCTGAAGCCCTTGCCATCAAACATAAGGCAACTCTGAGAGCTCTAGTGTAATTGCACTTGTGCTCTCAGAGTTGCCTTTCGTCAATGGGCAGTGCATTAGTTGGGTTCCATATGGTCGTGTTGAGCTGAATATAGGGACTATGTGGCAGTGTTGATCAAGTATTGAAAATCACGGTTACTCCATGGTGAATTTAGCTAGTAATGAATAACAAATTCGGGAAGCTGTCCTAGGCTATCACACTACCTATTTCTGTTGATAGAATTATCTTTGCATCAATTGCTCCATCACAAATTCAGCTTGTCATGAACACCAAATTTGGGGAAAGCTATACCGGGCTATCATGCAGCCTATATTTTGTTGATAATATTAGCATTATACAAACAAAATACTAAACTTTTGAAACAACAAAAACACAATCAGAAAATGGATTTAGATATAGTTAAAAGAATCTACGAAATACCTGTTGTTGAGCAAGTTCTTCACTGCAACAAATGTACCATCTGCTAACACGCCACGATAGACAATCCCATACCCACCCTCACCAATAACATTGTCATCTGACAAGCAATCGGTTGCAATCTCAAGTTCTCTGAGAGTGTACCAGTGGCCCCAACCCAGATGAGAGACTTCCGGTACAGAAGGAGATAATGTTTCAGAGGAGCGGGTTTCACCACTGCCATGTGAAGAAGGCTTCTCAGGGGGATTAATAATCCTGTGATCTTTGCCCACTTCAACACAAATTTCATGTCTTTCCTCTGCGGGAATTGCACCTGCCCTTGCATGTTGCCGATTTTGAGACCTGCCCACAATTTCATCGCCTAGTGTTGAATGCTTTCTATTAGCAGCCCTAGCATTATTCACTCTCTCAGTGTCATAAACAGGATTCGCACGCTGTCCATACCCCATATGCACTACCATAGCTTTCTCCATGTCATCCTTTGCATTTGTAGTGCCATTATGATGGCGATGACTGCTCTGCATTGCATCAACCCTAACCTCCTGAATTTCCTTTGACACCTTTGGTATCATTGCCCTTGATGGGTACTTCTCTGGCAGTCTCCTAGATTTCCTCCGTGAAGTTAACCATATTGACAGACAACATAGTATCAGAACTATGAATGCTCCTACCCCAATCCCTATAACAACCCACAATTTTAGACCCAAAATTATAGTCTTCTTAGACAATTCATTATTCAGAAACCCTGTGTTCGAAGTACCCATGATTGGCCTGCAGATGCAGATTCGATTATATCACAAAAAATAGCACACTCTGGTCCTAGTTTGAGCTTGAATTCTGCAGCATGTTAATGCATTTGAAGTAGAAGTGATGGCAGGCTGGATCCAATCGGCATTAAATTCAGGTGTTGGCAACGTTTCCCCTGTATTTTCTGGATTTAACAGAGAACATGCTAAAACTCAGAGATCTTCAACAACGGGAACCAAAACAATTGAGCTTATACTTGCAAAAATGCAAACATGCTACCGTGGCTTCACAAATGTCCTGCAAAACCACACGATTGATTTCCATGATACTCAAAATTGGTTCTGGAGATTCGGAATTTGATCAAACACAACTAGCTTTGAGGACTACAAATTCATTTATATGACACCCAGAAATGATTACCAAAACCTAATGAAAATTCGCCCTGTACAAATGATTACGTGTGTCCTACACAAGTAATAAACGAAGCCATCGGACAACCCAAAACACAATTTCTTTTTTAGGTCTTCTAAGATTACTTTTTACTGAGAATTATGGATTTATTTAATGATTCCCAAATGATGGTTCTTGAAAATTTCACAAGTACAAAAGATAACATATATCCTAATTGTGAAATCATGATAACCCACACCAAGATTTTCTAAGGCGGTTTGCTCGGGTATACATCCATACCTGCTCCACTGCGCTGATAGTCATATGCACTGATCTTCATGATAATTAAGAACTTATGATTAGCCCAACTCAAATCTATGGAGGAAAGCGTTGCCGAAGCGATATTTTTGAGTTTCGCAAGCTAGAATGCGCATTAAAAGACACTTTTTTAATGTAAATGATGATGTCAGGGAGGCGCAGCAACAGCGGTGGTATAAGAGAATGTAAAAAGGTTAAATTAAAAAAATTAAAGCATATTTGGTGGGCAATATCCATTGAAGGCGGATTCCATTATCTTTCACTCTGTTACGTGGGGTTCAAGAAAGAATATTTCTCAATTTGTTTATTTAAGATTTTTGTTTACCATTTTTAGAGCAGAGAAGAAATTCCATTGTTGTCTCCGTGACGTGGATTGCGACGGGTAGTCAAGTGAAGTTGAAACTCGGGCTAAGCTTTGTTGTTTGGCCGCAATCGTCAACAAATTGTTATCATTGAGTTGTTTGAATTCGTATTCTTGATTGAAAAATGTGTCAAGAATATAATATTTATGAACAAATTCTATTAATGATAGTTACATTTATTTATTTACATTAATAAAAAATTATAAGAGAAACATGAATGTAAGATTAAAGTTAAATGGTTTTGTTTCACAGTCATAATCACTAAATTGTTTATTATAAAATTGTTTGGATTCGTAGCTTTTAATTTTATATTGTCTTTTTAATGGTTGTAAGTCTTTCAATTCCCACATTTCCTAGTGCTTGCAATTCTTTAATGTTTCATGTAGTCTTTTTTGGTGAGTGTTTAGTGATAGTGTAATTTTTTAATCTATTGACAATGTTGTTTTTATCTTATATTTTAGTACTTTCATTCCTAGAATTACAAGGAGTTAGCACTTAGTCACTCTTAGTGAGCTTAATATAATATAATGTTAATAAAATATATATTTTATTTCTTTTCATTTTATGTCAATAATAATTATAAAAGAAGAAAAATTGAGCAAACACAAATATCTTACGTATTTGTGAGTATTGGAAAGAGGCAAAAGTGTAATCTATATTATTTTGGACTTTTTATCTTTGTATAAGTAAAATTGTCATATATTATTTTCAAACAATTAAATCATGTTGATTTTATAGTATTTAGTTTGAATAATTGACATATGCAAATTAAATCTACAAATATCTAGAATAGAATATAATTTCTACGTTGCAAATATTGCAATTGATGAATTTTGTAACACAAGCACCAGTAAGATCAAACAACAAAACAAGAACACCTTCCACAAGGACAACACCAATAAAGAATTTGCTATATTCCTCAAAAGAAAAGATTACATAACAGAATTATAATGCACGATGAAATGCTTTTATAGAAAGCAATAGCCCTAAAAATAGAGAAAAGCTAGAAAAATAAACTAGAGTTCAACTAGGCTAAACTAGGCTAAATTAGGCTCAACTAAAGCTCCAATAAGTAAACTTAGGCTATGCATTCATGTGCAAACATGTGCTCAATTATGCATAAGAATATGCATGAGCATGTGCACAATTATGAATTGCAACAATATGCAACTATGCATGATGCAACAAATATACATGCTCTAACCCACCTCGTAAGTGAAACTTAGGGAGAAGCAAAAACCTCTAAGCATGAAATGCAAGAATGGGTCTTGACAATAAAAGGCTTGGTTAAGTACCCATTTACAAAAGAAAAACCTCGCAAGCGAAGAAAAGGAGAGAAACCATGTGGCAAAAACCCCTATCCAAAGTAGGAGATGTATTGCATGAAAGAAACATGAAATGCAAAAGGTTGGGATGCCTCATAAAGACCCCCCAAAGACAAATTTCTTCACTAAGCCTTTGGCATCTCCACGCTATCTTTAATGAAGAACAACATCTTGAATCATTTTTCGAATGAAGTGCATGCAAATCTCAATGTGCTTAGTCTTCTAATGCTCCACTAGGTTGTGCTAAATGTGAATGACAGTCTAATTTTCATACCAAAGAATAGTGGGACCACCAATAGGAAAATCAAACTCTTTTATCAACTAACGAAGCCATTAAACCTCCTAGTTAGTAAGAACTACTATTCAATACTAGCCCTTGTAGATGATGAAGCAATAACGGACTACTTGGAAGGCCATATGATAGGACTTGAACCAAGGTAACAAACAAAGCCAAAAGTAGACTTTTGATATCGAAATCACCAACCCAATTTGAATTTCTAAAGCCAAAAACTCAAGAGCCGTAGACTAGTAAACAATGAATGTCAAAATGAGTAATTGTCTGTATGTACATCAAGATGTGTTGACAACCTTCCATTGAATCTCATGTGGATTATGAGAGAAATGAGGGACTAGGCCAACCACAAGGAAAGATCATGATGAATATTTTCCAAGTACAAAAGACTATCAACCAATAGTCTATACAATGTAGAATCAATTATGGGTGGTGAATAACTAGTAGAAAAAAATAATACCTAACTAAAAAGGTGTTGGGGCAGGTTTGGAATCAAGCATGACAAACCTTCAAATCATGTCAAGAGCATACTTCTACTAACAAACATAAATCCAATTTAAAGACCAAATATCTTGAAATCCAAGGAGATGGTATAGAAGTCCAAGATCTATTATATAAAAATACTCCACCAATGCTCACTAAATAATCTAAATCGTGGAAAGAGAGCTACTTGTAAGGATCAAATCATCCACATATAAAACTAATATCAAAATATCTCCCTCGTACCGTGAGTGTCTACTATTGATCAAATGACAATGTGTGCAAGTGGAAGAGAGCAAAAAAGTGCCCATATTCTCATACAAATCCCTAGGGGCTTGTTTGAGATCATACAATGAATGTCAAAGTTTACAAACAAGTAAGGAGTCTTGAACAAATTCTTAGGCCTACTCCATATAGATCTCCACATGAAGATCTTCATGTAAGAAAGAAGTCTTCACATCCATCTAAAATATCAACCATCCTTACGAAGTTTCAAGAGCAAGTACAAGATGAATGGAATCCATCTTGGAAATAAAGGAAAAAGTCTCAAAATAATCAATGCCCTCAACATGTGAAAACTCATCAGAAATAAGATGGGTCATATACATGTCAATAGAACCAACTACAACTTACTTGTTATAATACACCCGCACCATTGTTTTCCCTTAAGAAGAGGAATGTGATCCCAAGTATGATTCTTCATCAAAGAATAATATTGCTTAGCCATGACCTTATCCCACCCCAGAATTCTCAGTGCATACAAATAATTATGAGGATCTATCAAAATGGCCTGACAAAAAAGAGAGACCCCAAAAATTCATGCACGAGTACAATGATAATATAGAGGATCGCTTATCCAATCTCCAGCTACATCAGTAGTATGTCGAGCCCACTTAGGAAGAGGTGGTAGTGATGAAGGATGATTTGGAACAACATCCTCATCCTCAAAAGGAAATGAATCCTCAAGAGATATAGAAGGAGGAGTAGGTAGTAATGGGGAATTATGTGTGGAAAAAACCTCAAGAGGATAATGCTCACAAAATTGCACATCCCTGCAAAACAAGACCTCTTTGGTAACTAGATTAAACAACCTATATGCCTTTATATCCTCACAATATCCAACAAAGATTAGTGTTCAACTCTTCTTCTCCATTTATTTTCAGTTTCCATCTAGAATGAAAGCCCATTCCTCACTCCAAAAAAATCTAAATGAAGATAGATCAAGCTTGGCATAGGACCGAACCTACTCAGGAGTCATCTATTACAATTCCTTATGAGACATTTGGTTCTAATTTAATTGGCACAATTCATAGCCTTAGCCCAAAAAGCAATATCCATATCTTGAGACTAAATCATGCAATTAGCTATTTCCCAAAGTGTCATGGTTTTCCTCTCATCAACATCATTTTGTTAAGGGGTATAGGGGACTATAAGATAATGAATAATGTCATGATCAAGACAAAAGTCCCAAAAACCTTGAGAAACATACTCCTCTCATTATTTATATGTATCCTCTAGGGATATATACTAGACTACTTCTCTATAAACGTCTTGTACATCGTGAAAGAATCAAAGACATCACTCTTGTACTCAAGAGAGTAAACCCATGTACGCCTAGAGAATTCTTCAATGAATGTGGGCACATACTTGGCAACCATAAAAGGAGCTAGCAAGGACATGAGATCACTGGGAACCCACTCAATAGGGTGTCTTACCTATGGTGTCTCTACGTGAAGGAAATGTATCCTAGTGATTCTTACCAAGCACACAACCTCCACAAACACCATCTACGAATGACATTGTAGGTAGTTCAAGAACCAAAGATTGAGTGCTCATATTTTATTGATACTTGTAGTTGACATGGCCAAAGTTCTCTTGCCAAATCTCACTCATTGAATATGCATGTGCAACAAAAGATGACCCAACATGAGCTAAACTCACAAATCTATTAAAGTGGTATAACCAAGATGTAGGATCAACTCTCCCAGTAGCCACAACTACATCAAGGTCATGGAGGTCTTGAATAATCACTCATGAGGTGAAAAATCAACTATATTACTAGTGCTAGACTATAAATTTGATACACTAAAAAAGGTTGTGGAGATGTCGAGAATAACAAATATATCCTAAATACATCAACCCTCACACTAAATAAAGCTTGAACCCACAACTAAAAGTTGAGAAAAATATCCCACTACAATTTTTGTTTTGCCATAATTAGAAAGAGAGATAACGAGCTCCTATGAATGTGTCATATGATAAGAAGCATCGTAATCAAGTATCCAAGTGAAGATGGATGCAAAGTCCATGCAAAAGAGAATGATCTTTTCTTTTGTGTAAGGAAGGAGACTTAAGGGATGAAATGTGATGTTGTTACATTTCCTCTAAATATTTTAGTCTCTTCAAACACCTAGTGACTATATGTCCCTCCCTATCATAGAAACTAAAATACTCCTAACTTCTTATTCTTATTCTTGGAGGAAGATTCATGAAACTTAGAAGAAGGAAGAGGGCGTGGAGTGGAAGGGGACCTATAATATGACCTTTGAGTGGGCTTGGAGAAACTCTCACTACGTGAAGAGTGTATCTTGGGTTTATACTTCATATTGTGCTTCCACTTGGATGTTTCTGCAACCAAAGCTTGGGACTTTAAAGTAGGAAGTGAATCATGTTGAGTCAACAAAGATCGTTCTTGTGTTGAACCCTCACAAAGAACCTCAAAATAAAAGAAATTTAACGCATCTCCCATAGCTTCAACTGTGGCATAAATTGTATAAGAAAAGACCTAAAGGGTCCTCAAAGCTTAGACAAGTTCTTGAAGACACATTTCTTGTCAAACTTCTGTATTCCTCAACCTTGCAAAAAATACTAAAGAGACTTGAACTTCACTAAAAAGCCCTCAATGGAAGGAAAAGAATTAGGTACCAAAGTAGTTAGGTCCATCTCTATTTGTATCCCTAGAACTCATTGGGTTGCCCAAAAATATCTCAAACTTCATCCACATGGATCGAGTAGTAGTGCAATATTGAAGGTGAAACATGATACTTTCAAAAACATGTATGGAAATCAAAATCATAGCCTTTTCCTTCTTGTTTCTATGCTCAAAAATCTTAAATTAGCGGGTCAAGTTTGGTTGTGTCTCATCCAACATGGACTACAACCTCTGGACAAAAGTAACTTGGTCATCTAGGCCTTCCAGGTATGGTAGTTATGATGAGTGAGGAGTTCTCTATAAGAGGAATCCCCCATAGTGTATGATACAAATGATGATCTAAAAAGTCCAAGTAGACCGCACCTACAAGAAAAAAAAAACCCTCATAAAATTGGAACAACTGGGAAGTGAAAAAATAAAAAATCACTTCAAATGAATGTACTAAGTGGGTAAGTACAAAAACATGGGGGACCAAAAAGGGGGTATAAGACGCCACTTTTTTTCTTCTGAAATTAGAAAACTTTGAACTTTAACAAGAAATTGAAGACAGTTAGACTCAAAATTTTGAGATGCAACAAGAACAAGAGTTGTAGTGCTCTAAATCTAGTTTATAAACTACTAATTTATTTTGAAAATGGTGGAGATTAAGGCCCTCAAAAATAGGGGGCATAAAAGGTGGTCCTCTTTTTTATGAAAAAATATAACATAGCGTCTAGTGTGCTCCCCCTAAAATGCTAAATTTTTTATAAAAAAAATTAATCACTCTAGTGAGAAGTTAGATAACACCATGTAGTTTATCCCAGATTTTTTTGCTAATTTTTTTTATGAATGTATGATTTTTTATGAATTTTTGAAGTGCACACATCTTGAAAAATGTGAAATTTGTGTGTGCTCCCCCTAGCATTGAGAACTAATAAAAAATCAAAACTTGTTTTTTTTTTAAGTTTGTAGAATGGAGTCTAGTTTCTTAAAAAGTAACTTGTTTCAAAATTTAACAAACAAGCCAAAATCTATGCCAAAAATACTACACGTTTGTTTTTTACTAAAATCAGACATACTTACAAAATAAATTAGAGATGAAAAGCTTAACATAATCAGAATTCAAAATAAATTATATGGTCAGATAGCTAACATAGAGATCTAGAACATCATATTGTTTGTCTTTATCTTTGTTGAACCACATGCAAACCTGACATAGAGCACACAAGAAACAAAATGTGATTTTTTATATATTTGTTGGAAAACATGTCTCAAACCTATTTGAATCCTCCAATACTTTGGGTTGGATTCCCAAGAACAATACAAGCCTTAGGCTTGGTGGATTCCAATGCAGCTAAAAGGTGCATGCCCTATAGCATGCATGCCTTATATATGTGAAAATATTGTGCAATGTTACATTTGGTGAAGTTGTTTACTTCCAGCATATACACCCTATAGGGTGTACTCCCCATGTAAGAGAGAGAGAGAGAGAGAGAGAGAGAGAAGTAATTGTAGAGGGTTTGTATTAAAAAATTGTAAGAGTTTTTTACACCTTTGATAATGATGTTATTGTGTCAAGTTAGGCTCGAATGCATTGCACACCCCTTACATAATTCAAAATCCTTGGGAATTCATAGAACTTGGGTGAACCCACAATAGTGGGTTACAATTTTTTAGAGGAAGGAATTTGTCCCGAAAATCATGAAAGCTTGGATTTACTCACATACTTTCAATAGAAATTACTTTCTATCGAAACTAGAACTTTCGATCAAAAGTACTTTCTATCGAAAGTACTTTTAATTTATATGAAAAGTCCATGTTTAAGAGAAATTTGTATAGTTTTATGTAAAGTACTTTCGATAGAAAGTACTTTTTATTGAAACTAGGTACTTTTGATCGAAAGTACTTTCTATCAAAAGTTCCTGAGTAAGGGCAATTTGTAGAGTTTGATAAAATTTTGAAAAATTTCATGGCTTCGGGGCTCAAGCGCGGGGGTCAAATGGAACAATAAGGAGACATCCTTTTTCCTAGCAGAAGTACTCGGAATGAGCATTCTAATGATTATAGATTTGGCAATTCTTCAGTTTATTATGTATATGTTTTTTGACGTTAATCGAATGTAGGTTTTTTTACAAATATAAACCCCGAGTTTGACATTAAATGAAAAATAGTAGAAAATAGAAAAAAAATTTGAAACATAACAGTGTCCTCCATCTTCGAGTCTACTTTCTATCCAAAAACAAAAATTGAATTTCAATAAATACACAAAAAGTTATAAGCTATGTAGTCAAGGTATGTCAAAATTACAGTTTAGTCAACTTCAAACGTTAATAAAATATGCAATAATCATGATAATGTCATGAAACCAATTGCATGCCCTTCATATGGATGTTACAAAACTAAATTCAAAATAATCACATTGATATCTATTTTACAAAAAAAGTTATGCTCTATGAAAATAATGTTACTATTTGAAAATGATGTTTTCAACGCCATACCAATTTTTGTGGGAGAAAGAAAAAAGTATTCAAATGAATAAATAAATAATAAAAAATATATATTTTTTGAATTTAGACAAAAAATCCTAAAAGACTCTAATTTACTTCATCCTCCGATTTCAAACGGTTCAATGGCAATATGCATCTAAATCTGAAAGTTTTTTTCAAAATGTAGAGTTCAATGTCCATTCAGGCAAAAAAGTGTAACCCACTATTGTGGGTTCATCCACATATAAGATTGATATCCATCAAGTCCATGCCTAGTGCACTTGTTATTGCTTGATAGATTATTACAAGGGCTTCCACCTATTACAAGATAAAAACCTCCAATTGAGTTAATCATGTCATTAAGTCTTTTTGCAGTCAGATTCTTCACATCCTCCACCTCAATCAATTGACCCATTTGATGTATTTTTTCCAGCTATCTTATGAGGATAAGCCATTTTTGTTTGCAAATTTTTGTAGATACAACATAATTGAGTGGTGAGGGATCCTAAGGGGTTTTAAGGGGTATTAATGGGTAATAGGACACGTTAATATGTCATAGGACCCCTTACCATACACTAATGTATGGTAAGGGGTCCTAGGACACAATATGTTACCTAAGACCCCTTAAGACACCTTACAATTTGTTATGACCCCTAAAAATACATCTTATGGGTCCTAAGTGGTCATAAGTGGTCCTATGACACATTAATGTTTCCTAGGACCCCTTAAGACCCCTAATAATACATCTTAGGGGTCCTAATGGGTCATAAGTGGTCTTAGGACACATTAATGTTTCCTAGGACCTATGACCCCTTAGAATCCCTTAGGATCCATTACCATACATTAGTATGTGATAAGGGGTCCTAAGGGGTCTTAAGAGATCATTGGACACATTATTATGTACTAGGACCCCTTAATAACCCTTAGAACCCATAACATGTAGAGAGAGGGGTTCTAAATAGTCATAAGGGGTCTTAAGACACATTAATGTGTCCTAAGACCCCTTAATGTGTCCTAAGACCCCTTACGATCATTTAAGACCCATTACCATACATTAGTGTGTGATAAGGGGTCCTAAGGGGTCTTAAGAGATCATTGGACACATTATTATGTACTAGGACCCCTTAATAACCCTTAGAACCCATAACATGTAGAGAGAGGGGTTCTAAATGGTCATAAGGGGTCTTAAGACACATTAATGTGTCCTAGGACCCCTTACGATCATTTAGACCCATTACCATACATTAGTGTATGGTAAGGGGTCTTAAGGGGTCCTAGGACACACTAACATGTTCTAGGGCCCCTTAACAACCCTTATGACCCATAATATGTAGAGATATGGTTCATGAGGGTCATCAGAGCTCATAAGGAGTCCTTAGACACATTAATGTGTTGTAGGACCTATTAAGACCCCCTACCATACACTAATGTGTGGTAAGGGGTCCTAATGGGTCATAATATGTCATAATGGGTCCTAAGGGGTCATACTTAGGACTCATTACGATCCCTTAGGACACATTAGGACATGTTATGATACATTAGGACCCTGCAATGTGTCCTATAATGATTAATGTGTTCTAAGGGGTCCTAATGGGTTATAATGTGTCATAATGGGTCTTAATGGGTTCTAAGAGTTCCTAGGACCACGTAGGACCCATTATGACCCCTTATGATACATTATGACCACTTGGAACCCATTAGTGTTTCATGTGACTGTTAATGTGCTTTAGGGGCTCATGATGGGTTATAATATGCCCTAATTGGTCCTAATATGTCATAAGGGATCATAATGGGTCCTAAGTAGTCCTAGAACCCCTTAGGACACATTAAGACCCATTAGGAAGCCTTAGGACCCATTAGAACCCCTTACCACACATTAGTGTATGCTAAGGGGTCGTAAGGTGTCCTAGGACCCCTTATGACCATTTAGGACCCCTAAGAATACATCTTATAGGTCCTAAAGGGTTGTAAGGGGGTCATAAGGGGTCCTAGGACACATTAAAGTCTCCTAGAACCCCTTAAGACCCCCTCTGACCCCTTAGGATCCCTTACCATACATTAGTTTATGGTAAGGGGTCCTAAGGGGTTCTAAGGGGTCCTAGGACACATTAATATCTTGTAGGACCCCTTATGACCCCTTACAACCCTTTAGGACCCATAAGATGTATTATTACAGGTCCTAATGGGTTGGAAGGGGTCATAGGACACATTAATGTGTCCTAGGCTTAAGAGCCCTTACAACCCCTTAGGACCCCTTATCATACATTAGTATATGGTAAGGGTTCCTAAGGGATTGTAAAGGTTCTTAAGGGGTCCTAGGACACATTAATGTGTCCTAAGACCCCTTATGACTTCATACAACCTTGTAGGACACGTAATATGTATTCTTAGGGGTTTGAAAGGATCTTAAGGTGTCTTAGGACCCCTTATGACCCTTTAGGACCTATAAGATGTATTATTAGGGGTTCTAAAGGGCCCTAAGGGTTCTTAAGGGGTCCTAGGACACCTTATGACCCCTTATAACCCTATAGGACCCCTAATATGCATTCTTAGGGGTCACAAGGGGTCTTAAGGGAAATTTTCCATGCCCAACAACCCTTACAACCTCTAAGATGTATGGTAACGGTTCCTAGGACTCCTTAAGACCCCTTAGGACATCTTAGGGGTCCTAAAGGGTGCTAAGGGGTCGTAAAAGGTCCTAAAAAGTGTAAGTGCAAGATTTAGATAAAGTGAGAAAGTTACTGAACCAAGAATTTGAACCACCCTGACTAGGGACATTATACATTGGTTAATCAAAGGAACTCATTATCATTTTAAGTATTGATGGGGAATTCAACTATTCCATAATACCAAAGTATGTTAACATTACATAGTCAATATTAAGATATTGTGATCTCTCTAAACTAGTCAATTGCAAAGACCAGATAGTATACTTCGGATTCAAGGAATTTCTAGATATCCCTAGTAGGGGACATTACAATATATAACAAATAAAAGAATGGAATAGAAAGAGCTCTCTTACAAGGTGTTTTTCCCTATTTCACTGATTATAATATTGGGGACAACACATCACTGACCCTTTACAATAGAAAATATTTACAAAAACTGGCATCTACTTGTATGAGGACATCATATATTATAGAAATCTCATAGAAAAATAGCTGGAAAGCCACTCAAGAAGTAGTAACTAATTGAAAGTGGGATCATACAGATCCTTCAATAAACTAGTACCTCTTTTACTAAAGCAATATTTGGTTCATTTGCTCCTTTAATCAAGTATTTGGAAGCAATTATATTTTTTAGTGGAGGAGATACATGCATTGGATCAACAATAACTTTATACTCACTAAAGATTTCCATTTCTCTTCAATTGGGACACTTTTTCTAAAATTGCATCTACCCTTTTGCCAATTTGGGAAATTAGTGGGTCTATTCGTAGACCTCTAAGGAGTTTGTCACCTAAATGATAACCTTGGTATGAATTAGGAACTTCTCTATGAAAGAGATCAGTACCTTGAGAAGCTCTCCACTTGATAGATGAATTAAAACTTTGGATTATAGATGACTCCCCTTTGTTGTAAAATAAGGAGTGGGACTGAATTGCCAAAGGTGGAAATGAACTTTTAGCTTTTTTGTTAAGATTGTTAATATATACAAAGATGAATCTTTGCGTGTGGGAAAATTCCCAATATGAGTAACCTGGCTTTCCAAGTCCTATAAATGCAAGGCCACTGATGAATAGGTATTTCTAATTGAAATATTTGTGGTGTTGGAATGAAATGCATGATCATATTCTTTGCCTACTAATGAGCCAATTTGAGGCTTCATTTCACATTGCTTTGTGGATAAATTCCATAGAACTTGTTACTTCTCTATTTGAGATTTGTGTGTTAGTGTACATGTGCACTAAAGAGCTTATGTCACTACTTGAGCTAAAAGTAGATGGTGAGTATTCATCATCGTCATCCGACATAGGATCACACACATATCTTACTTCTTTTTTTAATCACTTTTCCCTTCTTATCTCTTCCTCCTTATTTGTAACTTCTGTCATGGGTCCAAGAAGATCTTCCCACTCTTTCCCATTAAATGTGGGCTTTTTCTCTTCTTCTTGAGTAATTGGTATACCTTGGATGGCACCAAGATAACCATTTTCTTCTGAAATGTCCTTTTCTCTCACATTAATCTCTCTATCAAGAAGATTTTCTATATCATCCTTTGTATATTGAATAATGTAGTTGTAATCCCATGTTCATCAAGAATATTCCTTGCACCATGGAGTAATATATCATGCAAGTCCTTAATAGTTTCATTGTTAACAAAATTCATAACAAGATTCTCCATAGCCAGTTTTCTTCTTGATCGTCGTAATATTTTATCCTCAATTGAACATTTTGTAATCAGCTAATATACAATCACAATTTTTTCTTGGCCAATCCCGTGGGCTCACAATTGAGCCATCCATAAAAGGGTTGAAATATGGATCTAGTGGAAGAATAGTATTAGCAAGAAGTCATTCACTAACATCTCAAATTTATAACAACTAAATTTGGATGTACTATAAGTGTTAGTTGTAAAAAAAAGTAAAACATAACATATATAATGACTGTGTTGGCACTCGGATGCACTTATGTATCTTTAAAAGCATCTGTCATGGCCTCAAATCATTTGCACTAACAACAAACCCTTCCTCAGCTTGCAACTACAAGGAAAAAATGGTGTTTCAAAATGCAAGTTTTTGGTTTTATTTTTGGTTTTCAATAGGGCATATAGCCTATAGGGAACATGTTCTATTTCTTATAATTTCCAAGCCTTAGGCTCATAAATTCTAAGCCATAGGGTGTGTACCCTATAGGGCCTACATCCTATTTCTTTTGGGGGACCAAAAAAAAATAGCAGTCATAAAGAGATCAAGAAAGTTCCAGCAGATGAAGACATTGGGCATGTTGTGCCTTTGGCATTGTTGTTAAAGGGGGAGAAGACTCAGTAAAGAAGATTAGGAGAAGACTACTTGAAGAACTGATTGAAGGAATATGGGGAGAAAACTTTAAAGGAGAAAATTATCAAAGAGAGTATTTATTTTCTTGGTACTGTTGGTGTTGTCATCAATGCCAAATAGGGATATTGTTGGCATAACTAATGCAGAAATGCATTGAGAATGTTATAGTATGAGTTTGATGCAGATCTAATGAGCTTGATCAATTATAATGTTGTTGTTGATATCAACGTAGTGTTTGCTGGTTGACAATGATCTTGTTATGTTGATGTATGTTCAAGAGGTTGGATCTAGAACTGTGGTAAGAGTTTGAGCATGTGATCGTAATGGAGGACTTAGTGATGTCTCCAGATATTGTATCTATGACCACATAGGTTTATCTTATGTATGTTGTGACTTATGATTAATTAAAGGTTGACTAGTTAATAGGAAGAATGGGATGAATCCAAGGAGGAATGATTTGATGATTGTGTCAAATATGTTTTTATTCAAGTGTTGCAATTTAGGATATGTTATCTTAACTATGTTATGAGGTTGTTGGAGTGATCACATCATGATTGGTGACCAGAAGACATAGTTTCAATAGAAATAAGTTCACTAAGTGAAAAGTAAAAGAAGTTCTGAGAACAATTAGTCAAAACCTTAACCAGTGATGTTGTGTGTTACAATAAGTGGTTATGTATTGTAAGGATTGTAGTGATGTGGAAGATCAACGTGGAATGATGAGTTGGCATTTTCATGATCATGATGATCAAATTTATTGGAGTTGTGAAAGAACATTGGAGAGTTTGATACAGTTTGAATTTTCTTTGTCAAATGGATTAGGCGATGAATCTGGAGGCTGAAATGAATTTGAATTATAAGTGATAATTGGTAATATGTTTTAGGGTTAAATAATTGAGAAGGAATGTATTGTAATGATGTAATTAAAATGTATGAGGCCATTGGCTAACCTAGTTAGTGAAAACATAATTATATCTTTTTGATGTATTATGAGAAGTGTGTGGAGGACAAAGATCACAAATGAAAGTGTGTGATTACAGGGCTTGGATGTTCTACATGGGAAGCAAAGATTGAGCTTGAACTAGATTTGTACTAACAAAGGAGAAGTTCTATTTTCTCATATCATTGTACTTGTTGATTCCTAATAGTTTCTACAAGAAAATCGCTTAACTGGGTAGACTCTAACAGGTTTGATCTGTAAATCCTTTAACTAGGTGACTCTTTAACTAGGGTTTGAAACCCCTTAATAGGGTTACTCCTTACAAGGTAAAGCTCCTAACATGGCTATAGTTAAATCCCTTAACTGAGTGGCCCCTAACATGATCTTGCTCTTAACCAGACATTTTGTAAGCCTTTAATAGGGATGAGCTCTTAACCAATCATACTTGAGAAGAGTGAAGAATTATTTGTGGGTTTCATCCCCACATATGGTTTTTCTCAGTTGGGTTTTCAGGAGAAAAATATTGGTGTTATTGTGTTGAATAGTTGTGGATGTTTATCTTTTTGGGTTTGATTATTCATGCAATGAATGCTAATTGATGCAAAGTTGTTGAATGGTTTAAGAAAAGTTTAATTTTTAAATTACTAATTCACCCCCCCCCCCCCCCCTCTCAATAACCTTGGACATGATAATACTAACAAATATTTCCTTGAAACACATAAGTAGATTTGTTGATTGGGCTAGTTAAAAAACAAATAGATCAAGCACGGATCTAACAAAAGGACCAAGAAGGTAACAATGCAAAGTTAGCAGAGCACCTTGAAAAGGATATATAGAGGTTATGAGATAGACCAAAGTTATACAATGCATATTCCACATTGCATTTTCATAAAACAAAGAGATACCTCTCTTCATGATTCCAAGCATTTGGATTGACATAAGAGCATTCTCATCTTGAATCAATAGGTAAAGGAGATGTAATGATAATAGGTAAAGGTGAAATTTATTATTGAGAGGGGGAATTCCACATAGAGGTAGTAGAGGTGATTGTAAAGAGCTTAGTCATATTCATGGGAAGAAAAAGCATGATAGAGCCATGAGACAAATTACACAAATGGTGGAGGAATCACATACAATGAGCTTGGAAACATATAAAATAGTCACTGAGATTAGTACTAGGTAGTGTTGTTCAATATAGAGATAATAGTGAACAAAATCATGAAAAAATACACATAGAGGTAGAAAGATTATGAAGAAACAATGGCTAGAAGACATGAAGAGAAAAAATGACATTATGGTGATGAAAATTTATAGTGTTGCATGTTAGAGAATAGAGACTATCATACTAATGATAATCATCAAGGGATTACGATGATGAGAAGTCTAAAGAATTAAAGAGAATAAGAATCATAAGAAGGCCAAAAGTCGTAAATCAGGTCAAGCATACTCATTAACACCATGTTGGTTGAGCAATAAATTAGAGAAATGGGAGTTCATTTGTGGAATTTCTATATTGATGTGTGTTTGATTCATACCAAATGTGTGTTTCAATTTATGGGAGTGGCATGTGTGTGAAAAGAGATCATGGTTAGAGTTTCATTTCACTATATATTGATGATCCTATAATGATCCCCTACATCAAGAAAATAATGTTGGGTGTACCTATTTTTTGTATGCATCAGTGCATCAATGAATTTTCATATGCTTATTCTATTATATAAAAGGAAGTTGTCTATATTTCTAATGTTCTAGATTTAAATGAAGAGGTGGATAAGTGTTCCCAAAAATGATACCAAGTATTGTTGGCATGTATAAAAGATAGATTTTGATTTTTGAAGATATGTCAATCTTCTTGGTAAGTTTTTTTTGTAGATAGATTGGAGTCTTGTCTAAGAAAGATATATGCATAGACTTTCACAAACCTAGAAATTCATGGCATCAAGTGTGGATAGTTCAAGAAAATCTACAAGAAAATGATACATATGCCCTAAAATGTTAATAGTTGGATTTTGTTCTTGCCTATCATTTTATTTAGAAAAAGTGTCATGATTTGAGTTGAATGAGAGTTGGTTGCAATATTCCTAGGACTTCTCATATAACATTCATAGGATATCTATCATAGAATTTTTCATCCTTTCATCATCACTTTCATAGGCACTTAGAAAGACAACAAATCCAGTTGATATAATATGTATGATGTCTAAAAATTTTCTAAGTGTTACATTATGATGTATGCATTTCTTAGAGCTCAATGTTTTGCATGTAATTGGCCTTGTGGATAATATTAATGGTCTCTGCTACTCATAGTAGAGGCATTGATTAATTTGAGCAAGAAACACAGTTTTGCAAGCAAGGGAAGGATAATACCAGGTATTCACATAACAACATACATGACTCCATTGCCATGAAGATGATAGTTTAAGAGCTCAAGAGGTAGAAAATATCATAAGAGTATGGTGCAAGGTATGAAAAGACAATCACATTGAAAAGAGTGAAAATATGAAATAGTAAGAATACCATAAGGACAAGCATCTTGTGAAAGAGACAACCATCAAATACCAGAAAGGAAATGACAATTTATAGAGATAGTTTTAGGCTTGAAAGATCATGTCAAGACTCCATATATGATGAAACTACATTGATTGATAGGATAGTGAGAATAGAATGAGATTATGACTAGTTCATGTGGTTAATATATAGGAAAAATGAAAGGATCATCTTTAGGTAGATTAAAATAGTTCTTTTGACTATTACAAGTTCCATCATACATTTTAGGGATTGTTACAAAGAACATCAATGAGTTTCATTCATCGCATGAAAAGGATTGTGTAGGTGAACAACAAATACGTGACAATAAAAAATGTAGTTCATTGAGTGAATGATGGTTCCAACACATGTCAAAAGTATGATCCATGATAATAATGAAGGAAGACAAAGTAGTCAAGATTGTTTTCAGATTGAGAAATATGTTTAGAAATATACTATTGCCTATAGCAATGATAAGGTACCTTACACATTGGTAGCATAGTACATGGAGGTTAGTAGAAGCTAGTCATAGTCATCAAGAAAAAAAAAAAGGATCTAAGTGGATTGTTATAATATGATAATGATGATTGAAAAATCATACATATCACCCAATCAAATGGAGTAATGAGGACTCTTAGTTGTCTTTTTTCTTGTATAAAGATCTCATGTGGATAGGAAGGGGGAGGGGAAGGGTGGGAAGGTTTATGACCCAGAATAAATTGCATTCAAGCACAAGTAATTTGAGGGAAGAATGTCGTTGCAACATGAGGAGGGTATCTAGGAAAGAGTGGTTGATAAAAAATAGTTTGTTCGTGATGTGGAGTTGTTTAGGGATGATCTGGAGTAGTCTGGGAGCGATCCAATCCAAGGGTGACCCAGAAGAGAAGTTTGAGGATGATCTATATTATCTCATGAATGGTGATCTAAAGCTATTCCAATTTGATAGAATAAGTAGAGATGGAAAAAAACCAAAAAATCTTTTTTTTTAGTATATTCTATGTTTTAATGATTTGCATTTTGAAGGTCTTTAGAGTAGAATTTGGGGTTGAAAGTATCATCGGTCCCTTAAATAAATGATCAAAGGCACAGTCTTAATGGAATAAAATTAGATCTTTGGAGACCTTTTTGATGATGTAAATGGCTTTGCATTTGAAGCGCCAAGAAAATAGTTATGGTTGCACCAATTTGGGGCATCTAAATTCCTAGTTTTTGGACTTTTATATAAATTTGACTATTTATTTTATTAAAAAAAAAAAATCATTTCAAATTCATATGACTATGGAGATAGTTGTATTCCAAATAATTATATATATCTACTTTTGGAATAAATAATAGATGACTTTTTTATTCATACAACTCTTGTTACAAGTTTTTCAATTGTCTATTTTTCTCAACAATAATTGTAGGTTCACAGATACTTAGAATTGTAACTGAATTGACCATTTGCATCAAAGAAAGTACACTTTAGCATGTCACATTATACATGGTCTAGTTATCAAAGGATGGAATTAGAGATACACAACCCATCAATTTACCTCCATGTGAAGCATAACCAAACAAAGATGATAGATGTAGACACTGTCAGGCACAAAATAAAAACCATTTAGTAGCCACACTTCTTTCAAAGTACTAATAAACTTTGACATTCCAAATTTACAAGGTAAAATTGTTGTGAACATGGTAGATAAATGTTTAAGAAATATGAACAAATATTTCTCTATGATTACCATTCCCAATGCTGAGAAGATAACATTTCCCTTCTCAAAGTTGAAGCGCATGTGAAGCAATCATGGGAATGAATACTTACATCAAAGAAGAATACTTCTACAACAAAAGGAGAGGAAGAAATAGATAAAGGCAAGAATCCAACATGTGGGGTTTTTTTTTGTAATTTAGTAAAGAACACTTCCCTAAAGACACATGTGAAGAAAAATATATGCACTAGAAACTACTTTGACAAAATAAAGACCAATTAATGTATGATTTCACTAATAAGCTTCATTCTTTATCTACAAAACTAGTTATCCAAGATTCAAAGAAAAAAAAATTGAAATACCATAGTTGGCTACATAGCTATATTCATACAAAGATGTCCTTCCCAGATATGAAAACATTGTGAACTACTTACAAATTTGTCACAAAAATTGAGGAAAAAATCAAACAAGAAGGGAAGAGGGGTAACTTTGTAAGTAACAAACCCAAGGATGAAATGTAGGAAAACAAGCTACCAATAAGCTTTTATCTAAATCTATAATGTAGGACATAGGAGAAAGAAAGACACTTAAGGAAATAGGTGTGCGATATTCTATTCACCAATGTTTTTAGCATAATACAACCACCAAAAAATTTGATCATAGAAACACATTATGTGGAGAAGGAAGTTGATACATTGCCTACAAACCCCTTTGAACATAAACATGGGGAAGCAATTATTGAAGTGGATGCATATGTCACTATTGCCACCACAGCAAGAATAGACCAAGAAGATGAAGACCACTTATTTCATTCAAATATGTGGATCAACTAAAAGGCTCTAAACTTAATAGTTGATGTTGAGAGTTGAAAGAAATTAATCTTTATTAAAGATGTTAATAGATTGAATTTGAAGACCAAACCTGGTGCAGGAGCACTAGGACCTTGGCTAGAGGGTCCTTCTCACATTTTGGCTTGTACTGTTCCTAGCTAGACCAGAGGTAAATAATAGGTCCTATGTAGACCTAAGTGTGTTAGGAGGTTAGTAGACATGGATAACTTAGGGTTTGGGTAGTTGAAAAGACCAAAGAACCAAGGTACCCTTAGGACTTGACTTAGTCCTCAAATTGCTAGAATAGGTACAAACATGGGAAATTAATTAAAATGTTGTGTTTTGATATTAAATTATCCCAAATGACTATAGTGGGTTATTTGAGCTTTGTATGGGTTGAAATAAGGTTTGTGAGTAATGGATAACAAGTAAGCAAAAGTTGCTAAAAAGTTGTCATGACAACTTTTGTCCAAAAAGGACCGACCTTGTCTTTAGGTCACCTAGGGTCCTAAACACCCTAAAGCTCAAACCTACATGCTATTTAAGAAATGTTACGCCCAAATCATGAGGTTGGACACTTTGAGAATTTTTTGTTAGTGTTTTTTTTAAAATTCACTATTGTTTTCTTTGAGGACATAGTTTGGTGTCTTGACGCCACGATAGCATCCATTATAATTATTTTGTTTTTTCCAAGAAATAAGCTATCTATTTTGTGTGTTTAATTTCCATTCTACATCATTAGGAGTATTTTTTAGGTGTTTGATTAAGATTAGGTTAATTTTTTTGTGTTTGCCAGTTCACTGGCCTGTACATAGCTCTGGTTAGAAAAATGGCTCCCCCATGCAACCCTATCACGTGTTCATCATAGTTAGTTGGGGAATCATATAGGAGCTAATGTATAGTGTACATACTACTTTTGGGGGCCTAGAAAGTAAGATGGACAATTTTAAGGCCTTTCCCTAGGCGAGCACTAGCATTGCTAGGGACAAGGTAGAGTAAAAGATTATTTACTTGCAGGGGAGGCTTTTCAACACAACTCCAAGAAATTTGAGATCAATAAGGGTACTATAAATCATAAACATGAAGATCTGAAGGGTTCATCAATCCATTAATCCATCCTAAACTTGTCATGAACCACTAGTGAGAACCTTGAAACCATTGAAACCCTCACCAAACCCTCCATTTTGGGTTAGGGAAATGTACGGAGGCTTGAAACACTAAGAACCCAAAAATCCTTGAGTAAATTCCTTAGGTATAAAGAATCCATAATTAGGTTGGTGAGATATTTGGCAGGCATTTGGTAGAAATCCTATAAATCCGGGTAAGGAGGCCTAATTGGGCTCTAGGGCTATAAGACCAAAACAGAGACTTTGGTGAAATCAGGAAGAAGCCAAGTGATAGACCTTGCTTGAATGGATCAAGAAGTGATAAAAAACATTATTAGTCTACCTCCACACCCATACAAGAATCTCAACTTGTTCAGGAGGTAAGAAGCCAATTTCTTGAGAAGAGACCATGAAGAGTTTGATCTTGAAACAATGAGGTGATCCCTTAGGAGTTGGAGTGAAGCATAGAGGAAGTGTGAGACCTTGAAGGAGTCCTTGGAGTGACAAGGTGGAGCTTTGTTAAGTCTTCATTGAGCCATTGGAGACTTGGTGGAGTTAGGAATCTTAGTGATCCTAACCAAGTGGCAAGAAAAACTACCAACTTCCTATTGTGATCACATCAAATTGGTATCAACGCCAAGTTACATTTGGACATCATTTTATGTTAGAGTTAGTGGGAGAGACCACCACAATGACAAATGTTGAATTTTCTAGGGAAGTGATAGAAAAAAAGGAGGAGAATAGGCTACTCCGAGAGGAAATGGCAACTTTGAGAGATAAGGTAGGAGAGGTGGAAGAGAAAGATGAATTGATGAATGAGAAAGTAAAAGAAGATGAAGAAAAGGGAAAAGAGGTGGTAGAGGAGGAAAAAGGTCCTACACATGACCTTGTTTTGGTTGAAGAACCCTTCTTGAGAGCATTAAAGGTTATGAGTGGCAAGTCATTAGAAGGGATACCACTATTTAGTGGCAAGATGGAAGCTGAAACAGTTATGGAATGGATCGAAGGAATGGACAATCATTTTGAATGTGAGGGAATTAGTGAAGGTTAGAGAGTTAGGGTGGCCAATTCAAGGATGAGAGGGGCTACTCTTACTTGGTGGAAGTTTGTGCAGGATGAGAGGGTGAAGGAAGGAAAGAACCCCATAGCAAATTGGAAAGGTATGGTGACCAAGATTAGAGAAGCATATCTACCTGATGATTATGAAGTACAACTGCATAAGAAGAGACAAAATTGGAGGCAAAAGGACCTAGAGGTAAGTGTTTACACTGAAGAATTTCAAAAACTATGTCTTAGATCCCATGTGGTGGAAGAGGATAGCCTAAAAGTTGCTAGGTACCTCAATGGTCTTAGATGGAATATCTAAGATGAATTAAGCTTGTTGATCCCCAAGACTGTCTATCAATGCTACCAATTGGCACTTAAAGTTGAGGAGGAAATCAAGAAGAGGCGGGATAAAAGTAGCCAAGGAAGAGGTAGGGGTAGAGACAATAGAGGTCATAGAGGAGGCTATGATGGAAGAACCCCAAATTCAAGAGCCCAATGTGAGACCAAACTCACTGAGCAACAAGGAGAAGCCTCTAGTAGCAAAGGAGGCTACAATAACCAAGGTAGAGGAACAAATGTTAATTCTAGAGGAAGATTAGGAGGACAAGGGAGAGGGTATTACTTCTCCACTATCAAATGTTACCACTACCACCAATATGGACATCTAGCCTATAGATAACCTGAAAAAGGATCCACTTCACAAGGAGGGGATAAAAGAGTCAATTACCTCCAAGAGGAGTCTTCAAGTGGTAAGCCAGTAGAAGTATCCCTAGACTCAGAAGTGGGGGAGAACCTTATGATAAGGAGAATATTGATTAAAGAACCAATTAAGGAGGAACCTAGTCAATGGAGATCCCTATTCAGAATAAAGTTCAAAATATTGGGCAAGGTGTGTAGAATCATTATTAACTCCAGATCTACCGACAATATAGTATCTCATGAAGTAGTCAACAAGCTAAACCTCCAAACAATACCTCATACCAGTCCTTATAGAGTCACATGGCTAAATAAAGGTCAGAATGTCTTGGTGAATGATAAATCTTGGGTAGAGTTCACCATTGGAAGGTACACAGACAGAGTATTATGTGATGTGTTACCAATGGATGCTTTCCATCTCCTACTAGGGAGACCATGGCAGTTTGATAGGCAAGCAATCCATGATGGAGCCAAGAAATCCTATGCATTCAAAAAGGATGGAATCACTTTCAAGATTCAGTCCCTTCTAGAGGATGGAGAAGTTAAATCAGTGAGGCCCAATGTGCTATTGGTAGGAGAAAAAAAATTCTTAAACACTTTGGAAGAAGGTGAAGGGGTGGGGTGTGCCTTGGTATTGAAGCCTTAGGAGGAAGAAACAAGCAAGAAGCAAGAAATACCTCAAGAAGTCCAAGGGTTACTTGAGCAATACAAGGACATAGTAAGTGATGGAAAGCCAACTACCTTACCTCCTAAAATATCCATAAGCCACCAAATTGACTTTATCCCAAGAGCCTTCCTACCTAACAAATATGCATATAAAATGACCCCTCAACAAAATGAGGAAATATCCAAGCAAATTCAAGAACTCCTAGATCAAGGCCTTATAAGAAAGAGCATTAGCCCTTGTGTTGTTCCCACAGTCCTATCACCCAAAAAAGGAGGAACTTGGAGATTTTGCACCAACTCTAGGGCCATCAATAGGATTACCATAAGGTATAGGCTTCTTATCCCTAGGATTGAGGACTTGATGGATTTCTTAGGAGGGTCCAAGTACTTTACCAAGATTGAACTCAAAAGTGGGTACCACCAAATCAGAATTAAGGAGGGGGGTGAGTGGAAGACCACTTTCAAAACCACTGAAGGCCTATATGAGTGGCTATTTATGCCCTTTAGGTTGTCCAATTCCCCTAGTACCTTTATGAGATTTATGAATGAAGTGTTGAAAGACTCCATTGGTAAATGGGTGGCGATTCACCTAGATGACATCCTCATCTTTAGAAAATCAAAATAGGATCACTTGATGCATTTGAAAGAGGTGATACAAAGGTTGCATGAGGAAAATCTCACTATTGATCTTGATGAGTGTGAGTTCATGAAGTCAGAATTGGTATAATTTGGCTTTGTGATTTCACAAGGTAACTTGAATATGGACATGAGTAAGGTGGAGGAAATTTTAAAGGGGCATACTCCCAAATATTCTATTGAAGTAAGAAGCTTCCATGGATTAGCCCAATTCTATAGGAATTTTATGAGACATTTTAGTGAAATTTGTGCCCCGGTTCTTGACACCATCAAGGGAGGCATGAAGGCTAATTTTCAATGGAGTGAATAAGCTAAGAAAGGTTTTGAGACCTTGAAGAAAAGGATTACAACCCAACCAATCTTGGTATTACCTAGTTTTGAGAAGTTATTCACAGTTGAGTGCGATGCTAACAACATTGCTATAGGGGCAGTCCTAAGCCAAGAAAATCAACCAGTGGCTTTCCATAGTGAAAACTAGTTGAGTAAGGCTAAGAAGAAGTACCCATATTATGATTTGGAGTTATATGCTTTGGTCCAAGCCTTAAGGAAGTGGAGGCACTACCTCCTTCCTAAGGAGTTTGTGGTCTACACTGATAACCAAGCTCTATGTTTCCTTAACTCCCAAGACAAGTTGAGTCACAAGCACATGAAGTGGGTTGAGTACATTCAGGCCTATACCTTCACCATAAAGCACAAGCATGGTCAGAAAAATAAAGTGGTAGATGCCTTAAGCTAGAGACTCTTGACAGTCCAAGAAGTTCATCTAAGAAGCATATGCAAAGACACTTTCAAATACTTGTACCTGAAAGATGAAGACTTCTCAACACCTTATAAGGTGTGTAAAGACTTGCAAAACCATTTCCATAGTGAATATGTTGATTACCTCATCCAAGAAGGTCTTTTATTTAGGGGAGGGAAGTTATGGGTGCCTAGAGGATCCATGAGGGAGAACCTCATTCAAGAGAAGCATAATGGGTCCTTTGGAGGATATTTTGGAGTTCATATAACATTAGAGTTGGTCCAAAGGTTTTATTATTGGCCTAGGATGAATCAGGACATCAAAAGATGTGTGGAGACTTGCATCATTTATCAAAGGGCTAAGGGTATTTCAACCAATTCAGGGTTGTATCAACCCCTTCCAATCCCCAATAGACCTTTGGAATGCCTTAGCATGGAATTTGTAGTAGGATTGCCTAAGACCAAGAAAGGACTTGACAGTATCTATGTGATTGTAGATAGATTTAGCAAGATGGCTCACTTTGTGCTATGTAAGACTACCCATGATGCTTTCCATATATCCAACTTGTTATTTAGATAAGTGGTAAGGATCCATGGTCTACCACTAAGTATAGTGTATGATAGAGACTCTAAATTCATGAGTCATTTTTGGAAAACCTTATGGCATAAAATTGGCACTAACTTGTCTTTTGGGTCTGCATACCACCCCCAAACGGGTGGGTAGACTGAGGTAGTTAATAGAAGCTTGGGGAATCTTCTAAGAAGCTTAACCAAAGAGAACGGTCAGTCATGGGATTAGGTTATTGCTCAAGTTGAGTATGCCTACAATGACACCATCAATAGGACCATCGGAAAGAGCCCATTTGAGATAGTCTATGGCCTACACCCAAGAGGCATTCTTGAATTGAGTGAACTTGGAGACACAACATTAAGAAGTGGTTATGTAGAGGAATTTTCTCAGTCCATGAAGGAAGTCCATGATATAGTCAAGAAAACTCTCCAAGATAATGTCACTAGGACCAAGAACAGGGCAAATGAAAGGAGAAGGGAGCTTCATTTCAAAGTGGAGGATCTTGTCATGATACATATAAATAAATATAGATTATAGAAGGGAGTTCCTCACAAGTTGTAGATGAAAAGGATTGGACCATGTGCCATCCTAGCTAAGTATGGGTCCAATGCATACAAGGTAGACCTGTCGTCATATTTGGGCATCTCACTAGTTTTCAATAGTGTAGATCTATCCCTTGATAAGGGATTTATCCCTATTGGATATGATGGACCAAATGAGTTTTCCAAAGACTGGGAGGATATGCAATTACCTGTTACACCTAGCCTCCAAGTAGAGAAGGTCTTGAGCTTCCGGGTCATCAAGAAGACTAGGCACAAAACTTACCTTGAATATCTTGTCAAGTGGCATGGAAAGGAAAAAGAAGAGGCTACATGGGTCTCCAAATTAGAGTTTCAAAGGTTAGGCATTAGCCCTGACTCAGTCCCCATCAATGGGACTCAATTTATTTGTTTAGGGGAGAATGGTGCAGGGGCACTAGGGCCTTGGCTAGAGGCTCCTTCTCAAATTTTGGCTTGTACTAGTCCTAGCCAAACTAGAGGTAAATAATAGGTCCTCAGTAGACCTAAGTGTGTTAGGAGGTTAGTATATAGGGATAACTTAGGGTTTGGGTAGTTGAAAAGACCAAAGAACCAAGGTACCCTTAGGACTTGACTTAGTCCTCAAATTGCTAGAATGGGTACAAACATGGGAAATTGATTGAAATGTTGTGTTTTGATATTAAATGATCCCAAATGACTTTAGTAGGGTTGTTTTAGATTTTATGGGTTAAAATAAGGTTTGTGAGTAATGGATAACAAGTTAGCAAAGTTTCTAAAAAGTTGTCATGATAACTTTTACAACTTTACAAAAGTTGCATGACAACTTTTGTCCAAAAAGGACCAACCTTGTCTTTAGGTCACCTAGGGTACTAAACTCCCTAAATCTCAAACCTAAATGCTATTTAAGAAATTTTAGGCCCAAATCTAGAGGTTGGACACTTTGAGAATTTTTGGTTAGTGTTTTTTTAATTCACTATTGTTTGCTTTGAGGATACAGTCGGGTGTCTTGATGCCACTGCAGTATCCATTGTAATTATTTTGTTTTGCCAAGAAAGAAGCTATCTATTTTTTGTGTTTAATTTCCATTCTGCATCATTATGATTTTTTTTTAGGTGTTTGGTTAAGCTTAGGTTAATTGTTTTGTGTTTGTCAGTTCAGTAGCCTATACATAGCTCTAGTTAGAAACATGGCTCCCCCATGAAACCCTATCATGTGTTCATCATAGCCAACTAGGGAATGGTAGAGGAGCCAATGTACAGTGTAAATAATACTTTTGGTGGCCTAGAAAGTAATATGGCCAATTTTAAGGCCTTGCCCTAGGTGAGCACTGGCATTGCCCGACTAGGGACAAGGTGGTGTAAAAGATTGTTTACTTATAGGGGGGCTTGTCAGCACAACTCCAAGACATTTGAGATCAAGAAGGGAACTATAAAACATAAACATGAATATCTGAAGGGTTCATCAATCCATTAATCCATCCTAAACTATCCATGAATAGTGAGACCCTTGAAACCATTGAAACCCTCACTAAACCCTCTATTTTGGGTTAGGGAACTGTACAGAGGCTTGAAACCCTAAGACCCCAAAAATATTTGAGGACATGCCCTAGATATCAAGAATCCATAATTAGGTTGGTGAGATCTTTGGAAGGATTTTGGTAGAAATCCTATAAATCAAGGTAAGGAGGTCTAATTGGGGCTCTAGGGCTACAAGGACAAAATAGAGACTTTGGTGAAATCGGTAAGAGGCCAAGTGATAGACCTTTCTTGAATGGATCAAGAAGTTCCAAAAAAAATTACTATTCTACATCCACACTCCTACAAGAATCTCAACTTGTTCAAGAGGTAAGAAGCCAATTGCTTGAGAAGAGACAATGAAGAGTTTGATCTTGAAATAATGAGGTGATCCCTTAGGAGTTGGAGTGAAGCATAGAGGAAGTGTGGGATCTTGAAGGAGTCCTTTGAGTGACAAGGTGGAGCCTTGTGAATTCTTCATTGAGCCATTGGAGACTTGGTGGAGTTAGGAATCTTAGTGATCCTAGCCAAGTGGTAAGAACAACTACCAACTTCCTATTGTGATCACATCAAAACCTCACCCATAACCATATTGCATGGGATGGGTGATTCAAGGATGATATATACAAGATAGTAAAAAATGTTTCTTATCTTCTTATATTAATCCATTCAAATATGAGGTTCTTTTTTATGTATTTGTGTATGACAAAAACCTACCTGTGAGGAACAAGCTCAAACATGCAAACATTAGTGGATAATAATTCTAACAATCTAAAACATATAAAAAGCTTACAACAACACAAAGTTCCCATCACAACCTATGATAGAGCCAAAACAAGTGCACCCAAATGGCTTGTTTGATTTTCTATTTTATGGAGATGTAGGTGTGCTCTCCTAAACACAATAGATTAATCCCCAAATGATGCAAATTCTACAATGCAAACTACAAAGGAGATCAAGAGAGTTCATAAACTAGTATGAGGAACTAGTTGTAAATAAATGATCAAAAGATGACAATGGACAAGATAACAAGCTATAATGATATGAAAACTAAGACTGATTCACCATTATATTAAGAATTCTATGTGATCTAGATTAAAAATAAGAAGAAGAAACTATGATATTGCTAAATGCTTATAAAATTCTAGAGCTAAACTAGCATGATAACAATGCATAGAAATAATGGATGGTTTTCTCTTGGAAAGGGATCTATTTATAGATTTTTGGGAGAAGTTTGAGGGCTTGGATGAGGTGGCATCTATGACATCCACATGGAAGCCACATAGGAGCCACATAGAAGACACCTAGGCTAAAGCGGATGGCCATGCAAAGGTCAACTTGAGATAAGATGGGCATTTAAGGTTTGAAGGGACCAAGGTTGCAACACTGGAGAAAGGAGTGGGGGACAAAGTTGTAAGAAGGGATTTGGAGAATTTAAGGAATTTTGGTGGCTTCTTTGGGAAGAGTTTCTCACACATGTGTGAGAAACCCATTAGCACTAATGGGGTTAGGAATCATTTTTTAAGTGATATTAGGGAGTGATTAGCAATAGGGGTAGGTTTAGCAAGTGAGGTGATGGGTGTAGGCTAGGTTTCTAGGTTTGGGTTAGGATTAAATTAAATTAGATTATATTTAATCAAATTTTATAAGAATATTAGAACATATAAGAATTAAATAAATATAAATTTATTTAAAGGAGGATTTATGTGGGGATTTGTATTAATTTAAACTTAATACATTAGAGAATGGGGTATTTAAATTAAATTAAAATACTTTAGGCAATGAACCTTTTTAATTAAATAGATTTAATTAAATACATAGTGAAATAAAGAAAATATAATTAATTAATTAATATTAACTATAATGCTAAGGGAAATATTAATTAAAATAAATTTAATTAATAAGAACAATTTTGGACATCTATATTTTTCCCCTCTTTGATGTAGCGTCACAAGTGGCATCACGTCACAAAAAAAGAAAATAAGATGCCCAAAAAGAAATTGGGTGCCTAAAAGTCATGTTGAAGTGATGATGGTGAGGGGTTGTGCCCCCTTGAGAAAATAACACAAATAATTTTTTTGTGGAATTTTCTCGAAAAAGAGCAAATGAGAAGGAAACAAGGAGAAAATGGAAGAAAATGGGGTAAATTACATGATAATCGGGGAAACGGAATAAAATGGGGTGGAGAAGAGGAACTAGGGGGAAACGGGCCCATAGGGACCTATAAATAGGCCAAGAGGGGCCCAGGAAGGGTCACTTTCTATCACAACCACTAGATAAATCAGATCGAATGACAACAACATGGAAAATGAGAAAGAGAGGAGCCAACTTAGGAGTGATTGGGAACATACCAGAGGCCTACAGACATGGGAGCACCAATGAGTCACAAAGTCCACTCCTCGTACTTTCATTTCAATTTCAAAATTTTGCATTGATTGCTTCTTGTATGGGGGTTTAGGAGGGGAAACCTATTGAGATGGAGACGTCGATCGATTGATCTGTGTCTGCACAAATGTCGATTGGCTAATTGACATCGACAGGAATGGGGGTTAGGTAACGAAGATGATGATTGATAAATCATCATATTCAAGATGGGGTTTAGGGTTGATAGAGGTGACTAAAGAATGGATTTTATAGATCTGTGTCTTTGTAGATCAACATTCTTTTGATCCTTATTTGTGAGGCCAAGTCATCATCTCCATGGATTGAGCCAAAAGACAAGTTTTAGTATTAGAAAATACAACTTGGGGGAGGCTTCAGGATTGACCAGGGAGTGACTGGGGACATGATGCCCCAATTAGAACTAAGATAGGGAATTAATTTGGCTAGAATAGGATGACTGACACGATTGAACTAGATGTAGGAGCAGGTAGCTCTCTTCATTTTTAGGGAGTTTGATGGATACCGTGGAGCTATAGGAGTAGTTGACTACGATTGAGTAGGGAAAAGTTTCTTTTTCTGGGATAGATTACGTGCATGAGTGGCCAAGGATTAGAGAACATAATTCACTCATGACCATCTTGGTTGAGAGATGGCATTGTGATACATTGAGTTTTCACCTCCTGAAAAGAGAGGTCATTGTCACACTTCTAGATGTAAGGTGGATATACAATGCTGATCAGGGGTGGTATCCCTAAGTACATAGCAGAGGGTGCAAAGCCATTCATGGACACATGCTTTAGATGAAGGTTTGAAAAGTTTCCCTAATCGCGATAGTGGATTTCGTAGAAGGAGGTGATGCAAGCTAGATTACCATGAATAGTGATATATTTGGTAGTATTGATAGGTAGGAGGATGTGTCCAAACCTTGTAAGAAACATTTTCCCTCATGGTTGGGCCAGAGTTCTTAGTTTCATGCTAGAGGAGGAGGGTGTAGTGTACTATTGGGGATACTCCATATTAGGTCAGTTATATTATGACCTGCATATGTGCATCTACCAAATAGGGAGGAGTTTGGGAGCTAGAGTGACACTGTTGCTAGTCTAGGTGTGGGAGCACATAGCTGTCACATAGCCCACCCATCTATAGGAGACATGACATATTTATGAGAATTACACATGCTGGTATAGACTGTCGATTAGATATGGGTGGACTATATTAGTGGGGTATTAGTAGAGGATTCTAGATGACATACTGAGCTTTGACTGGACACCATAAATGGGATGTGGGGCCCGGGGATACTAGAGTGAGTAGCTTCAAAGGGATGACAGATTTATGGATACCCATTATCTTGGTTTTGTTTAGACAAACTGTTGGCTCATAGGTAGATCAATACAGTATATAGCCAGATATATACCCTCACGAGTCTGACGTCAATTTGAGATCATACAAGATGATGTACCAGATGGATTTCCTTGTCCATTGGTCACTCAAGAGGTGGGGGATTGGAGTAGATCTTAGGGGATCTCTGGCATTATGGAGAGGCATGGACCCATTTTCAAGGGTACACGGAAAAGATGTCATTACAGGTGCAAGGATGACTGTAGCTTATGCACAGTGGTGAGAAACACACATAGTAGTGTGTCTCATATACTTAGGGTAGGTATTGGATGAGGAGTAGGTAGGAGATGATGATGATGGGGGAGAGGGAAATGACAAGGGATGGTGGTGAAAAGGGAGATGGTGGGGGGTGGAGAGTATTCCCTATGGTCCCCAATGTGAGGAGGAGAGGGGTGGTCTAGATATTGACAAGAGGAGCGCCAACCCAGGTAGTAGTAGCAGGACTAGTATAGGAACCTCCTACACCATAGTTATAGTCATAGGTACCAATACAAGGAGTTGTAGAGGTACATAGACATGTCCCAATAATAGGGCCACTACCAAAGGGACCACCAACAAGGTATATCACACAGGAAACCTATGATGCACTGCAAAAAGAGGTCAGAAGATTGAGGGTAGGTATGGATAATGAGAGAGAGGAGTACGCCACTGGTCATGTAGAGAGGGATAAACTATAGACCGAGGTTCCTCAAATATAGGGATTATATGATGTTGGGAGGACACAAGATGATAGCGCATAAGATGCACTAGACACATTACAGGCCAAGGTGGATACCAAGGAGTTCACCATGGTAGAGACAGAAATAACTATAGTAGCCATCTAAGAGCTATAAGACTTGAGATGGGAGGTGAATTCCCTGAGGTAACAGGTACAAGATCAGATTATAGACAAGTATTTGTGGTAGCAAAGGGTAGAGGAGTATAGTACAGATTGAGAGATTGCCAAACATGATGCCACAATAGGGGTATGGAGCAGGTTCTTACATATTCCTTTGTGGCACACATTAGAGAGGCATGGGTCTTGAGGGAGGAAGAGTAATATCATAGGCTATACTATGAAGTGGTATCAAAGGGACAATTAGGTCCATCCTACTTAGAGAGGACATAGACTTAGGATATTGGAATTACATCTCAGGGATCCATAGGTATGATACCACCTAGGAATAGAGGTGGAGATGAAGGTGGATCATCTCAAGCAACCTCATGAGAACCTTGTAGACATGTTGCTACATTTTTAAAGTTTTTGACTATTATATGAGACCATATGTACAATGGCACCTAGGTGCATGTACTTTATGCATATTAGAAATGTAAATTTTTGTTGTACCATTCGATGAACAATCAATGTACCTTTATTATTTCATGATGACATTATGATGACATTTTATGGAGTATAGACTATGGACTATGGACTATTATTCTTTTATGATCTATATGATGATACTCATTGAGTCTTATGATGTGTGTGTATGGATGCATTTATGAATTTACATGATTATGTAACTGACTAGTGTGATGCAAGATTGTGTGTGATTTGTGGGTTTATACTATATGTTGTGGTTCTAACTATTTGTGGTGCAGATGGATGTGGATTTTATACATGTGATGTATCTATGATGTTTATATGATGGATATGTGATGCATGCAATATTTATTTATGATGTATATACTATGGATATAGATACAAGATGGATTCATAATGATACATGGATGTGATTATATGGGATGGATATTAATGTGAAATGCATATGGATTTTTATATCGTTTACATGTACTTACATTTATGTGGATACATGGATAAAAATGGGTATTTAATGATTAATGTGGATGTTTTATCAGATAAGTGGGTTTAATAGTTTAATGAATATTGAATGAATGTCATATATAATAAAATGGATACAGTTTGGTAAATGAAAATGAACCTAATGAACTTAACAATAACTAATGATATAAACTACTTAGGTGGATAGATAATAATAAATGAAAATGGAATGGATGCAATATAATGTGTAATGCCCCTCTAACCCTAACATGTGATTGAAGTACTAAGGGATGTAATTAGAACACTAGGGTTGTTTGAGGGTATGTTTTCATTTAAGTGATTGGTACTAAATGTTTAAGTTTAACTGTCGTATGTGTATACTTTTGAGATACCTTAACCAAGTAGATGTGATACAATGAGAATGTGTTTGATAATATGCTTTCTTATTAGGATCTTGAATATTGCTTGGCAAAATATCTCCTATGATATGTGATGATCCCTTGTTTGTATGATGATCTTCTATCCTAATGATGATTTGCTTTATTTTATTATAATTACACGGTTATGATTATGTACATACTAACAATACTAACAAATCATGTTTTAATATGAATCCTATTTGATGTGCCTGTAGGATGAGGGGAGGCAATCATAGTCACTTCTACAGGAGATCTACACAATGTCGTACCCCCCTCCTTTTTTTCTATTATTTTCCTATGTGTGTGTGTGTGTGTGTGTTATCTCTATTTGAGCATTAATGGATTGTCATTAGTATCAATCAATTATTCAATTGGTAAAGGTCAGTAAAAGAGACAAATAAGATAGTCAGTCAAGCATACAAAGCCTACACACTGAGAAAAGACAAGGCAAAACTTCAAGTTAATTGAATACATGTTTGACCAAGCACACTCATTGAGCGTCAGGCATTTACTGAGTACCAAGCTAGTGATCACTGTGCATTCATATGAATCAAGCACTAGTAATTTACCGAATGGTGAATGCAGTGATTACCGAGTAAAGTAGGAAATGATATAGTAAATAGGAATGGCACAAACATCTATGCAAATGGTCTACACTGATCAGGGAAATGATTTACCAAGATCGATACATATTTAATGTGGATATAATTATTAAATTTGGTGATGATTCTTATGTAATGTTAGATCTAGGTCATTTTCTTACATTGTTGATCTTAGGCTTTCTAAGATATTATAAACCCTAATTAGGTCAATATTGTTTTATATAAATTTGTAGAGAAGTCATTTTGATTAAGAATCATGAAGGAGTAGCCACACTAAGGACATCAAGAGATCAGACAAAGGGTTCATGTAGAAGGTTTATGAAAGAAAGAATCAATTTATCAGAACACATACAAGGCTACCAAGCGGGATAGAAGGACACATACATCACACTAAGATGATATTTGTTTGGTATTTCATAGATCTAAATTAGATAAGATTGAGTTGTTATTTACAGATATTTTTACTGTTATCAATTTAACCATTGTAGCATAATTAAATCCTCTTAATAGAGTGGACATAACAGTTCTTATGTAAATCTCTTAATCGACTACACACATACATTGTGTTATGAAAATTCTTTAACCGGGTAGATCTAGTCAATGTTTTGTTACTCCTAATAGGGTAAGATCATCAGAAGTGATCAAAATTGTAGCCTTAACTGACATATTTTATTGTTGCAGTAGTGAAGATTTGTGTGTCATTCCTAGCATAGTTTTTACCTTCTTACAAGGTTTTTTGCGTAACCAAAATATATGTGTCATGAGTATGAATTTTAATGGATGATTTATTGTTTAGTTTACATGCACTTTACATTTTCAGTTATATGAATGTATGTTTCTAACAATGGAATTAGTCGGTTAGTTTAGATCAACAATTGCAAAGTTTTAGTGTTAAAAGTTTTTTAGGGTACTGATTCACCCCTCCCCTCTTAGTACTTATCTTTCCATAATCTCAACAATTGGTATCAGATCTAGATCTCTTGTTAAGGAAGTTTAACCACTGAAGAGGAAAAGATCTAAGGATGGAAAGATATAAATTGGATAAGACCATTGAGAAAAAAAAGGTTGCAGATGTAGATCTTTATTGATCAATTCAAGGAAGTTGAAGAAGAATTGAAGAAGTTACTGATCATAAGGAAGGATATGGCAATTTGGTACAATGAGACTGATTATCATGAAGAAGAGATAGATGACCTATTTGAGACATCTAGATCTAGATCTAGCAGCATATCTGATGCATCTGAAGGAGAAACATTAGATCTATCTAAAAAGAATCTACATCTTACTGAACAAGTCAAAGCTCTACAGATCGGTCAAGAGACACAAATGGTTAGGATGATTGATGTCATGAACAATGCTAGGCAAGTTGAACAAGAAAGAAACTTGGCTATTGAAGATAGGAGACAAATGACTGAGAAGCTACAAGAGAAAGAATTTGAGATACTAAGACTCACCAAGCATCACTTTGGAATCTCCAATCAGATGGTTGTCATAAGTTAGGAAGTCAACTGAGTAAATAGTGAGCTTACAAGGAAACTAGAAGACATCGGTGAATTAAGAGAGGAAAATGAAAGATTGAAGAATGAGGTAAAAATGAAACAAAACCATAATGAGATGATCAAGAAAGTTGAAGACACTACTAAGAGAATAGATGAATTTCTGATAAGTCAGAAGGGACTTGGCAACACAACTGGTTTAGGCTACACCGAGCAGGGAGAATCATCAAGATAAGTTGAAAAGAATAATGCCTACACTAATCAAAATCCAAAGAAGCTATCATACTATCACTATGGAAAATTGGGCCACACATAAAATGTTTGAAGGAGTAAAGAAAAAGGTATTCCCAAATCCATTCCTAAGTTTAATGGTAATTGTTATAACTGTAACAAGTATGGACATCAGAAACATGAGTGAAGATCTAAATTGAATAGGACTCTGAAGAAAACCTACATGGAAAAACACTACCGCACTTGCAATATGCATGGATACATGTCACAGGAATGCATGAAAAAAATGAAGCAAGTCTAGACATCGAAAGAACAGAACAAAACATATCAATCGAGAAGGAAAGGTAATGCATATAGTTGGGATTAAAACACATGGGTTAATTACACAACATGTAGCAGGTATGGACATATAGCAACTAACTACATGAGGAAGAAATGGAGAGGAAGATATCATAATTGGACAAACATTGGTATGGACTTCTTACACTATCACAAGGTCGGTCACCTAAGTAAGGACTGTAGAGGCCGAACAATAGAGACAAAATTGAATGAAAATGGAAATACAGTCAAGGAAATCATGAGGATAAGGAATCAAATGTAGAGAAAAGCATCAAGTGACAATGTTGGATCAAGCAATGCATTCGGTGACACCTCATCCATTGGATTAGGTGATATCACCACCTCCACCTAAGTTATATAAGGTATGTATGGAACTAAATTCAAATCAGTTATATTTTACAAACAGTTCCTTATATCTAGTGGTTGCATACCAAATCTGCATGAAATAAGATGCACTATGGGATTATATGTTTTGAGCTTTAAATGTGTACAGTTGGTATAAGCAGGACTGAGTATGTATTTTCTAGTTGGAAACTATTGGCAAGGTTAACTGAGTTATGGTATAAATCGAGTGATATCTTAGTGTTAACCAAGCTTAAGATCTTTTTGAAGTATAAACCGAGTGCAACTACATCTACCGAGTTATGGTAGGTCAAGCATTAAATGCAAAATTTTGAGTGGGAAATTAAATTTTTGGGTACAAATGCACTGTGGACTTAATCATTTTCTCACATTGTGACTATGAAGAACAAGGCAATTTTGAGTGAGATTTGAGCAAAGAATTTCCAGAGCATTTGAGTAGATATTTGAAGGATTTACAAGCAAGGTATTCACGATTAAAGTAAGTTTTGAATCCACCGAGCTATTTCACTATTATTTCATGAAGCCCTAATTTGAAGAACGATGGAATCATCATCTAAAGTCATGAAATATAAGTCCAGAAGTGAGAAGAAGGTCACTTTGATAAAATTCACAACCTACACTAAGCCTAAATACAAGTTACATCTCAAGGTTACTTCACAAACTAACAAAACTGGTGCATTTTTTAGCATTCCACCTAGGGTTTTGCTAGTTCAGAACATCCACACATATATTTATTGTAAAATCAGAGAAATAGGGGATTTTGAGCTTCAATCCACCTATCACGAGCTATGTGCCAATGGAAAGATCAAGGATGAGAAAACACACTTGAAGGTGAAGGGTTTAGTGAATGCCCTACACTTCTCAAGGGTATTTAAGAATGAATGGATTAAGGTAGTGCTGAGCCTTGTGCATGAGGAAAAGTTATGGCTGGATGAACCGATCAAAATCATAAGGGACATCATACATGTAGTCATTGGTTACCCTATAACTAACAAGGTAAAAGCATTAAGGAGTGCACCGAGAGCTGAGATTTAAAAATTAACTAGATCTGAATGGGATGATAGAGGCATGACAATCAACACTATTGTTGACCCCGAGACAAGATTCGGTGCATATGCAGTCGGGTATAAGATATTTCAATCTAGCAAGTCGAATAGTGTTCCATGTCGAGCATTGGATATTGCATATAAGATTATGAAGAAAGGCTTTCAATTTGACCTTGTTGAGCTCTTATTGAAATAGTCGGATGAGAACATGTGAACCATTAGGTCGGAAAAGAAAAATACCTGTAAGTTTGGTTCATTGCTAATTTGCATATTTTTCTATGTACATAACTTCTTTCCCTCAGTCGGTAGTGTTGACTCAAAAATTGACTGACCGATCATTTTGAAAATCAAGGACTTTATTCAAAGTTTGGGACAAAATTTTTTTAGCATTATGGATGTATATTTTGAACAGTTTAAGGATAGGATGTATCAAACAAGCAGAATACCAGGATAGTTGGTTGAGCAATACAAAGAAGATATATGTTTCTTAGTGGACACCGACACCACTCTTATCATGGTGATTGAACCAAGAACTGCTTGATTACCCCCTATGGGCTATGAACTTGATATTGACAGAGCCTCTAAGTCAATAGAGGCATTATTAGCTGAGCCCAAAGATCCACAACCAAGTAGGTTTAGAACCTATGAAGAGGCCAAACAAAGGATTAAGATGGATCTTGTTGTAGTTAAAGTGAACAAGAAATCAAAGAAAATGATGGACACGTTGATAAAGAAATTCAGTGATGAAGTAGAAGAGGAAGAAGCATCTGAGGATATTCTAGTTGAAGAGGCAACCGGGGAACAATTATCAATTGATAATAATAAACATGATGGGGAGGAGACCGAGTTTGAAAAAGACATTCAATCTATATCGGTCAAGGCCATAGGGAAGAGAAAGCAAGCAAAAGCACCAACAAGAGCAAGGACAATGTCCTCAATAGATGCTTCTCTTCCCTTAAAGAAAGGAGTAGTAAAAATTTCTAGGCCAACTCCCACCAAGACATATCAAAAGAAAAAGAGAGGTGCCCAAGCTACCTTAGAGCTACATAAGAAGAGGAGAAGGTTGATTAGAGAAAAGGATGATGTTGATGATGATGAAGAGGAAGATCAAGATAAGTTTAAAGTTATTGTGAATAAAAACCCATCAATTGATGAATTAGTTGAGAGCATAAAGGAAATTGGTAGCCTAAGTAACCCTAAATTGAGTCGGTATGTACACATGTCTACCGAGGATCAAGAAAAGATAGAAGAGGACATCATACAAATGATGATCAAATTTAAGAAGGTACCTATAGAGTTTTTTAGGTATGTACCTACAGCTTTGTATGAAAAAGTGTTTGTAAGATGGACTTATGCCTTGCATACTGAAAAGAAGATGAGGGAACATTCACTGATATTGGCTATGCCTACTTTATCAGTTCATGAAATTGAAGAGTTAATGAAACAATATTCTAAGAGATTTTTAGTAAAGAGTAGAGCCTTGAATATTCTGGCAGGCAAACTTGAGGAAGTTGATAAAAATAGTAAACTTCTATGGAATTCAATTCTAAAAGCCTAAGAAGAAGCGGATAAGTTGGCATTAGTAGTAGTTCCTGAGAAGAAAAATAAGAAGAAAGGTAAAGTAATTCACTTAGATGATGTTGATATTGCTACCAAGGAACCCATTGAGCTATCAGACACCGAGGTAGCAGATACTACCAATGTAATATACTTCTACCCCACAGGTTACAGAGAAGAATACAAGGATCCTCCTGAGTAGTTAATAATAATAGTAATAGATGATGTACTTATTAAAGACATCACAAATGGAGATCCTGATGACATAACTGATGATGAAGATGTAAACATTATTGTAGATACAACTAAGGAAAATGCACCTACTGAGGCAGCAATAAGTGAAATTCCAGGTGACTTACCAATTTTAGTACAAGTTGTTGACATTATAACATAGAAGGAACTTGAAGGCTCGACCCCCGAGAAACCTACAAACACACCTGAGGAATAGGGGACAACTAAATGGGGGACAACCGAATAGAATACTTCCAATGAGCCTGAACAAATAGAGAGAGAAAAACAAGCACCAGAAGAATCTAAACCAGTAGAGTCAACACAAATAGACACCACAACTAATGCCCAAGGACAAGCTACTGAGACATAGGTCACCGGGAAACCTAAGGAAGAATGTGTGTCAACCGAGCCCGAGGAGACAAATCTGGAGATTAAAGCTCTAGTTCCATATACCAAGTCACCAACACTTGAGAAGAAGAAGAAAAAGAAACATGGAAAGGGTTTACTCGCATTGGATGAATTAATTAAGATACCTAAGTGAGACCCTAGAACATTAGAACTCGAGGCACTAAGAAAATGTGGGGAATTGTGCACTAGAAAGGCTGCACAAGAGAAGTTGAAAAAGGAGAGCTAAAGAAATCAAATTCTACAAGATGTTAGAGATCTCTTATTGCAAGTAGTTCTTGAGATCAATGTCGATGAGGATACTCCCATTCTTGATCAGCTTGCAACTCTAACCAACGACATAAATACCTTAGATATTGATGCTGAGAAGAGAATAGAGGAAAGGGTAGAAGCAAGGATTCAACTGAAACTGGTAGAGAAAATAAGCCAAGAAGTGGCAATAAATAAGGTTAAGCTTTTTGAGGTAATTACCGAGCTGGAAACCATTATTCAGAAAATTATTCAAATTTTGTTTAAGTTATGCACTGTTGACTAGTTCACTACTGAAGTTAGTGACAAGATTAAAAAGATGGATGAAGAAATCAAGATGAGTGAAAATTGTTCTCTAATCGAGCCAAATTTTTTTCATAAGAACATTTCAAAAGATCAAGAACTTAGGCAGTTGAGATCAGACTTGAGGAAGTACGAAAACACCATAAGTGACCAAGTCACTGAGCTACAAGCTGAGTTGCTTCCACATCTGAAGATCATGGAGTGACATGTAGATAAGGCAAAATCATTAGTTTCCACCCCCGAGATCTCTGTACTTGAGAATATTTTTGATATGCATGCACAAGTAGGTATAGAGCACATTTCCCTTACAAATCTGAAAGAGGAATGGGAAAACCTCTTGGCATCACTAAAGAAAACCTACTTGGACATTTTTGATAAGTTGTAAGTACATCCTTTCTATTCGCATTAATTTCATAAAGGGGGAAATTTATGTATATGCCACTATGTACTTCACACCACCGAGAGCATGCACAAAGGGGGAGTCAGTAAAGAAAAGAGTCAGTGTATAGTCAGTATAATTTTGAGTTTATATTTTTTTTTTGGAAATCGGTACATATACATAGGGTTTTGATATTAATGCCAAAGGGGGAGATTGTTATCTCTATTTGAGCATTAATGGATTGTCAGTAGTATCAATCAGTTATTCAGTCGGTAAAGGTCAGTAAAAGAGGCAAACAAGATAGTAGGTCAAGCATACAAAGCCTACACACCGAGCAAAGACAAGGCATAACTTCAAGTTAACTGAATACAAGTTTGACCGAGCACACTCATCGAGAGTCAAGGATTTACCAAGTACCGAGCTAGTGATCACTGTGCATTCATATGAATCGAGCACTAGTAATTTACCGAATGGTGAATGCAGTGATTACTGAGTAAAGCAGAAAATGACATAGTAATTAGGAATGGCACAACCATCTAGGCAAATGGTTTACACTGATCAGGGAAACAGTTTACCAAGATCAAGACATATTTAATGTGAATGTAATCATTAAATTTGGTGATGATTCCTATGTAATGTTAGATCTAGGTCATTTTCTTACATTGTTGATCTTAAGTTTTCTAAGATATTGTAAACCCTAATTAGGTCAAGAATGTTTGATATAAATTTGTAGAGATGTCATTTTGATTAAGAAACGTGAAGGAGTATCTGCACAAAGGACATCAAGAGATCAGACAAAGGGTCTATGACAGAAGGTTTATGAAAGAAAGAATCAGTTTATTAGAACACATACAAGGATACCAAGTAGGACAGAAGGACACATACATCACACTAAGGTGATATTTGTTTGGTATTTCATAGATATGAATCAGACAAGATTGAGTTGTTATTTATAGATACTTTTACTATTATCAATTTAACCATTGTAGCATAATTAAAATCTCTTAACAAAGTGGAATTAACAGTTCTTATGTAAATCTCTTAACAGAGTACACACATACATTGTGTTGTGAAAATCCTTTAACCAGGTAGATCCAGTTGATCTTTTGTTTCTCCTAATAGGGTAAGATCATCAAAAGTGATCAAAATTGTAGCCTTAACTGACATACTTTATTGCTGCAGTAGTGAAGATTTGTGGGTGTCATCCCCACTGCAGATTTTACCTTCTTATAAGGGTTTCTATGTAACCAAAATATCTATGCCATGAGTATGAATTTTCATGGTTGATTTATTGTTTAGTTTACATGCACTTTACATTTTCAATTATATGAATGTATATTTCTAACAATGGAATAAGTCAGTTAGTTGAGATCTACAATTGCAAATTTTTAGTGTTAAAATTTTTTGAGGGTATTGATTCACCCCTTCCTTCTCAGCACTTATCTTTCCATAATCCTAATATATATATATATATATATATATATATATATATATATATATATATATGTTTTTTCTTGTCTTAGTGATACAAGGTTATAGGGACCAGGCATCGACTCCACCTAGCTACATAGGTATGAGCATGCCTTTAAAATCCTTGAAAGTTGTTTTTGCGGAGGTAGTGCCAAGGTCCCACAAGTAACTCCTTTTGGCATAGGTTTTATTTTTAGGTGGACTAATTGACTTGCTTTGACTTTCTTGGACTTGGTGATTTTACACTTTCATTCTTTTAGTTGTATGATTTGTTTGATCATTTCATTTATTTCTCCTCCTTGGGATGATTCTTAGATGATCTTTGCTAAGTTATGTTTTAGGGTTTCTTGCTTTGTTGGGAGTTTGGCTTGACTTGCCTTGTTGACTATGGTGACCTTGTTTGATCTTGTGGTTTTCTCTATGTGTTTTATAGTTGAGTTTTATGACTTCTTTGGATTATTAGATTTATTTTGAGGCATGTCATTTTATTCTATTTGAGTGTTATATATTATAGTAAGTATAAATACGTAATAATATTAATATTATGATTTATTACTTCCTAATCACATAGATTATAATATTTGGTATTTTCCATATATATATATATATATATATGGGCACACACATACATGTATATGTATATGTATATATAAGTTATATGTGATTATATTTGCATGACTATGGATATTGGTTATAGTGTATATTTCTAGAACTAAGGTAAACATATAGTATTGTTAATAATTAAATATTACGTAATGCGAGGTATGATATTATTAATTCCTAATTTTTAATAATATGAATAGGTTGCATATTATCTATATCTTCTATGCCACATATTATAAATATGTGCATTGATGATTATAAAAGCATTCATTATAGTTATATTTATGTACTACATAGTTATGAGTTTATAATTATACTAAGTTATTTAATTATGCCTTTTAGTTAAGAGTTAGTTGGGGGTTGGTTACTTTTGAGAAATATATTTATATGGATTCTCTTTTGATTTTGAGGGGAGATGGGTTGAAATTTTGAGGAGATCTTGGTTGTTCTTTTCATGGAGACTTTTGGAGAAAAGAAAAACTTATGATTTGTGAGAGAGGGTTTGTGAGCATAATTCTTTAAGGATTTATAAGTTTATTTGTTTTGGGGAGAGAGTCATATATGAGAGTTTAAAGGGTTGAGAGAGGGATTTTTTTTTGTGTAATTGGTTCTTTTTCTTCCATGGATATTTCTAAAAGTGGAGAGGGTTTGAATGATGCATCTCAAGTTAGATTTGTTTTCCTCTCTTTGTATCCTTCCTCCTTCGGTTGAATCTTCGTAGGAATTGAGGTATGGACTTATTTATTGATTGCATTATTTATTTGATAAAATATGGATCTATTAATATGTTCTCATGATGTATTATATCTTTACTTTCCATTCCTAGAGTTATTTAAAAGTTTTGAGTTTCTTTTTGTGAAAATTCTCATGTATTTTCCTAGGGTTTTTAGAAAATAGTTTTTGGAGATCTATTATTTGAATAATCTAAATTTAGTCCATGGTACTTCTTGGTTGATTTTAAGGAAGGGAAATTCAGAGATATCAAATGGGTATCTCTCATATTTTCTTTCTAGAATAAAATTAACTCTCTATTATGTACATTTTATCAAACTAAATCTATCCATTCTAGGTTCTAATTTTTCAATCAAGTTTATATGAATGGTATGGATTGTTAAAACCATGTAAAGACCTTAATTTGATATCAAAGATGTTTATCCATATTATCTTTCATTTACCACTAGTTTTATATTTTTTTGTTATGTTTTGTGAAAGTTATAACTATTTTAGTGAAGACAGGTCTGAATCCTAACCAGGGTTTTCTGTTTTAGAACGTAAGCCATATATTTCATTCCCATTGTTGGATTTTCAAATAAATCTCAAGGAAATCATATAGGGATTTATTATTGATTCTCACTTAAGTGATTGGATTAATTGTTTGTTTTGTGAAGGATATGGTTTATTGTTCATTGATGACTATTCTTGGCATTTAAACATTGTTTGAAATAAATCAATTTTGAAAGTTGTCAAGTATTAGAGGCTACCAGAGGCTTTTAGGTTATTATTTTTTATTCATTTTGATGTAGGAACATCCTTGGGTAGTTAGAAATCCTTCATGATAGATTTTTTTGTCCATGTGTTTCTCGGTTACAGTGTTGGACGAGGAGCTCGGTCAAAGAGGTCTTGCTTGGTTGCAGCGTTGGCCGAGGAGCTCAATCACTAAAGGACTCGGTTGCTTCTGGTGCTTGGTTGACATGCACTCGGCTATGCCTGGCTTGCTCAGTAGTTTTTCTATCACTCAGCAGTTTGGACTTGCTAACTTGAGTTCTTGAGGATTTTTTAGGCCAACTTGATATATTTAATGTGTGTAGCACATGTTGCATTCTCCTAGGTAGATCTGGAAGCTGGCATGGAGAATTAATTATTTGTAAGGCTATTTGATAAATGACTTGTGTTGCATTTAATATTTTTTTGTTTTAGGAGCCGACTTGGTTTAGGTTTTATTTCTTTCTTCTAGCTAACTTGTGGCCGAAGAAGTAGTATATAAGAGGGGTCGGAGTAGAGTTGTAAAGAGGTAGGTAGATAGAGAAGGAAGAGATTCAAGTTAGGAATCTAAAGCTGCAAATTTGGGAGCAGAGCTAGTGGCTGAGGCTTAGGAACAAGGAGATTTCTTGGTGGCTTCTGAGAACAAGTTTAGATCTTGTTGGATGTTTCTACTAGATTGATGTGTTGTTTCAGATTTGGCTAGCTAGGGTTTGGGTTTGAATTGGATCTTGAGGGATCTTGCAGAACTATTACTTTCTTTGTAATTGGTCGTAATCGGAAAGGCCTTACAACCCAACACATTACATGTAATTAGTTATTTATAAATAAAGAGTTTAGGTTGTTATCAGATCTTTCTTCATTGTTGTGATTCCATTGTGTGGTTGTTTAGCTAGGGGCTTGGACATTGCCTTTTAGGATTCTCTTGGCCTTGCACTATGTCAGGTGGTATCAGAGCTTATAGTTCTTGGGTGTGTGGATAGATTGTCGAAGGTGAGGCAGTTTGCACCAGGACCTTGGGTTGGGTTGATCTGGTGGTAATTTGTTACCTTGGGTTTACAAAGATCTTGGGAGATGCCTCCAAGAAGATTGGACCCTAGGGCGATTGTAGATCTTTGTGATGTTGTAGAGTTGAGGATTACAGAGAAGGTTAAAGCAGATTTTAGATCTGAGATGGAATTGATGAAGAATGACATGATTACTAAGATCATAAGGGCTATGGTTGGTGTACCTCAGAATGTGGGCACAAAGGGTAGTTATGAGGAAGCTTCTGTAGACTTTGAAGCTGTTGGATCTAGTGGAGAGGAAAGAACTGACCGTGTGGAGAGATCTATGGATCACGGAGTTGACCGGTTGGATAGATCTAGCACTCAGTTGAAGTTGAAGCATAAGATGGAGGTTTCTAATTTCTCAAGTACTTTGAATCCTGAAGACCTGATTGATTGGATTGGTGAATTGGAAGACCACTTTGAGTTAGAGGATATTGGTGATCCATTTAGAGAAATATTGGCACAGACTAAGCTAAAAGGACATGATGCTCTTTGGTGGAAAGATTTACAAAGAGAAATAGAAGATGAAGGTGAACTGAACATCAATCGGTGGAGGTTGATGGTGGCTAAATTAAAGGCTAAGTTCATACCTACCGACTATGAACTTGAGTTGTTTAAGAAGTTACAAAACTTGAAGTAGAAATAATTGACTATTAAAGAATATACCGAGGAATTCTACAAACTTACTATTCAGTTTGGACACAGAGAAATTGGTAAGGAAAAGGTAGTTTGGTATGTGAATGGCTTGAGATTCAATATTCAGGATGAGCTTGGTAAGCTAAAGATTGATTCGGTTGAGGATGCTTATTAGTATGCCCTGAAGGTAGAAGATAAGTTGAAGAGGAGACAACATGGTAATTTTTGAGTGAAAAAGAAACAAGATCACTCGGTGAAGGATAAGCTGACTGCTAAAGATGAACCAAAACCTATCGAACCAAGGAAGAGGATAGGTAAGGTTTCCTTTAAGGGTACTTATTTTTGTTTTGGTGAAGAAGGACATAGAGCTTATGAATGTCCCCAAAAGATTGGTGATCGTAGAATTATTGTGGTGAATGAGGCTGAAGACTCAAAAAATGAACCTGAACAAGGAGGAGAGAATTTGTTTCCTTTGTGAGTACTATTTGGTAAAAGAGTGTTGGAACCTTGTCAAAAGAGTAATTTGTTCAGGACTCGTTGTAAGTCTGGTGGTAAAATCTGTAATGTGATTATGGATGGTGGTAGTATTGATAACCTTGTAGCTGAGGAGATGGTTCAAAAACTTGGTTTGAAAAGAGTGAGACATCCTTGTCCTAATAGGATTGGTTGGTTGCAAGATTTTCATGCTTTGGAAGTGAGGGAGCAATGTCTTGTTGATTTTCAAATTGGCTAGTATAAAGATCAAGTGTTGTGTGATGTTGTGGACATGAGTAGTTGTCACGTATTTCTTGGTAGACCTTGGTAGTATGATTGTAGGGCTATTCATGACTATGTCAAGAATATGTTTACTATTGAGAAGGGTGGCAGAAAGTTTTCATTGATCCTTTACACAATGAAGAACTTGGTAGGAGGAACTTGAGCTTTAGGAGTCGAGTTGAGTTGAAGGATCTTGGAAGGGTTAGAGATCAATGTGGAAAATAGACTTGTGGTGCACTACAAAAGGATGCGAAGAACCAGTTCAAGATTTATGAGTTGAATCCCATAAGATGTTCTTCCAGTCTTTAAGAACATCCTTTTGCACTTGGGTTGTCTGATGCAGGAGCATCCTTGGGTAGTTAGCAATCCTGCATTTTGGAGTGTGTTGTCCCTATATTGTTCAGTTGTAGTGTTAGCCAAGGAGCTTGGTCAAAGAGGTATTTCTTAGTTGTAGTGTTGGTCGAGGAGCTCAGTTGCTTTCGGTGCTCATTTGACATGTGCTCAATTATGCTTGGCTTTCTCAGTAGTTTTGTTGTCACTCAACAGTTTAGGCTTGCCGACTGGATTTCTTGAGGATTTGTTGGGCCGACTTGATGCATTTAATATGTGTAGCATGTGTTGTATTCTCCTAGGTAGATCTAGAAGCTGACATGGAGAATTAATTATTTTTAGGGCTATTTGAGAGCTGACTTGTGTTGCATTTAATATTTGTTTATTTTAGGAGTCAACTTGGTTTAGGGGTTATTTCTTTCTTCCAGACGACTTGTGGCTAAAGAAGTAGTATATAAGAGGGGTCTGGGGTAGAGTTGTAAAGAGGCAGGCAGACAGAGAAGGAAGAGATTCAAGTTAGAAATCTAAAGCTACAAATTTGGGAGTAGAGCTAGTGGTTGAGGCTTAGGAACAAGGAGATTGCTTGGTGGCTTATGAGCACAAGTTTAGATCTTGTTGGATGTTTCTACCAAATTGATGTGTTGTTTCATATCTCGCTAGCTAGGGTTAGGGTTTGAATTGGATCTTGAGGGATCTTGAGGGATCTTGTAGAATTGTTATTTTCTTTTTAATTAGTTGTAACCGAGAAGGCCTTACATCCTGACACATTGCATGTACTTAGTTATTTATGAATAAAGAGTTCAGATTGTTATCAGATCTTGCATCGCTATTGTGATTCTATTATGTGGTTGTTTAGCTAGGGGCTTGGACATCTCTTGTGGGGATTCTCTCAGCCTTGCATTGAGTCACATTTCATCCTTTGTTACATTTCATATTGTTTTTATATTATGTATGGCTCTTTTTTATGTCTTTTGATGGGTTTAGATCAACCTGCAGATGTGGAATCTTAGGAGGCTATCTAAATTTGTACTTTGAGTAATTGAATTATTTTGAATTTTTTGATGTTGCTCCCTGATATGGTAGTGTGTGGAGTAGAATATCTTAAAGAATATGTTGAGACATTCTTTCTTTTAATTCCATCATTTTACATTTTAGGGTGAGGGTTTGTCCTAATGATGTGGATCACAAGAAAATACTTGAGAACCCAAGGGAGGGATGTCTTGTTTAAAAGTCTTGTGTTTCCCTAGATGGTTTTTTGTGTGAGTAGGGTTCCTAGGTGTACTTGGTGGGTGGCTCACCATAGGATCTGGGTCGAGGAGGCCAGAAGGATAGCCTTTGGGTGATTTTTGAAAAAGAAAACCTAACATAACTAAAAATGGATGGGAATGGGTAAGAGTTTAATAAAAATTTATTAATAAGAGAAAAGATTGGATTAATGGTCCACATAGGTCCTATTAGAGTATCGGGGTCATTGTAGCTACTAGGGCAGGCCGTGAGGGATCTAGGGTACATGACTTCTAGGAAGGATCCCTACATAGAGGACTATATGATGACACTCACTGAGTACGTATCCTAGAGAAATTTCCTCTTGTGTTTTGTGATGTGACTTTATGATTTGTGTTTTGGGGTTTTACACTTGTGCTTTGACATTTATTTGAGATATTGGAGCTTTGATGTCATTTTGGGCCTTTTTCTTTAGAGATTATATATTGATAGTTATGTTTTGTTGGGATTTGATCTTCTTTTCTCTGTCACAAGGGGATATCCCACAACCTTAGATAGCCCTAGTTTCCTGTGTGGACTTTGGTTCTATCTCCTAGCACACGGGAGTGGACCTTTATGGGTCCACATGGTTGGGTGGAAAATATATCAAAGTTTTGTTCATGATTCCATGGATTTCCCGCATTCTATCTCTTCTTGAAGTTGTTGAATATTATTCTCTACACCTTTCATTTCAAAAATTTTGTATTACAATTGATGAATTCTATGCAAATGATGATTTCTCATGTAATGATCTTTTGAGATCCCTAAAGAGAGTCAAGTCTCTATGTTATTTGTTAATATGTGGGAAAAGGGTATCTCTAGGAGAAAAGAAGGGGTTAAAAATATTATTATATTTAAAAGATGTAGTTTTCAATGGAAATATTTAGAAAGTCTTATTTGATGTTCATTATTCCTAAGACATAAATCTAAAATAATGCATGTTATAAAATCTTTGTGTGATGTGGAGTATATGCTTGAATATTGTAGAAGGTTCATGATGTAATGTTATTATTTCCAAGTATAGAATTCAATAAAGGTAGTGATGGATTCCTTAATACAAATGTTAATCTGATAAGTTAAATATTTGAAAAAAAAAATCTCAAAAAAAATGAGTAACCAAATGATGTGATTTATAAGTGTAGATCTTGTTGCAATTTTCTCACTCATATGTGATGTGTATAATGTTTAAGGATGAAAGCAATAACAGTCATATAGGACTAGTTGAATGGATAAGTGTAAACCAAATAACTTGTGTACTTATGGCCATTGGAACTTATGTGTTTCTTAAGTTGATGAATTTTATTTATGTATCTAATTAAGTAGTCGTGCATTGTCATATTGAATTTTAGCATTGGTATCAACGTTAGGGGGCCTAGAGGGATGTCTATCTCACCCTAAATTGAAAAATCTATTCACATATTTAAGAAAGGCTTAAAATAAAAAGAAAATTAGTCTAGATTTTAGTACTTTTGACCTACGCCTTCTAGGTTCCCTGGTGGGGGTGTTACATTTGGTGTCAAAGCCCTAGGTTGTCACAATGGGAACTATGGGGACTTGTAGATGGCCCATGCATAACCCTTCATGTTTGTGTAGACCCTTTTAATATTTTTTAGATGATTAGTAAAAAAAATTAAATCCTAGGAAAGAAAGCTATAATCTTTTGTACTCATATTATATTGGAAAGTGCTTGTGTTCTTCAGAATTGGACATATCTTTTGTCAATATACTTATGTTTTGGATCATAATGAATTGATTGAGATCTTTTCAGTAACTGTGTTTCACTTTAAGGAAACTATAAAGCTACCAAATCATATCTCCTATTTCTAGAATAGTGGGAAGTTAATGTCAAATGTTGGGCACTTTACTTTCTTAAATTAATTCCATGATTTGAGCTCTTCGATTGCTAATGTTGATGCTTCAAAGTGTTTTCATCTCTAACATGAGGCAAGATATGACTGTGGTAATATACACTTTATAGGACAAAAAAGATAATAATTATGTGTCATTATTTTATGCACTCTATTTCTTGGAAAAACTCTACGATTAGGATACGTTGAGTTGTATCTAGAAGTGGTAACATCTATCTTATATGTGCTTGTTTTAACAAAACCAACTTAATTTTGGAAAATTATGTAGATTTCCAAGTTCAATTCAAACTAATGGTGTATTTTTTCAATAGAGAGTTTAGGTAGTTGTGACTCTAATAACGCTCACATAGTAATGCTTGGTGGTAAATTTGTTGTAGAGGGTGTGTTTCTTCCCTAATCTTTCAATATATGATTTAGGTAAAAGATATTTGTATAGGGTAATAGCCTAACCTGTTTTGACTTTGAAAAGGATTTTGGAAAGATCATATCCCTATTTTCTTTAGAATAGGTACTTGGTAAATAATTCACTATAGATTATATAGATTAAAAGATGCTCTCTCTCTCTCTCTCTCTCTCTCCTAAAACTCTAAGAAAGGCTCAACTATTTTACTGAGTCAGGGTAATCTGAAATGGGTCAGTCTTTTCCTAAAGGGGATTTCATATTTCATTATGTTAAAGAAAAGAAATGTTTTGTATGTATGTTCAAATTTGAGTATCTCATAAGGAAGTGTCTATAAGATTGCATAAATTACAATTAGACTATGCATCTTAAAGAATTACATCAAATGTGCTTTTCACTTTGGAATGGATCGAATGAAGATTGAATTGTATAGAACTAACAATGTCTTACAAATGAGTAACTACAATAGTGTATAAGAGAATAAATTTTATTAATGATAAATAAATATGCAATTTAATTAAACGATATTAAAAACATTTGTTAATGTTAGAAATCTATTTGGGAAAAGTGATACTGAGAGGGGGGTGAATCATATATCACCTATTGAACTATTTTAACATTACTGAAAACTTGCATAGCATTATCGTAAACTTCATCAATGTAATGAAACTAATAAACTAAACATCATTCATGAAAATACTCATAACACCTTGATTTTGGTTACCGAGAAACCCTTGAAAGGTAAAACTGGGGTGGGGATGACACCCTCAAATATTTACTACTACAATATAAAGTTTGCCTATTAGGGCTACAAATTTTGATCACAAAATATGATCTACCCTGTCATAGGTTTGCCCTATTAAGAGCTATAATATTTATATAATCTACCTTGCAAAAGGATTTATAACTTACAACTAAGTAAGCACTCAGTGAAGAGATTAACTAAGGTTGGTTAAAACCACTCTGTTAAGAGATTAAAATTGATACACCTATTAGAATGTCTCAGTACCCGATCCTTCAGTCTGCATTGTATTTGCTGATTACAGATCTTCTCCTTCCAGTATTGATTTGATCTTATCTATCAAGTATATCTCTGTTCTTCTCTTCACTCCTTGACTTTGTTCTGCTCGGTCACTGAACTCTATTAGAATACTTCACTGGTTTGAATATAGTCTCTCAATTCTATATCCTTTCATTCATCATACTCCTCTCATACATATTACATTTTAGGGTCCATATCTCATCTTATATAGACAATTAACTTCCTCCAAGATTTAAGATCTACGATCTAGATTGTCTCATTTTTCTGCTTAACCTTTCCCTAATTCTAATTGGTTCCATACAATACATAGGGATTAATTATTACAATATAGAAGCATAATCACCTCCATGATTTCCTCAATAAATAGTAAACAAAATTAGATGTCGACCAAAATAGTTTACCTAAGTGTTTGTACCATAACAAACACATTTGTCAATTCTGGCTTGCTCGGCATTGGATGTCTCTGGCACTCGACATTTACTGTTCTCTATATTCTAGTGCTCAACATAGTCTTCTTTACATAACTCAGCAAAAGATGACTCAGCTAATACAAAAATACTCAGTGACCACTTATTTACTCAGTAGTGACTACTGCTCGGTAAATGTACAATACATGATGATGACTCGATCATAGTGATGACCGACCAACATTGCCTAGAAAATGACTAAGTGTAAGACACTAATAGACAACAAAACTATAGGGATCAACAGTTAAAAGATAAGTTTTGATTTTCTATTCTACAACAATAGTTTATGTAGTAAGTTAAAGAGTTTCACTTGGACTTGCTTGAGACAACTAGGAGAAATAATTACATTAAAAAAAAATCCATAAAAGATTAGGACATTCTTCTCCTAACAAATTTATGTTTATTTTGGTAAACTACAAGTTTGAGTGAACTCTTCTTAGTCGGTTTGAAATTGAGTAAAATACACATGTATGAATAGAATATGAGGAATAGTGTTTTGATTTTAGAGGTAATATTCATGATTATCTTCCCTATTGTATGAAAAAATCTTAACAAAGGATGTCTTAGACTATTATTCTTGTAAAAGCATGTATATGTAACTTATGAGAGGCAAATGATTTAGTTAATAGAAATAAATTACCTATAGCAAGTTGGATTTTGTTTTCCAAAAGATTATTTTCAAGCATGTTTATGTTATGTTTTAGTGCAAAAGGTTTATTAATGTTCTACATGACTTTTATTTTAGCTCCTAAGAACTAAGAAGTAGAAAGTTTGTTTATAAGTACCATGTCTTTTTCTTTCTTGGTTAGAAGAAAGTTAAAATTAATTTGTAGCAATAATAATAGTTGTAATAATCTTAGCTTAACTCAAGATTTATAATCTTGTATGTCATTTAAGGATTATCAAATTAAAATTTGTTAACCTCCTTCATTTATCTTTTGGGCCATGAATCATAAGGAAAAAGAAGACTAATCATATCTAGATTCAAATGTTAGATAAATGAATATGAAGTATAAACAACAATGTTTGACTATAAATGTCTTGATGATTAACACATGGTTCACATATTGGTTAACCTCTTTGTGAAGTTACTATGTTTAGTCCATAAGAGAAACCGTGTCTTAATGTGATAGGAAACTGTGTATTTTCATAATAGGTAAAATGATAATAGGAAAATGGTGACTTCCAAGAGTAAGTCAAATTCTAGGGGGGAGGATGTAATGCCCCTCTAACCCTAACATGTGATTTAAGTACTAAGGGATGTAATTAGAACACTAGGGTTGTTTGAGGGTATGTTTTCATTCAAGTGATTGGTACTAAATGTTTACTTTTGACCGTGGTATGTGTATACTTTTAAAATACCTTAACCAAGTAGATGTGATACGATGAGAATGTGTTTGATAATATGCTTTCTGATTCGGATCTTGAATATTGCTTGGAAAAATATCTCCTCTGATATGTGATGATCTCCTATCTGTATGATGATCTTCTATCCTAATGATGATTTACCTTCTTTTATTGCAATTACATGGTTATGATTATATACATGCTAACAATACTAATAAATCATATTTTAATATGAATCATGTTTGACATGCTTGTAGGATGAGGAGAGGTAGTTGTAGTCTATTAGCATGAATTCTAATGGTATTCCTATGGGGGATTATCCTAGTAATGTTGGAGGCATGATACAGTGATTGTTAGTTGTATTCATGATAGAGTTTGTCATTGATGTCAACATATGTTATTGACTGGTTGTTCAGAAGCTTACAGACAAGTTGTAGAGAATTGTATAGATTCTATATAGATAATTAGCACGTGTGAACTTAGTTGAAGACTCTTCATGATGTCTTGGGTCACTGGATTTGATCGTATATTTGTATGAGTTGATCTGACAGAGTTATGACTGATTTACTAATGGCTAGTTTTCAGGAGATAGAAACTATGATTCTCATAGAGTTGATTTCAAAACTTTGTGGGATAGCACCCATGGTTTTTTAAGTTATGATGTACGAACATAGGTTCATGTTGGACACTGGATTGAGAACTTACTGAGATCATATGGAGTTGTGATCATACAGGTGATGTCAACTATGGCGTGTGTATTGGTGAAGATCTATTTGGAAGATGACTTGGAACACGTTTGAAGTAATGTGATGAGCGAGCTTGATTTATGAATCTGAATGATAAATTAATGTATTTTTTTATGTTATAACATTGTAAGATGTTCCATGTGCATCTTTGCATGGGTCCATTTGTATTTTGTAAATAGGATTTATCCTATATAGGTCGACCCATATTAGAATCCTTGGAAAATAAGGTGTGGCTGCACATGCAAAGTGTAGAGGTGAATGCGAGCTTGATGCTTCATTGGTTACTATTTGGATAATAGTAGTTGTGCACTTGGGCACAATGTGGAGCTTGCTTGGCAGTGGTTGAGTATTGGAAGCAATTTGAGAACATAATTATCTCAGTCTTGAAGTTGTGAGGTTTGGAGAGGCTGAGGGTGGCTTTAACTCTCAAATCTCTTGATCAAGTTGATATATTGTACACCCCTAACATGGTTGTTTCCTCTAGTAGGGTTGGATTCTTACCAGGGTCGATTCCTTAACTAGGATCACATTGTAAGAGGCTCCTAACAGGGTCTGTCCTTTAACCAGGACCTGTCTATTATAATACTCAACTCCTAAAAGGGTCAGAACTCTTAACAGGGTTATTATACTCATAGTGTAAATATTTTTGGGTACCGTCCCCACCGGGTTTTTTCCATTAACAGGGTTTTCCTCGAGAACAAATCTTGGTGTTCATGTGTATGCTTGTTATTGTTGCATTTACTTTTTAGTTCGGTATTTTGTGTTCAACAATAAGTTTAAGGTTAAAGTTTAAAGTATTCAATATTGGCATCAATTGATTTACCCCACTCCCCTCTCAGTTGATTAGGAAATTGTTATTTTAACAATTGGTATCAGAGCTTTTGGTCCTCAGTCAGGAAGCTTAACAACTTGAGGTAAAGATCAGGATGACCTTATTTAGAAAGGAGAGTCCTAAGTTTAATGAAAAAAAATTTGACACATGGAAGGAGAAGATGAAGAATCATCTGATGTGTATGAGATTGAAATATTAGCTCATTACCTGGAATGATGTGCCTATCATAAAGGAGGAAGACCTTGAAACACTTACTACTACTAAAGAAGAAAGGAAAATATTTGTGTGCAATGTTGTTACAAAGGAAGCCTTGGTTAATGCATTATCTGATAGTGAATTCATAGAGGTCAGAGATCTAACAAAGGAAGGTGATATCTAGAAAAGACTAGTTGCACTTTATGAAGGAGATGAATACACTAAGCGAACAAAGTTACACAATTAGAGGAAAAAGTGTTGGAGATTTGCTAGCAAGCCAGTGTTGAATGTATGTTTGTCATTGATGAAAACATATGGTAAGTAGCATCTATTGAAGTCTTATGTAGAGAGCCTTGAGCATATGTTTCTTATATATTTTATCAGCATAATATCATAGATGCAGAGGTTGATTCAAAGTGCAGACAGTTGTGCAGTTGTTTACATCAGTAGTGTTCCTGATAGTGTTACAGGCAGAGTTTTGTATGAGATTCTCAATATGGTTATGATGGAGCCTTGCGCATTTATATTTGTGTTTTAGACATGTTTTTGGAGCTATTTTCATGAACACAAAGTTATTTATGCAGTACAAGTTGAGTTATGATGTTTCTATTTGTCAGTTACAGTTTCCTGAGATTATCTGATGGAGCCAACAGTTTTTATATTGTTTTAGTATTTGCGCCTATCATTTTGCTATGCGTGTTTGTTTTCATGTTTAGATATGAGTTAAGAATTTTTTGTTAAGAGTGCATAATGTATTTCAACATGAGAATAAAGTTTTGAAGTTAATTTGGTGGAGACGACTGTGTGAAGTGACGCGTCTACTCATATTGAGTTGTGCGATCCTATTTGTGTTGCATGCTTGGTTTAGCCATTGGAGATGTTATTTAAGAGTTATATTGTTTCTCTAATATGATTTCAAGAAGGTTCTAATAGGCCAACTTGATTATATCATTTGGAGAAAGATACTTATAGTTAGTCAGTTGTGATTGCTAAGTGTGATTGAGAAGATAGAGTAGAAGATGTGAATGTACTGACACAGTCAATCATCAATTGAAGATCTATGTGAAGAAGTAGAGAGTATATGCAATTAATTGGAACTAATCAAGACAACACATCTATTTCCCAGCTCACCAAGATTTAGATATAGTGTATATCTGTTATGCAGAAGGTTGCAGCCTTCACCATTTGAGCAGTGTACTCTTGGACAATGTGTCCTCACCTTTAACAAGGTTATTTGTAAAAGACTCCTAACAAGGTTTGACCTTTGACCATGTCACTATACTTCTTGAATTGTAAAGATCAACTCCTAACATGGTTGTATGATCTTCTAATAGGGATCATCATACTTTAGTACAGTTTATAGTGGGTGCTAATTCCCACTGGGGTTTTTACCTATTTGGGTTTCCCCATAGCCAAAATTGTGGTGTTGTGTTAAGTGTTATCTTATTATGTATGTGCTTAATGTTATTCTGTACTTAATTGGATAAAGAATTGAATCTTGTAGATAACTGATTCACCCCCCCCCCCCCCCTCTTAGTTATCTCTTGGGACTATTCCTAACAAAAAGATGGAGACAATGCAAATGAAGGATGATGAAACAATAAGGATGTATGTTTAGAGAGTGTCTCAATGTGTGATTGGAATCAAAAAAAATGGAGGTACTTATACAGAAGGTGAATTCATAGCAAATATTTTTAGATCTATGAATCTTGCCTACAAACCCAAAGTTTTTGCTTTTGAGGAGACTATACCACAATACAAATATTTCACCATAGAAATGTTAGTGGCTAAGATAACTACATTTGAGACCACAAAGCTAAAAGATACACTAAGAAAAAGATTCCCAAGGTCCCGATCCTCACTACAATAAACCCCTACATATCCAAGTCACCATCCATAATACCTGAATCAAAAGAGTCCTCATAGATAATAGATCCAGTCTGAATTTGTGCACTTTAAGTATGATTTACAATATCAATCTTTCTAAATACCTTATTTATGTAAATAAGATAATAGCAATAAAATAATATGATGATAGAGAAAGGGTGATTAAATTTCTTATTGCACTACCCTTACAAGTGAGACCAACCCTCATTGAAATAGTTTGTTAGGTGCTCGATCTAGATCTACCCTATAATATTATTTTGGGTAGACCATGGATACATGCTATCTCAGGTTTCCCATCCATTTTTCTTTAGTTTTTAAAGTTCCCACACCATGGGACAAAAATAAAAATCCTTGGAGATCATGAACCCTTCTAGTACTGCAAAATATTGGAAGGTAAGTAATCAAACTACTGTCGACTGAACAAGTATGTCCATCATGTTAAACAAGAAACTTCCATGTGGTCTACTTCTTATGAAGATAAATAAAATATGTCTAACCAAGCTAAAGGAAAGGAAAAAGTTACTCATGAGAAGAACATCGAGTCTTAAAAGAATGTCAAATTCATAGATCAAGGTATGGGGGAGTATAAGTTTGAAAATGACATGTGCATTGGTTAGCTCCACCTCTCCCTAAAATCCTATGGTAAACCTTCACAACTCTTCCCTAAGCAAGATAAGGAAACCATGAAATGTAATCAGACTACATTTGAACATTAGGGATCCCTTTCAGATGAACACATGGAGCATAATGTCCTATCCTAGCTATTTGATGATGAAGAAGATAAACCTATTGACATCCCTAAGGGGAAATATGTTAAGGCTACTCCCATTGTTGAAAGCATGGGATATCATGGTACTAGTCTTGGAGAAAAAGAAATTGGAAGGAAAAATCTCATCAAAACAACTGGGTATCCCTATGGAAAAGGATTGGGTTCCATAGAGACTAAGAAAACTTTTTCCAAGGACTATTGTGTGATTGAATTAAATTCAAACAATGAGGAAGAGCTCTTGAAATCCCTTTCCAATACATTGAAGATGATCTTGATACCCATATCCTTTATATCACTGAATCAGACCTTTCCTCACCTGATCTTCCCCTTACCAACCCTGAGCTAATCAATTGGTACCAACAAGATTTACCACCTACCTTAGATGTATCCAATTTAGATGAGGTGGTTCTAGCACTTTTTGGACTAAGGAATCTCCAAGACAATGAGCATCAGATCCATTACAATGATAAATCATACTTCGGTAGCCAAGTCAACTCCCTTAGTCATAAAAGTGAAGAAGAGGTTAAACATTCAAAAAATGATGAAGCATCCTTGTGTGAAAACCTTTCTGAGGCACCCCTTAATGAAGAAAAAGATAAAATAAAGGGTGTGTCCTCTAGTGAAAACCTTTCTGAGGTGCTAGAGGAGGGGGAAGTTGACTTGCCTTTTATGTCATTGCCGACAAAAGAAATTTCTATTCTCATAGAAGACACTATAGCAGTCAATCTTGGTATGGAAGAAGATCCAAAGATCAAATGTAGCTTCCCTTAATGATAAAGAAAAAGAAGCCATGACTACATTTTTAAGAAGGCAGAAATAAAATTTGCATGAAATTACAAAGATATGTCTGGGATAGATACTGATCTAGTTGTACATCATTTGGTTGTGGATCCAAAAATTAAACTTGTAAAGAAAAAATTACACAAGATACATCCACAAGTGGAACTCTTAGTAAAATTTGAGATGGAAAAGATGCTCGAAGAAGAATTTATTCGACCCATAGATTATCCTAAGTGGGTCTCAAACATTTTACCAGTGGGTAAGCCCTCTAGGGGCATCCAGATCTATACTGACTTCAGAGACCTAAATCTCACCTATCCTAAGGATGATTTTCCACTTCCTAATATTGACATCATAGTGGATTTGACTATTGGGCACAAGATGTTGTCCCTCATGGATGGATTTTCTAGATATAATCAAATTTGTATAGCAATCAAGGACTAGCACAAAACTATATTCACCACACCTTGGGGTACATTTTGTTACCAGGTCATGCCCTTTAGTCTCAAAAACATAGGCACCACTTATTAGAGAGCCATAAAAACTATCTTCCATGACCTCCTTCATGTGAATATGGAAGACTATGTGGATGATATCTTAGGCAATTCCAAGACATGAGAATCACATATTGCTATCCTTACCACAATCTTTGATAGATTGGAGAAGTACAAGGTGTGGTTAAATCCTAAGAAATATGTCTTTGGTGTATAATTAGGTAAGTTGTTAGGCTACATTGTCTCCCACAGAGGAATAGAAGTGGACCCTAAAAAGCTTAAAGCCATCTTGGATATGCCACCTCCTAAGACCTTGAAACAACTATGGAGCTTGCAAGGAAGACTTCATTTCATCCAAAAATTTGTGTCAAAATTGGTAGACAAAGTGAATCCTTTCTCCCATCTTCTAAGAAAGGATATCAAATTCATTTGGGATTGTTTCTATTAAAATGTCTTTGAACAAGTCAAAGAATATCTAGCTAATCCACCAATGTTGGTCCCGCCTATTCCGGGTTAGTCTTTGATCCTCTACATTTCAGTAACTACAGTAGTACTGGGTGTTGTTCTAGCACAACTAGATGACAATAGAAAGGAGTGTGCCATCTACTACCTTAGTAGAGATTTAGTGGGTTATGAGCTCAACTATACAACTATTAAGAGAGCTTTCTTGGATGTATTCTTTTGCACATAGAAGATATGTCATGACATGCTCAATCCTAAGGTACAGTTGATAGAAAATATTGACCCACTCAAGTATTTGTTATCTAAAGCTTCTCTGATAGGATGTACAATAAAATGGGTCATGATACTCAATGAATTTAATATTGTGTACACAGAATGCAAGACAATCAAAGAGAAAGTAATTGTTGATAAAACTTGCAAAGGCTCCTATTCTAAGAGATTATCTTATTATTATAGATTTTCTTGATAAAAAAATCATGACTTCCACCCCTAGCATTCAATGAAATCTCTACTTTGATGGATCTTTCACTTAGAAAGGATCAGGAGAAGGTATTTTGTATGTTACACCACAAGGGGATTTCATCCCTAAATTATAAAAATTAACATTTGCATGCACAAACAACATAGTGGAATATGAGGCCTTGGTCATAAAATTTCGCCAAGCTCTCAGATGGAAGATCACAAGTTTACTTGTTTTTGGTGACTCTCAATTGGTTATCAAGTAACTGACTAGTATCAAACAAAGGATGATAAGTTGCTTCCATACCACCACTTGGTTGAAGATCTTAAGCAACATTTTGTAAGCATCATTTTCTAGCAGATCCCTAGAGAAAACAATAAAGCATTTGATGCTATGGATACCATTGCTTCCATGATATATATGTCGGAGATGAGTACACAATGCAAATTTATTATCGAGAATCTTATGGTCCCTTCCTATGACCAACCAGATTCTAAGATGGTGTGTGAAATTGTTGGTCCCAAATCACCATGGTATCAAGAAATCCTTTCCTACCTTCATGACAAGATCATTCATCTCACCCTTACGCCTAACCAACATAAAACTTTCATTTGTCATACATCCCGTTACACAATCCTTAGAGATACCCTATTTCAAAAATACTTTGATAGAAATCTTCTTCAATTTATGAATTCAGTGGAAGCACAAACAACCTTGGAAGAGGTACATCAAGGAATATGTGGAGCCCATTCTAGAGGTCGTGCCTTAGTGAAGAAGTTGCTACGCATTGGATACTACTGGCTAACTATGGAGCATTATGCATATCACTTTGTAAAGAAATGTGTCCCTTGTCAGCAACATGACAATTTGATACATGCTCCCACTCAATCCCTCCAACCCACAATGACACCTTGGCCTTTCTCCCATTAGAGATTTGATCTTGTGGGCCAAATATTTCCTAAATTTTATAGTGGCCACAAATATATCCTAGTTGTCATTGAATACTTTACCAAATGGGTTGAAGCAATCCCCTAACCTACACTATCGGTAACAAATTTCTAAATTTATTCTGAACTATATCATTTGTCACTATGGCATCCCAAAACATCTCTATACTGATAATGGAACACCCTTCAAGAATAAGGATGTCGCTAAACTTTGTAACAAATTTGGCATTACATAGCATTTCTCATCCAAATACTTCCTACAGGGCAATGGTCAAGCTGAGGTACAAATAAAACCATATTGAAAATCCTCAAGAAGACTATTGATGATGTTGCCTGTGATTGGCACCTTCAACTCAACCCTTCCCTTTGGGCCTACTGCACCTCCATTTGTACTCCCACTAGAGCCACTTTGTTCACCCTTGTCTATGATTATGAGGTTGTCCTTCCCATAGAAATTGATCTCCATTCCCTCAAGATTTATCTCTAGAACTTGATGTTCAAAGAACAATACCGATTTGACCACTTGCAAGATTTGTAACTCCTCGATGAGAGATGCCTCAATGCCCCAAATCACCTCTGCATGTATCAAAAACACCTACGCCTTTAGTTTAACAAAAAGATCAAACCTCATGAGTTTGAGGTGGGTGATTTGATCTTACAACACAACATGAAGAATCTCCAGAGCCGAGAAAAGAAAGGAAAGTTTGAACCCAATTGGTTGGATCCATTTGTTGTTACTGCCAAGTTTAGTTCTAGGACATATCAGATAGAAAGACCTAAGGGAGATCCGCTCCCTGATCCTATAAATATTCTTCATTTGAAGCACTTCTATGCATAGTCATCATTTCATTCTTGTAAAGTGTTTATTCGAGAAAAATCCTAAAAATAAAAAAAAACATCCTGAGAAAATCCTAAAATTTAGAAAAAGTCTTGAAAAAAGCCTAAAAATCAGAAAAGCAAAAAAATCATAAAAATAGAAAAATTTCCTGAAAAAATCATTGTCTTAGTGAAAACTTGGTAAATGGGCACTTTGATAATAAAAAATAAAAAGAGAGAGAGAGAGAATAATCAATAAAAATCATCCAGTAGTGAAAACTTGGCAAACAAGCACTATGGACAAGTACCATGGTGAAAACTCATTTCAGGCATCATGTGTAGCAGATTTGGATCCATTGCCTTTTCCTATCCATTTTCTATGTCATTTTTTGTCTTTCCCTCGCCAATGCAACATGTCTTCATTGTAGTCTTTTCTCCACTTCGTAATAAAGATCCAAGCAAAATTCTAGCAAGTTGAGCTTAACCCCATCACACTGACCTTTTCCTAGACATAGTGACCAAAAAAGTGCTTATAAAAATCAACACTGAGATCGAATCTTTGAGTTATTATTTATTTCACATCTATTTCCATAAAATTTTCACCTTATCAATTGATCAATCCTTTTCCTGTAGGATGCATCCTCATTAATTGCATTCACTTAGATATTTCATTAGTTGCATTCTTACATTGGTGATGAGTTTAAGTATTGACTTCAAATTCAATATAATTTAATCACCTAATCCCAATCATCTAGATACATTTTAGGTTCATTTTTCTCATTATTATTCATTATTACATCTTACATTAATCATTATCATTCATTATTTCATATTAAATTTATTATTCATTACATTAATTTATCATACATTTATTATCCATTACTCATTATCTTCCATTATCATAGAATTAAAAATTATTTTTACAAATTACATTTATTATCCATTAATCATTATCTTCAATTAATCATTACATTTTATTAATCAAATTAATCATTATCTTACATTTTCATATTACATTAATCATTACAAATCCATAAACACATTAATCATTTATTATCTATAACATTAATCATTTGCATCACATGTATACATTCAATAAATAAATCCATAAAATAACATACAAACATTATCCATCCATAACCATGATAAACCATCACATGTACATATATATGCATCACAAATATGACAAAATCCTCACATAATCATACCCATCCTGCATCACACATGTTAGTCCATCACATCATCATCTATCAACATATGCATATAGGAATCAAAGGCACATACATAAAATAAGACCATCAAAATCATGTGTCTGTGCATATGGATCATACATCAAAATGTCGCTATACATCTATAATACTCAAAATAATACATGTGTGTCGAAAAATAGCCTATATGGATCATGACGTTGGCCGTGTGGATGGCCCAGCCCCTCTTGTCCCATCTCCCCCTCTGTTCTAAGGAGGTCTCATCCCTACTGAGGCCTATGAACCCCCTCCACATGTTGTATGTGAGACTAACCTTTGGATATATACATTCTCTCTGATCCTTAGGCATGACCTCATAGTAAAACCAATGGTATTACTCCATCTTGTGAATAACTCAGGTCTCCCGTCTATGGGCAGCAAAGGTCTCTTGAACCACCTGCATCACACCTAGACCAGTTGCAACATGTAAATCAATCTCTTGCTATCCCTTGTACTCCTCAACCTTGTGTTGATATGTGTACCTCTCATGTGTGATACCTTACAACTCTTCTCTCAAGTCATCCATCTACTATTGCCCTGTTTCCCCCTTGTCTGAGTCTCCATAATGATAAACTCTATGTTGTCAACCCAGGCCTGTAACCTATCCAGAGAACTCTGAGAACTATCTACTCGTGCTCTCTCCCCAGCCAATAATACCTATACCCTACTTGTCTTTGTCTGTAAACTAAGCTCTGATGCCTAACCTATATTTAGGAGTCCATGTATCCTCCCCACCTTTGTCTGTAGACTATCCCGCTCTGCGAAAACTATGTCATGCACCTCCTATGCTATGTATCATAGAGGTGATCCGTGTACCTATGCTAGCACTAGCAATGGTCCCTGTACCTATGCTAGGGCTAGAAATGGTCTCTGTCCATGTACCTATGGTATCACTAGAGGGGATCTGTCCACCGATACATGTACCGCCCCTCAGTGTCATGGTGCTACCACCCTCGTCTGACCCCTACCACCACCACCACCACCACCTCCTCCCTCTCCTCCATCATTTTCATCATCCCCTCCATCATCCCCTCTATCATCTCCATCTTCTCCCGCACTATCCCCTCTCTTGATTGGTCATTCATCTATCGGAACAACTTCAAGCACTGATAGTGTAATAAGCCTGTGGCCCACCCACCACTGAGCATATGCAGGTGTCACTCATGCATCTCATACTAAATATTTCCCCTACTTCCATGGTACTATTGGCATCCCCAACCATGATGCATTGGCACCACACAATTCTACTCTGATCCCCATAGGCTTCCTACCTCATGTGTCACTAATGGATGTGGGAATGCATCTGGAATGACATCCTAGACCCGACTAAACTATTGTGACACCTTGGATGATATATACACTTGATGATCATATACGTTATCTTCCCTATCAACTAATAATTTGTCTGTGAAAACCTGAGGTAATATAAGTCCTTTCAACCATCCTTTGCATAATCTTGTTGCTATACGACATGGTGTCCCTAGGTCTCACACCCTGCATATGGTGTCCACTCAACCTTGCATCTCATCAAGTCGCCATCTTCAGTGACCAATATAATTTGTCAAACTCATATCTGATAGGTGGCCTATATATGTAGGTGTATGGCTCATAGGCTTCCCGAGTCTCATGAAGTCTGATGGGGCATATCACAACAATATGCTCCCATGTCCACACTAGTAAGAGAGTCACTCCTACTAAAAATATCTTGCCTCTCCGATAGGCACATATGTAAATCATAGTAGAGTTGTCCTAGGATGGTGTACCCCCTATAGTACCTCTCTCCCTTATCCTCTAACATTGTGCTCAGTACTCATAACCACTCCAAAGGAAATTTGTGCCCTACATGGTCAGGCATCAGTCTGCCTTCAATCAACCCTACTAAGTTTAAGGGGACCTATCACAACCATGGTCATACTGTCATCGCTGGTATCCAGGGTAACTATTGTCTTGTGGTCGATAGCTAATCATATGGCCTCACAAATTCTACCTCTGTATAGGGCTCTACACCCTCCTATATACTCAGGGATAATCCCCTAGATAGGAATGTGGTATTTATGCCAGGCATCGAAGAGCTTGATAGTCACCTCTCCTGTAGGAATATAGAAACTCAAGGTCGAGCTATGCCACCTTACAATTAATGCGGTCATGAGCTCATTATGCACTCTCAATCACAACCATATGTGTACATACTTCAAGCTGCATAGTGTGACTTGTCCCCACTCAGTTGGTGTCAACTAGTCCGCTAAGGTCATAGTGTCTGACTAGCTCTCTCATGATCAAAATGCAACCTCCACCTCCTACATTCATCAAATCCATGCTTGGTAGTCCTTACGGGTCAGTTTGGGGCATCATCTACCCCTTCCCCATCTTGTGTTTGTCCCTCCCCGTTGTCTTGTCCTGCATCTTTTGGGTCAATAAGCAGAGACAATGATTCACCTGTGTAGACACCAATTGACACTTATGTCGATCTGTAGAGATGTTGATTTAAGGTTAGCCCCCTCTACATCTACCTTGGTCAACCCCTATTGACCACGTCCTCGCAAATAATAATTCAAATTGTTGTCTACGCCCCTCCCATGTCGTCCCCATAGATGATGATCCATCGATTGTTGTCTCTGCCTTGATGCCCTTTTTCACCTATTAATGACCCCCTAACTAAGCCATAAATGCACTAAACAAAATTGACAAAGCTCGATTGGGGTACTCATTGGTGGTCCTACATTTGGGGCCCTTCGGTAGGTCTAAATGTGCTCTCCAAGCTACATGTGATCTCATGGGTCAGCCATCTCGCTCTCTCTTCGCTTCATCTTTTTGCTCATTGAGGGTGAAAATGACTACTTCTAGGTCCCTCATGGACTATTTATAGGCCCCTTGGGCCCCGTTTTCCATCCCAACCCCTATTTTTTGCCATGTTTTTTCTCGATTCCCTCACAAGTCATGCAATGGTTCCTATTCTCTTCTCTTCTACCTCTTTTTGATAAAATTACCACCAAAAATTAACTTTTGTATTGTTTTCTTGAGGGGGACCTCCTTCACACTCCTTGCCTTAGGACCTTATGTTCTCTCTGGGGCATCTTATTTTTCTTTTCTTTGAAGCAACACCGTTCTCAATGCACTCCTTGCCTTAGGACCTTATGTTCTCTCTGGGGCATCTTTTTTTTTCTTTTATTTGACGCAACACCATTCTCGACACTGCATCAAAGAGGGGCAAAATGTAGATGCTTAAAATCATCCCTTAATATTATAATTATTTAATTATATTTATTATATTCTTCTACCTATTTAATTAAATTTGGTTCATCATTCTATAGTTTTTAAATTTAATTTAAATACCTCCCTCTTAAGTGCATTACATTTTATTTAATACCTTTCCTTCATTTAATCCTTCTTTAAATAAATTTTAATTTATTTATTTCCCTTCACATTCTATTATTATCGTAAACCATGATTAGTCTAAATTTTAATTAGATTAATCCTAAATTTAGACCTAGATCCTACCCTACCCACATCACTTTCAACAAATAGGCCTACCTACTAATTAACTAAGGTTAATTAGACTAATTTTTGGATTCCTGCACCTATTAGTCCTAATTATTTGCTCACACATGTGTGAGAAAATTTCTAAAAAATTGTTAGAATCTAAAAAGATTATTAACCTAGAAAACTAGTGCAAAGAATAGATATCTATTGTGAATGCAAATGATACGAAATCAAAATAGCAACACAAAGTTAGTCTCTAAGAGAGTAATGCAAATGCTAGAAGCAAAATAGCATTAAGAGGATGCAAAAGCAAGCGATATGAAATACAAGCCAGCTAGCATACTTATATAGACTAGGAAGAGGGAGGTGGTGGCAACACCGACTAATGAGGAGCAACCATTTATCGGACTAAAGATACCAAAGTATCTTCCCAAGATAGCTAATGAATGCTCATATGTAGGAATGTGACACCTTGAAACCACTCATCTAATAAGACATTCCTTATTAACCTAAGTGAGATTAATAAAAGTGTAGGAAAAACCTAATAATATAGGGAAAAATAAATAACCCACTATGAAATTAAAACTTACACTATCACCCCCCATAAGTGAAGCTTAGGTGGATGTAGAAATAGGTCCTAAAAAATTAAGCATGATGAGATAACCATGTATATAAAATTCCCCCCCCGAAGAGAGAAAAGCCCCCCCCCAAAATAGAGAGAAGAGACCCCCCACAAAAGTAGAGAGAGTCAAGACTCCGAGTGAGAGGAATAAGCCCCCTAGAAGATGAAGCATCCTACACCCCCAACAAAGATCACAAATGAAGG